>OY764963.1:36607317-37041676 GCA_963668005.1 Melieria crassipennis
TTGTTGCTATTTTGTTTTGCAGGTGGTCTAAATGCTTCACGCACCAGAGGCATTTCATGCTGTACGGCTTTGCATATGTTCGCAAAGAGCTCAACACCAGAGTCTATACTAGTCTTGAAACTCCTGTAAAATGAATTGGCAGCACTCATATCGAACTGTCACATCAAGACTTTTGCTTGTCACATCAGGACTGTCACCGGCAACATGCTTCCCACCACGGAAGATACTTCGCAGATAACGTTGTCTGAGAAAGATTTTGTCGTATGTTGTCGAAAAGTCAAGACAACATACGATTTTGTTTTTCGGAGCGACATTTCTCCCGCCAAATTTCGTGGTAAAAGTAATTTTCAACGTTCTATCGTTATTATTTCGCTCGTTTGATTGCGAAAACAGCGAAAAGTCAAAAAATTTAATAAATATTTAAACTCAAGTGCTTTAATAATATTTGACCACGATTTAAGCGAAAGTAAGTATATTCGTCGATTTGCAAATGAATTTTCTTACAAAAATTATATTTATTTTATAGAAATGCCTCTACGACGTTGTGTCCTCGGATGTCCTCTTCCTGGAAGCTTATACAACTTCCCCAATAAGGAATCGGATTTAGACAGGTGAGTTTAAAGAAAGTGCATTTAATTATAAGTGTATAGTGTAAGACCAGCGCACTTAATTTCAAGTGCGTTTATGTTTTAATAAAAATTAAACATAAACTGTTTTTTTACAATTGCATTGTGCAATCGGCAATTCATCCTCAGACCACCACTGCTGAACAGCGACAGAGCTCGACCGTTACGCATTTCAGCGGTCCAAATGGTAGTATTTGCGAAATTTAAAGTTAAATTTTTTTATAATTACAAAAATTGTTGCTTCATATAAAATGCAATGTTTTGTGTGGTCCTGGGTATTAATAATTTGTAAATAATTTGGTTGAGGGTTATGTAATATGCATATAGTAGTATGTAGTATGTAGTATTATTAGTGTACTAAAGAATAATATTATTTCGTAGGCACAAGGAATGGATCCGCATCTTAGGTGTGGAAGGATCGTTTGTCTGCGATCGGCATTTTTCAGCAGAGATGCGTGGGAAGAAAAAGCTTTTAGGTTGGGCGGTCCCAGATTTAAATTTAAATAATAATTTTTCTTGTTCATCTACGCTGAGTGAACAAAATCCAATTATTGAACTAGGAGTTGAAGATTTTATTCCAATTACTTCAACTCCAAGAGTAGCTTCCCGGAAGCCTCTTTTGCCTATGTTTTCGTCTGAAGTTGCATCAACTTCAGCTACTCCTTTACCTTTTGTCGATTGTAGCCCTGTAGCGAAGAAGCAGAAATTAGGAGTTGATAGAGTAGTCCAAACAGCCAAGAGTCTAAGCGCAGGGACATCGAGAAAACGAAAGCAAGCTGAGGAGATTAGGGTTTTAAAAAATAAATTATGCGAAAGGGATAGTGAGATTAGGGATTTTAAAAAAAAACTTAATGAGGCGACAGCGCAGTTAAAAGCTTGCAAAGAGGAGCTAAGATGTCGGCATTGTAATGGGTGATATATGCCTCCAGGGGAACCGAGCACCCAAAAAAAAAAATTCGGTAACGCGCCTTCTTTGCATACCTCTATGGTGGTGCGGAAAATGCAAAATTTTAAATGTATATTATAAATATATGTTTTTAATATTAAAATAGGTAATAAATTTACTGACACCTAACATAAAGCATAAGATGTATTTGTTATTTTGTAGTAAATAACGATATTTACAATTGCGGCATTGCACATAATTATTTTTAAATTAACCCCGAGCAACGAGGACGTTGACGACGAATAAACAAATAAGCAGATATTTACTCACCATGGCTTTTGCTTATTGGCAGCACAAAATATGTATGAGAAAGACCGTCGGAAGAATGCCAAAATGCAGCAATATCAAAGGCAACGAACAAACTTTAATGATGCAAACCTTCTTGTATTTTCCTGTAGGTGTGCAAAATAACATGTAATATTCTTCCGAATAGATTTCAGCATGAAAGTTAAATCTGTGGTCCAACTTCCAATCGCGGAAATTTTCATAACAAAGAAACAGCTGATATAGGTTCACCACGATTTTTTCTTATTGGCCAATTACATAGAAAGTGACGGCAGAATAATGCCAGAAAAGTATCAACAAAAGCAACTGCGAATATGATTTTATGATGGCAAAGCATTTAAATATTCAGTTAGAATCGAAAAAGCACATAAATCCTTGTTCCGGGGTAGTTTATAAAATAATATTGTTTGGCAAAGGCGGTGATGCTGGCAAATTCGCGAACAATTAACAGCTGATTGTTTTTCACCTCGCATTTCAGCAGCATCATCGCAAGGAAATTTATATGAAAATTTGCTCGTATGTAATGCAAGACTGTAGCTACATAAACAAAAATGAACAATATTTGTTGATTGCAAATTGCTAAGAACTTGCTGTGGAACTTTCTCAATAGTAAAAACTTTCTTCCGGGTCATATCTAAATGAAAAACCAATGTTCATTATTTTGCATTTTCATAAGTCCGCGAGCTGCCACGTTTGATAGATAAATTTTTGGCGCGGAAATGTATCTACAAAAACAGCTGTGTACTTATTCACCACTTTTTTACAGAGAGAGCAAAATTAAATTTGTATGAAAAATTACCAACGAATTTTGCAAAACTACCAGAAAACAACTAAAATGCAAGAGGTCGCATTGCATGCGAATGAAATAGTTAATAATTAATAATTGACTGGCACGACAGCCCGCTTACGCGAGACTAAGGCCTAGCTTCCCGCAACTACCCGTGTTGTGCGTGTGAATTTGTACGCGGGTTGAAGGGACCTACAGTTTTATGCCGGTTCCGAACGGCAGGTTGGGAGCTTTTTCATAAGCAATTTTTACTCTCAGAGGTTTGCCATTTCCAGCTGAGAGGACAGCCACCGAAAGAGAAAACGAGTTTTCCCGTTATTTTTTTAGGTGTTATTACAGGCAGTATTTGAACCTGAGGTTGCTGCCTTCGACTCGCGGTCCAACGCACTAACCAACTGAGCCACGGCGGCTGCTGAATGAAATAGTTAACAATTTGAAATTGATTGATGAGCAGAAAATCTTATTTACTAGTCCTTTTTAGTGGAAATCAGTTGTACGACAAATTCATTTCAGCGGGCAAATAGCGAACAGCTGCTTTGGCTGCTCTCTCACTTTTATTATCTAAATACGCAAAGATAACCATATGTTCAAAATTTTTTGACAGATTGGCCGATTGAGCGAAGTTTCAAGACTAGTATAGACTCTGTCAACACAACTGCTATTGACTGCATCAAAGACTAATAAGACATTACACTCGCTCATTTTGCCAAAAACAGCTGAAATTTCCTATACGTGTGATTATCTAGATAACGAAGATAAAAACTCTTTGAGAGCAAAGAAATCAGCTGTTTGCAATTTGGTTGCCGGGGAAAAAATGGAAAGCGTTTGGTTTTATATGAAAAGGCTTGCCGGAAGAAATGTTTTTCACTCTGAACATCTCAAATATTTAGTACATATATGTGGTTCGCGTGCCCTGCAATGTCTTAGAATGCGTCGATTGTCTGTTATTTTACGTAAAACTTTCGCCTTCTGCCATACAAATTTCCTTTCTATTTTGCATTCAATTCATGGTGAATTGGCGCTCAGCTGGTTTTTCTATTTATCTATTGTCCGGAGCAGCTCGCGGACTTATTTTGCTGCCGGAAAATGATAATTACTTTTCCAATAAAACAGCAATCGGAAGCATCTTACTGTATATTAATCAATAAATTATTCATATCTAAGAAAAACGCGATCATAAAATTGCTTATAGCTCATTCAATTTTGCTATAATTTTGCATTGCTTATTGGCTATTTTCATACAAGTTTAAATTTAGCAATGCGTTTACAATTCGTGGTGAAACCCAATCAGCTGTTTTCTGCTTGAAAATGGGAAATGGGGATGGATGTTTGTGCACAAAATTATGATTTACATTAAAATCGCTGCCGGAACAAGAATATGTGTTCATTCTGTAATCTAAATGTGATGTCAAAAAGTTTGCCAGTAATCAAAATTGTTTTGGTTCGTTCATATTGTTATATTTTCGCATTATTCTGCCTCCCTTTTGTATAGAAATTTTGTGCTGCCAATTGGTAAAAGTTGTGGTGAAAAAATATCAGCTGTTGGATTTGATATTTCATCGTCAACCTGATGCCGCCCGGGGTGATTTCGAAAAACCAAAAATTGAGAAGTATTCTGCTAAGTTTTGATATATTGTAATTTTTTGTTTTGCAAATGTGTACAAACGACAAATATTTTAAGATTCCTCTTATTGCAAGTAACTAATGTTTTGCATCAATAAACAGAAAATCAAAAATTCATATTTATAAAACAATAACATGCAAACAAAAGATACAAAATGTGCCCAAAAAAATTACAAGAAAGCAATTCATATGCATATAAGTGAGAAGGTGCAACAACTTAACAATTATATATAAGTACAAGTGCATATACATAAGTACAATACCTTTGTGTAATACCAGCACCAAAAATATTTACATGTGCCACATTTTATACATGTCATATATAAATACATTGAGAATTTATAAATTATAGAAGTATTATACATAAAACAACAATTTATCTTTCGGCGGCAGTCCTCTCAGCAGGAAATGGCAAACCTCTGAGAATAAAAATTGCCTATGAAAAAGCATAAGACTGTAGGTCCCTTCCAACCTTGTAAAAAAAAAAAAATTCGCACGCACAACACGGATGGTTGCGGGTAGCTAGGCCTTAGTCGCGGTATCGGGCTGTCGTGCCAGTCAATTATTATTTATTATTAGAAGTATCATACAAAACATATACAAGCAATATATACAAATCCACTCTGAGCGGCTTTATGCGAGTTATAGTATACGAAAATTCCGTCAAGTTTTTTACAGGATTCGCTGAAAAACTGCACTGAAAATTTATGTTTTATTAAAATGATAGTAGCATTACAAACATTAGTCTTAGTGTTTTTTCTGCCTTTCTCAAAAAAAAATATTTGAAAAACTACAAATGCGATACACGCAAAATCGTATCTTTGAACTTGGGAATAGAGAGAGGGTTCGATATCGTGGAGTGCATCAAAAAGAAATATACCAAAAAACCAAAAATCCAATTGGCCATTTATTTTATTTTTAAATTTCCGATGTCCTCTGCGTAGTCTGCTGCACAATAAACAAACGATAAGAATTCAAATTATGTTCACCATGAAGTATGGTAGGAAGTTTTTGGGCAGCACCAGTAAAGCAATGTCGTATGTAGAAATGACTTCTATGATACATACTACATTCAATTTTTCGGGGACGCATGGGTACTAATGTACACACCACGAAATGTATCTATATGGCTCGGGTATTTATGTGACAGCGGGTATTTATTTGACAGCAAGAAGTGTAAAGTCTTTATAGTCTTTGGACTGCATTCGGAATACCGCTAATTATTAGATCAGCAGCAACAGTCTCGCTCTCAAGCCGCGCAGCATCTCTCTTCAAAGCGAGCACGTCAGATTTTAGTCCTCCAAATTCCTCACATGAAGCTTCAACTGCATTTAGTCTGACATCGAAGAACTTAATTGTGCTTTTGATGTTGAGTAACTCAGCTGATAATTCACTAATTCTCTGCAACAACCTCTCTTCACTTTTCTTCACATTTTCACTCAGCTGCTCGATGATGGATTCCTTCTGCTGCTCCAGTTTTACTTCCAATTGCTGTAACCAAGAAACAGTTGGCGGGCTCTCAGCACGCCGAGGTCTTATTTGAATAGGAGTGTCGTTTTTGAGTGGAGACAGCTTCGTATTTCGAGTGGCTTTTTTTGTAGCGCCAGACATGATGAAAATCGAGGTAGATTTAAACAATTTAACACACTATTTCAATGCAGGAACAAGATGATAGTATCAACAGCACACAGCAAATCCGTTTGCACAACTTTGATCAGATTTTGGAAAATTAATTGAAGACTGTATGTGGTAAAACGAAGATTCAGTCGGCAGCACTGAGTTTGCACGTCTACTCGCAAGTCATAACAACTCAACTCTCTGATAATAACTTGATGGTCGTTAACAAAATTTTTCAATTTAAACAAATTTTTTGGGGATTCAACCACGTCAGAATTCGTTTAAATTTTTCAATTCAAACAAATTTCATTTGGATTCATTTCGAGCTGTTCTCAGCAAATTTGTTGAAGCGAACGCGATCGTCAACGAAAATAAGTATACACACAAAAAATGAGCGCGAACAAGGGAAATTGTGTTTTTGCTTTTGTTGGCTTTTTGGTGGTTGATTATTTCATTGCATGTGAAGTCAGCGCACACAATTATGCGAATATTTTCGAATAGCCGAAGTGCGTATGGGACCTGCTGCGCTGGTAACAAAGCGAATCACAGCAGCAGTCGCAAAATCACAGCTCGCAGTTGATGTGCGACTGACCACATCAACATAAAGCAAATTATGAAAGCTGACTTCGAATTAGGAAGTGTGCCGAAGCAAGGCACATTAATAAAGGTAGTGGTGGCAACACAGCTGCTTAAACTTTTTTCTTCTGATTCTCTTTTGATTTTTTGCGAATGGGGATGTACATTGTCAAAAATTGGTAAAATTGTTTTTGTGTTGCTTGTGTTCTGATTTCATTTTGACAAGCTAGTTACCCAAATCCAACAACAAAATACATGGGAATTTTGTTGCTGGTCTTACGCGTTCACCTTTATTAATACACCTTGTGCCGAAGTCATCGCGAATATCTTCGAATAGCCGAAGTCTCTCGGTTCCATATACATTTTCCGCATCTTTGCTGCTCCCGCCCGCGTCTGAAATGAAATCGCAAAATTATTTCAGATGCGCCTTCTGTATACTGTTTATTCTGTGGTATCAGGCGTATGGGACCTGCTGCGCTGGTAACAAGGCGAATCACAACAGCAGTCGCAAAATCACAGCTCGCAGTTGATGTGCGACTGACCACATCAACATAAAGCAAATTATGAAAGCTGACTTCGAATTAAGAAGTGTGCCGAAGTCATCGCGAATATCTTCGAATAGCCGAAGTCTATCGGTTCCATATACATTATCCGCATCTTGGCTGCTCCCGCCCGCGTCTGAAATGAAATCGCAAAATTATTTCAGATGCGCCTTCTGTATACTGTTTATTCTGTGGTATCAGCACAGAACAAACAATACTGTTTATACTGTGCTTGAACCCATCAAGATCATAAGTGCTGGGGAAAATATCTGCAGGGAGACCATTCCACAATCGCGCTGTACGAGCCAGGAACGAACTTTCTCTGTAGTGCGTAGTGCGCTGGAACATCGTTTCGACGTGGAATGCGTTTGTGTGCGTAGTTTTGCGTTTGGGCTAGGTCCGCGCTTGCAGCTTGGGACACATAAACTAAAATCTGTGCGCGAAAGCGGCGAAAGTTTGAGGTTTCTAGCAGAAGGTGAGGCAATCGAAACTCACCACATCAACATTCTGCTGGTGCCTGTTCTCCGAGAGAAATTCGGTGAGGTGTTCAGTGACTAGCCCTAAAGCACTGTGGTGAACGCTACTGGCCGCAAGGTGGAGCTACCGCAGCCCAGGGCGGGCGACAGGAGGTGCTGCTAGTGCAAACCTCTCGAGATCAGTGATGAGCGCGGGCAATGCGGCGGATGGCGAAATATTGACACCAGGTAAATCTGGGGACATAGGCGGGCTAATAAACCCTTTCAAGAGGAGCGCTAAAGTTATGCGATCACCGGTACGAGAGCTGACGAGTTCAAAGCCGCAGCCAAAAGTGGTGCCACCGGCAGTGCGCGACCCCACGGGAGCGAATACGTGCGCGCCTGCCCTATGTGGTGAACTAGACGATGTACGTACTCCAACGTTATCCGAGGCACCAAACCTGAGGTCACAAAGCCAGCGTCAAGCAAACGACATGTTCACAGTTATGGAACATGAGGTGGCTAAGGACTCACTGAGCTTAATGGGAGAAAAATTAGATGAGTTGAATAGAGCCATGTCGGGAAAACTGCATATAAACCAAGAGATGAGAGCCGTCGTGAGTAGCATAGAGCAGCTGTATATAAGTTAACACCAGCACAGTCAAGAATTGTGCAAAGTAGCCAACGTCAGCAGCCAGATACCAGATACTGGTCAACAGCTGCGCAAAATCACCAACATCGGCAGCTAGACCAGCGCAGTCCACAACTGCGCAAAAGTCGCCAACATCAGCAGCAATCATCTGCAACTGGAATGCTGAGCATCCACCCACGCCGCAATGTGATCCACTGCTAGATCCTTGGCTATTTACCCAGCTGCACTACTGCTGCGTTGCAACAAGCCGCTACGTGACATAGCAGGCGTATCCAGTTACATGGCTGCTGCACATCTCTTCGCCACCAACGGCTGCGGCGCGCTTCTGGACGGAGCGACTCCAGTCACTTTCTGTTAGCTTTTAAGAATTTAGTTCTAAGCGCACATTTGACGGACCAAGAGCTCCGATTAAAGATTAAAAGATAAAAACCCGTTTTTCTCTTACTTCGGACACGGGCGCATAGCGCCCAAAAGTAAGTAGACAAACCAACAAATTAACTGGCGCCCAACGTGGGGTCACAGTAAATTTAAATAAAAGTGGCCCAAGTGCGCGAACCCACGGACAAAAAAACATTTCAAGATCACTTTCTATCCTTAACCCTTTCAGTCACAATGTCCAATATATTGGACTACAGCCCATACAATTCATACAGAACGGGTTTATTTTTATGTCGGAAAGGGTTAAACGAGATCGCTTAACCCTAGAAGGGTAATCATATTTTACATACGTTGTTGGTAATCTTCGTCCGATTTTTGGAAGTATTAGAAATCGTATAAACTCCAACTTAATTTTATAATTATACTTAGACATTTTTGTGTAAATGATACCAAAGAATATGAAGTAATATAGAACGCGCATCTCATACAAGCAAACGCGTTGTATGGCGGGTACTGCTGATAGTACCCTCTGTTATTGACAGCAAAACCCTCTGTTACTAACAGCAGAATTCTCTGTAATTTCAGCGTAACATGTGAGCAGAAGCAAAGAAAATAAACATACGAAGGCTTGCTTTACAAGCGTGAACGTAGTTTTATGGGTTGCGCTCTTTGGTTGCGCTCCCTGCAGCGAGTCTACGTTAGCACACTGCTGCGGCGTGGGATCATTGGGAGATGAAGACGATGTGCTGTTGTTGTTGCGCTGGCGAAAAGCTGAAATTGTAAAATTTCTATTTTCTGGCTGGCTTTTGTTCTTCATCTATAAGCCTGCACGGCGTCGCATATTGCTCCTGGACTCATTGCCGACTGTAGTGTGCGCAAATTCATAGAAAAGAAAATAAAATATGGTTGGCATGGCGACTTATATGATCGCTACGAGCAATAAAAAAGAAATAAAATAAGTAATCAATAAAGACAATTAAAAAGGGAAATTAAAAGAAAGGAAGACTTTTTATTAGCCCGCAATAATTTTGTAAGTACCGTTGTTTGGAACTTTTTTTACGGCCCGCAAATAATGCTTGCTTAAAAGAACTAAAATAAGAAAATCTAATATTGTAAATTTATGGTCACATCATTCGCCATGGAACCATTCAGGTGTAGAATATTTATACTATTTTTAAACGTAGGCAGGCCTGAATAACATTTTTTTAAGGTTCTGTTTCGAAAACAGTCCGGGCCTGGCGGCTCTGCACGCAAGTTTCAAATCAATGGACCCAATAAATCAAGTTTCTTTTACCCTGATTACAAAATGTCTAATTTGTCTAATTATTTATTTCTTTATTTAGTGCTTTAGTAGTGCTTTCGCCATATTGAAAGTCAATAGACCTATTCAATTATGTTTTCCATACAATCTTTTAACCCTTAGTTTGCCCGTTAGATTTCGATTTTCAAAAAAAAAAAATTAAAACACGTATCTAATTATTTTTGATTTCAAGTATTTTCACGAATTTTGAAGTCAATATGCCCACCAGTTCATTTTTGTTCGTAGTGTTTAATCGATGCGCGGCGGAGCGTTGGAAATAAAAGGCGGTTGTTTTCGGGGGTTAAGTTTTGGGGTGTTTATTGAATGCTGTCCGAATGACGAGTGACAATAGAATAACAATAAACATTGAACGAGAACAACGGCCTAAGCCGGGGAGCATAAATAGGGGGAACATTAGTACAAGAGGACAAGGAAAGGAAGGGATTATAGGTGGGATCGACAGATCACTGAACAACCACAGCACTCATTTAGCCATCGCGGCCGCCATTGCAGAGTGCAATCGATGAAGTAACCGAGGGGGTGGTGGTGCGGCTAACGGCAGGCTGGCTGTGGGTGCGCTTAGGGGTGCGCCGATGACTTCTTTTGCGGGGGATGATCCATCCGGCCGTGCGGGGCAGTCTGAGAGGCACCTGCTGCTTTGGTCGGCTGATCTGCAAAAAGATGGTGGATGTCAGTTAATAAAAGTTATGAGGTGCGACCTACGCAGGCAAAGCAGCAAAAACTCTCGCTGCAGCCTGCTTCCCACTCACTCAGTAATTGCTGTGTACATTCTGCGCGCCCACTTTGCACATACTCCCGCATTTCTCTTTGTGCTATATTCGCACGCACTTGGCAGCACGCAATTTCGCTGCTTGGCCCAAGTGCATAAACATAAACAAGAAAAAACAAAGCGGATACAGTGGGCCAAGTTGCTCATTTTCAGTGCACATTGAAAATTTTCTTTAACTTAGAAAATTTTCAATCGTGCATATATATACACATACACATATAAGTATATATATACAAATATATATTTTTACACACACATACTCATATATCGGGTGTTTTTTTTAGAGGTATAGAACTTCGAATTGAAATAAAACACAAGAAAATCGTTTTAATGTCCATCAATTTGGCTTTATTGGAAGGATAATTTTATGCCATTAATGTTTAAATATGACTTCGGGCATGTGGCCGCCGCGGCTGGCTCGAATAAAGCCAATTCTACAGGTCCAATTTTCAACCACTTTTTCGAGCATTTGGGGCCGTATGTCGGCAATAACGCCACGAATGTTGGCTTCCAAGTCCCCTAACGTTTCTGGTTTGTTGGCGTAGACGAGCGACTTCACATATCCCCAAAGAAAATAATCCAATGGTGTCAAATCACACGATCTTGGTGGCCAATTGACAGGTCCATTCCGCGAAATTATGCGCTCATCGAATGTTTCCTTCAATAAATCGATTGTGACGTGCGCTGTGTGGCATGTAGCGCCGTCTTGTTGGAACCACAACTCATCCACATTCATGCCATCCAATTCGGGAACAAAATAGTCGGTTATCATGGCTCTATACCGGTCTCCATTAACGGTAACTGACTCCTCTTCTGACTGGGTCCTCTTCAACATTTTGCTCTACAGCGGCAATTGTTTCTTCGGTGCGCACTGTTCGACGTCTCTGCGGATGCGTATTATCACATAGAGTAAACGTATTGCGAAAACGACCCATGGTTAACCGAATTAATTGCTCTGATGGACGATTATGTCGACCATAAAATGGACGGAGCTTGCGGTAAACTTCGCGAACTGAACCATTATTTTCGAAATAAATTTGCACGATTTGCAAGCGTTGTTCTTTTGTCAACCTGTTCATGATGAAATGGCAAACCAAACTGAACATAAATGACATTAGAGTTGCCAGATTTGACCACAAAATGCCAGTTTTATCTCTATTCGAAAAACAAACCTCTAAAAAAAACACCCTATACATACACTGCACATCTGCTGCCTCCCCAAGTGCATACAGTGGGACAAATATCGCCCACTCGCACACAAAATTTGTTGTACACAAAATTATTTTGACACTTTTCACTTATATTAACACACTAAAACAAATAATCACATACATATTTATACTCATACACATACATATATATATTCAAATATATATCTTCTTCTCCCAGGAGAAGACGCTCTTGCTCCGCCAGAGTTAGTCTCTAAACTGGTGAGGTACTGTGAGCGGAAGAAGCTGCCTCTGGTACTTGGATGTGATGCCAATGTGCACAGCGAAGCCTGGGGAAGCAGCGACACAAACCAGAGGGGTGAGTACCTTCTTGAGTTCATTGTCAGTAGTAAACTAGAGATCTTTAACGTGGGAAATATACCAACGTTTGTAACCAGTGCGAGAGAGGAGGTCCTAGATATTACCATAGGAAACACTCTGAGCTCCGGACTGGTTAGAAACTGGAGGGTATCCAGTGAACCCTCAATGTCGGACCATAGAATCATAAGGTTCGACATTGCGGGGGCCGCTTCGGTCAAGAAAATTTTAAGAAACCCCAGGAAAACAGACTGGGGAAAGTTTCATGAGACACTGAGTGCAAACTCCACCAATCTGGGGGGATGGGATAAAATCAGGAACTCATTGGAGCTGGATACAGCAGTGGCATGCTTCAATAAAACGATTATTGACGCATACGAAGCTAGCTGTCCCGTTAGTAGGGTAGAATCTTCTAGGGATGTGCCCTGGTGGAATAAGGACCTAAGTATACTGCGAAGTGAGGTTCGCAGGCTTTTCAACCGGGCCAAACGTACCGGGAATTTTTCCGAGTATAAAAACACACTGAATAATAATAATAATAATTGACTGGCACGACAGCCCGCTTACGCGAGACTAAGGCCTAGCTTCCCGCAACTACCCGTGTTGTGCGTGTGAATTTTGTACACGGGTTGGAGGGACCTACAGTTTAATGCCGGTTCCGAACGGCAGGTTGGGAGCTTTTTCATAAGCAATTTTTACTCTCAGAGGTTTGCCATTTCCAGCTGAGAGGACAGCCACCGAAAGAGAAAACGAGTTTTCCCGTTATTTTTTTTAGGTGTTATTACAGTCAGTATTTGAACCTGCTGCCTTCGACTCGCGGTCCAACGCACTAACCAACTGAGCCACGGCGGCTGCTAAAAACACACTGACCCAATACAATAAGGAGATCAGGGAATCTAAGCGCAGGAATTTTAGAAATTTCTGCGAGAATATAGAACAAACCTCAGAGGCATCTAGACTCTATAAGGTTATGGCGAAAGGCCACAGTCTGTCCTCTACTAGCCTCAGGAAGAGCAACGGTGAGTTTACCGAGAGTGAGGAGGAGAAAGCAAAGCTACTCCTGGATACTCACTTCCCGGGGTCTGTTGCTTGGAGGGGAACGGGGCAGGCTGAGGTTCTTTGCAGAATCTCTAGAAGAGATTGGTTAGTGGCAATGGAAATCTGCACGGAGGAGAGATTGCGGTGGGCGGTGTGTACCTTTAAACCACTTAAATCTCCTGGACCCGATGGCATCTTTCCGGCCCTACTACAGAAAGGGATGGACGTCATTAAACGTGATCTCCTGAGAATAGCTAGAGCTAGTCTGGCGCTGGGATATATACCAGAAGCCTGGAGGAGGGCAAAGGTAGTCTTTCTACCGAAGGTCGGGAAGAAGGACCCGCTTCACCCGAAGTCCTTCAGACCGATTTGCCTGACTTCATTTGTACTAAAGACTTTAGAGAAAGTCGTAGATAGCTACGTAAGGACGACAGTCCTAATAGACAAACCCTTACACACCTGTCAGCATGCTTACAGAGCAGGGCGCTCCACTGAAACTGCACTGTACCAGCTGACAGGTGAGATACAGGAGAGTCTAAACGAGAAGGAGATGGCACTTTGTGCCTTCCTGGATATCGAGGGGGCGTTTGACAATACCTCTCATATAACCATAGACAGCGCCTTATCCAGCAGGGGGCTAACAGATACCCTGAAATGCTGGATAAACAACATGCTCGCTACTAGGAAGGTGGAGATTCAGACTAGCACGGGCGAGTTAATAGGGGCCACCACGACCCGGGGCTGTCCACAAGGTGGTGTACTATCGCCACTGTTGTGGAGCCTTGTGGTGGATGGCCTCCTACAGGAGCTGTCTAACTCTGGACTAACGGTACAGGGTTATGCGGATGATATTGTAATCATATGCAGGGGAAAATTTGAAGATACCCTGCGGGAAAGGATAATCTTAGGGTTAAGGTTAACCAAGAAATGGTGCGTGGAGGTGGGGCTGAACATAAATCCGGCAAAAACCACTATCGTACCCTTTACAAGAAAGTATAAACTTGACGCTCTTAGACCAATCCGCTTGGATGGAATAGAGATAGAGTTTCAGAAGGAGGTGAAATATCTAGGTATTATACTAGATCAGAAACTCCACTGGAAGAGACACATTGAGGAAACGATTAAAAAGGCCACCAGGGTCCTGATGACCTGTAGATCCATAGCAGGTAAAAGTTGGGGCTGTACACCAACCATACTGAGATGGATCTATACGACGATCGTGAGGCCTATGATAACGTATGGGTCAGCGGTCTGGGTTAGTAAAACCAACCAGCTGACCACCATCAGGGCGCTCAGCAAGCTCCAAAGACTGGCATGTGTGTGCATAACAGGGGCTATGAGAACGTGTCCGACAGCATCCATGGAGGTTCTTCTTGAACTTACACCTCTTCACTTACATATACAAACCCAGGCGAAGAGGGCTATCCTACGGATGACTGACGTAAATATCGGAGCCGAGGGTTTTCTGAGTCGTAAGAAGATTGACATTCTTACGAACCAGTATCCCGAGATTGCAATACCGAGAGACACAATTACTCCGAAGCTCTGTTTCACCAAGAGATTTAAAACAGAATTTAGTAATAAAATAAGCTGGGTAGGTATATCAGAGACATATCTGATAGATCAGTACATGATTTCCTGGTACACAGATGGCTCCGTAACGGAGGAAGGTACCGGAATCGGGGTGTATGGACCAGGGATTAGATACTCGGAACCTACAGGAAAACAAACCACCATTTTCCAGGCGGAAATATACGCCATTGAAAGGTGCGCTCATTTCAATCTGGTGAGGAAATACCGGAACCGGAAGATCGCGATACTGTCAGACAGCCAAGCAGCAATCAAGGCATTGACATCCTACCAGGTATCCTCGAAACTGGTGTCGGAATGCCTTGAGAAGCTGAACGAACTTGGCCGTCACAATCAGGTGTGGGTCCTCTGGGTTCCGGGTCACGCCGGGATTGATGGGAACGAGCAGGCAGACAAACTTGCAAGAAGGGGGGCGTCTACCCCCTTTGTCGGCCCAGAACCTTTCTGTGGTCTAGGCAAAGGAGCACTGTCCATCCTTTCCAGGAAGGACGAGATAACCATCCGGAATCAATACTGGGAAAACCAACCAGGCCTTGAACATTCCAAGATGGTTATTGGATCTTATAACAAGAAAAGGTTCGAGGAATGTATGAGTCTCTCAAAGAATAATCTAAGGATTATCACAGGTATATTGACAGGGCATTGTAGATTGAACTATCATCTAACCAAACTAGGTATCAGAGTAAACGAACTCTGTAGGTTCTGTTTGCAGGACAATGAAACTGCAATACACATACTAGGCTTATGCCCTGCACTAATGCACAAACGGAAGAAGCACCTGGGTGAATACATTATACCAGGATCGGACTGGGTTTCCAAAGGCTTAGGAAATATACTAAGATTCCTTTTGGAAACTGGACTCACGGACGAACTGTGAAGGCCAAGAAGGGGGCACAATAGATCTTTCAGGTCGCGGTGCACTTTCCCCAGCAATAATAATAATAATATATATTTATTCACAAATATATATACATACGTATACCTACGTATTCACGTAATCACAAACAAAAAAATTCACTTTTTCACAAAAAAAAAACCAATTTTTATACACATTTGACTACACACATAACATTTGTTGCATAATATTTATTTGTACATCCCTTCCCAATACACATATTTATACAAAAATTTTGCTCAATTCCCATATACACATTTTTATTTATTACCCATTCACATTTACAAAAAAAAATTTACTTGTTTCCCATATATATACAAGGTGCGTCCCAAAGTAAACAGGACTTTTGCAATAGGGACGTTTCTGGTGGCGCCATCTATGTGTGAGGACATGCGTTGGAAAGGTACATCTTTCATTCACATACTGTCTAAATTTCATGACATTTGGTCTAGTAGACGCCGAAATATCCCGCTCAATGCGACAGTATGTTTTTAACTTTGGTACGAGAATGTCGATCGAACAAAGAGCTAATATTAAGTTCTGTTTTAAACTTGGTAAAACTTTTACCGAAACGTTTAAATTGTTAAAGCAAGTTTATGGTGATGATTGTTTATCCCGTGGCCGTGTTAATGAGTGGTTGAATCGATTCAAGAATGGTCGTGAAGACTTGAATGACGACGAACACGTCGGCCAGTCGAAATTTGTGATTACTGACGATGCCATCAAAACTGTGCGTGATTTTATCAAAATGCAGCCAAAATCATCATTGGAATTGATGGAAATGGAATTGAACATCTCCAAAACATCAATTGATCGCATTTTAACCGAACATTTGGGTCTCCGTAAAGTGTGTTCTCGCTTCATTCCGCACACTTTAACCGACGACCAAAAAGCGCAGAGAATTGAGCACGCAAAAGACATCGTTCGGGAAGCCAGACGTGATCCAAATTTCTTGTTCAACATCGTAACCGGTGACGAAACGTGGTGCTTTCAATATGATCCCGAAACAAAGCGTCAAAGTGCCGAATGGAAGCACCCAGATGAGCCAAATCCGAAAAAAACCCGCCGTGAGAAGTCAAAAATCAAAACTCATCTCATTTGTTTCTACGATTCAAAGGGAATAATTCATCGAGAGTTTGTTCCACCGGGAAAAACAATTAACGCTTTGTTTTATGTTGAAGTTTTGAAGCGTTTGGTGCATCGCATTCGTCGTATTCGGCCAGAATATCGCGAGGAAGGAAGTTGGCGTTTATTGCATGATAATGCACCGGCTCACAGAGCCCTAGTTACGACCGATTATTTGACCAAAAATCGCATTTTTACCATCAATCATTCACCGTATTCGCCTGATATGGCTCCCTGTGACTTCTACTTATTCGGTCAGTTGCATTTGCCGATGAAAGGAAACCGTTATAAGGACGTTGAGGACATCCAAAAGGCTTGTACCAACATTCTGAAGGCGATGCCGGCCGATGACCTAAAACACTCATTCCAAATGCTTTTGGACCGTGCAAAACGTTGTATCGAAGCAGAAGGAGAGTATTTTGAATAAATAAAAAGAATTATACAAAAATAATCATCCGTTTTCTTTATTTTATAAAAGTCCTGTTTACTTTGGGTTGCACCTTGTATATATATATATATCCCTACACATTTACACACACGGGTGTAAACTTTTTTGCTCGACAAAAATACAAATTCGTTTTAACGAATTTTCCCATTCTCAACTCTTTCAATTCTCAAATATCGTTCGCGCGGACGCGGTTAGACTACACGTCTATTTCCCCAATACCCTACATTCACATACACATATATTTATTCAAACTTTTTACCCCTTGTCGAGCTTTTTTAAACAAAATGCCTGTTGAGCGATCCCCCAAACGCCAACTTGTCACAATGGAGTCTCCTTCCTCCAGATACACAAAGTCGTCTAACGCACGTTTGACAGTTCCTGTCACTCGGGAGCCACCAAACACTCGCTCCAAACTCTCTAGTCCGAAAGCAACCGATCTCAGTGTTGCAAAATTCACTTTCGAGTACGATAGACTCGTGCTATTATGCACACAATTTCATCGGTTCCCGTTGACGAGTTGACCAAATCCCTGGTCCAAATAAAGCAAAAAAATTTGCAAGCCCAATGGGAGAGGCTTATGCGCGCATATGAGGCAGTCTTCATTGCTGAAGACAACAGCCAGCCCGACGGTTTTAAAGAGTCGGCTAGGCAAAAGATTGACGCCTGCACAGACCAGTACGAGTTGTGCATGGCTCAGATGTCGGACATCATTGAAATGCTCCAAGCTCAGTCCCCCCAGCCCGCTGCGCATATGGAACCGGTTCGACCCCTAGAACCAGCAAGTACCCCCTACATTTGCCTACAAATTCCACCTTGCGATACCGAAACATTTTTCGGGGGCTATGAGCAGTGGCCGTCCTTCCGGGACATGTTTACGGCAGTATACATTAACCACCCCCAGCTCACTCCAGCCCAAAAATTGTATCACCTCCGATACAAAACGCAAGGCAAAGCCGGTGCTATTGTTAAGCAAAATGCATTAACCGATGAGAATTTCAGACTCGCGTGGGAAGCCCTAAAATCCCGGTATGAAAATAAACGCATTTTGGTTGACACCCAAATCAGATCCATTTTAAATATCGCTCCTGTCCACACTGAAAATAGTGAGGCACTTCAGCGGATCCAAAATACTATAAACAATTGTCTATCTGTTCTAAATACTCAGGCCGTAGACACTGACAATTGGGATCCGCTATTGGTTTACATATGTTGTACCAAATTGCCCCAAGACACACTCGCTCTATGGGAGCAATCATTGACATCCCGGAAGGATCTGCCACCCTGGTCGCAAATGGATCAGTTCCTGACCGGCAGATATGAGGTACTTGAACGGCTGCAAAGTATTCGCCCCGCTAAGCCGAAGCCTCAACCCTCTACTTCCAATGTCCTCCCAAATCGGCCACACAAATCCCTTAATTATCATTAATTGACTGGCACGACAGCCCGCTTACGCGAGACTAAGGCCTAGCTTCCCGCAACCACCCGTGTTGTGCGTGTGAATTTGTACACGGGTTGGAGGGACCTACAGTTTTATGCCGGTTCCGAACGGCAGGTTGGGAGCTTTTTCATAAGCAATTTTTACTCTCAGAGGTTTGCCATTTCCAGCTGAGAGGACAGCCACCGAAAGAGAAAACGAGTTTTCCCGTTATTTTTTTTAGGTGTTATTACAAGCAGTATTTGAACCTGTGTCGCTGCCTTCGACTCGCGGTCCAACGCACTAACCAACTGAGCCACGGCGGCTGCCGTTAATTATCATACCCAAGTAAAAAGGGACTTCGCGTGCAAACTCTGCAACGCAAATCATCCCATACGGACTTGCCAGAACTTCAAAAGACTCACCCCCCAGAGTCGACTTAAATATGTAAAGAAGCACAATCTCTGCGTAAATTGTCTTTCTACAACTGACCTTCTTGAGAATTGTACAAGCAATTTTACGTGCGTATATTGCCAAATGAAGCACCATTCCATGCTTCATTTCCCCAAAGGCAATGCGCAACCCTCTCAATCGCTTAATCGATCACATTCGACCACTCCACAGGTCGCAACAGCTCCAGAACGAACGCACAACAACTCCGCTACTCATTCCCCACTTTCTGATGCGCAACCCCGCACATCTTCCAGGCAAAGTACGCCCCAAGTACAAGCCTTACACTGCAATAATGGCACTCAATTCCTTCTGCCTACGGCACTAGTGTCTATTGACCACTCAGGAAAGTTGTTCAAAGTTCGAGCGTTGATCGACCAAGCCTCTCAGCGAACCTTCATCTCCTCGAAGGTCCAGAAACGCCTCAAATTGCCAATCGAGAAATCCCCCTTCCAAATCTCGGGCATGGGCGGTCAGATTGTACAAAATGCCAATCATACCTGCTTCTTGACATTGGCAGTCCCCCAAATGAGCACGAAACTCCCCGTGCAAGCAATCGTGCTCCAAGAGCTTACGAAATTGCTCCCACCTTCTCATATAAACCCCCCCAACATGAAAGATTTCGCCATGCTAGATCTCGCTGATCCAAACCCCTTCGAGACAGCGCAGATCGATATAGTGATTGGCAGTGATCTCATCCCGCAGATCATGCTCGAAGGTATCCACCGAAATGTATGTGGCAGCTTACTTGCTCAGCATACAGTATTCGGTTGGGTATTAAGCGGTCCAGTACCCCCTCCATCGCATTTGACATGTGCCACTGAGGTACCAAGTCGCCGTATGCATACTGGAACCGCCCTTCGAAACAATCTTCCTGCCCTAAAGGAAGCCCTTTCGCAAGTGATTGCAGCCCTCAATCCCGTAGGGTTTCCACCCCAGGAATTAATGGAAAATCACGCTGAACCCACCACTCCTGCAAACTCATTCCCAAACCTGCAAATTCCCCCCTTCGTTGCCAACCGTTTCGATCCCGCAGGATGGCTTTCGCCTCTAATGAGGTCTCCCAAGAGGGTTCGACAAAAACGATCCACATCCACCGCAATTGACGGAAATTGCATTTCCTCGCAGTTCCTCATTGCACCTCCTCCATCCCGGGTCCGAAAAGAGGACAATCGCCACTCCAGTGCGACTTGCTCCAAGCGCTGCAAATCCCGCAGACGTCGGACTGATCGGGTATGAACTCTAAGATCTATAAGGAAGGAAGGATCTTGGGTGGAACGGCTCCAGCAATTCTTCCATGCTGAGCCAAACAGTTATGCTCGTACAGGTCCAATTCCGGACCAAAGAGCGGTTGACTGCCACCCTCCTCTCGAAGAGCAAACCGACATTCTCGCTCGGTTCTCCTGCTTCTCTCGAGCCCTACGTGCACCTAAAATTCTCAAAATTCGCTCAAAAAATTCTCCCACACTTGAAAAAAGTAAATGGCAACTTGGCCAATTTTTTAATTTATACAATATATGTATTTTCCCATATTCTCCCGGCTGCAGCTTAAGCGAACCCCGCAGCTCAGCCTCGTTTTCTCATTCCCATGATGTCAGCCTCAATACTACTTACTATTTACAAGAAAATGACATCTTATCATATTTGCAGATCAGTGACTCCGCCCTAACCGCTGCAGCAGCACTTCTCCGAGGACGAGACGTCGATGGACGGCACCCCCGCACCCGCAAAAGCTGCATCCCATCTTCGCCCGTCTGGCCCGCGGCATCATTAAATTGCAATATGCAATGGCGGCCGCGATGGCTAAATGAGTGCTGTCTCAAGTGATCTGTCTATCCCACCTCTAATCCCTTCCTTTCCTTCTCCCTTTGTACTCATGTTTCCCCCTATTTTCTGCTCCCCGGCTTCGGCCGTTTGTGCCGTTTAATGTTTATTGTTTATCTTTGTTACTCTTTATTCGACACCCGACCAATAAAGATCTACCCCATGAACCCGTGTCTCTATTTCTACCGCTCCGCCGACGTCAACACGTAGTTTTCTCATATTCTTGTAATCAACCATATGAAAATATAAACAAATAATTTTACTTGGAACTCGCCACGTAAACATTTTAAATTGGGATCAACCACCAAATTTTTAAATCAATCAAAGCGCACCATTGGCCAGCAAAAAGCCATACACCACAAAAATTCTATTGATGGTGACATCAAAGCCAATGAAACTATTTGTTTGTTATTGTTATTTGAATTTGGTGACATTACAGCAATTTGTGCAGCAAAACCAATCGGCAACACAAAAAAGCATACACACAATAAACGACAACAACAAAAACATTAGCGAATCCCGAATCATCTTCGTTGAAACGACGATGACGATGCTTTGGTTCGTTGTTTGCTCTCCGCTTGCGCTTCGACAAACAAGATCAATAAACATACGTGCAAAAAACGATTGAGCGATCAATACGCCACAACAACCACCATTTCAATGTGCACGAGTGAAGCCGTTGCGAATAACAACATTGCTTTTTGCTGTTGTCCTACGCAAATCTAACAGAAAATGTTATGAACTTAACATTCTCAAATGCCTACGCTTCGCTCTTCCCGCTCGCATCATAACAGCCGAAAACACTTTTGTGCCCACATGCGCGTTCTATATTACTTCATATTCTTTGATAATACCCACCGTATATATTTTTAAAAATTATTTATGTATTTTTTAATAATTTGTGTTGAGGTACATTTGTTTTTCAGATCGGAATGAGTATCAGAAGTTAAAAAATAATTAAAATTAAAATAAAGTGAAGAACAATACATAGCTTTTTTATGAAGACAGAAACACAATTATAATTCCTTAAAAAACAAATAAAAACCAAAAAAATCAAGAAATATAACTAATTTTTTACAATTCTAATTAACTATTTAACTAACTTACTTGTACACTAATTAACTAACTAATTAACTTAACTAATTAATAATTAATTAATTAACCAATTCCAAAAAATTTTTCAATTAATTCTTCCGATAACCCCGAATTCCGACACATTTTGAAATACTGAAATTCAATGTATAGTACTCGTATTCAGTTGCAAAAAGTCACGTTAATGGTATTCTTCGTCGTTTCGACGAAGCCTAGTTTTGTTTTTATATAAAAAAAAGAAAACTTACGCTGCGCTCGTGCTGCAAAACCTTGTATTCCGCGAAAGCACATCGCCAATCAGATCGGAGAATGAGGAGAAATTTTAAGAAATGTATGTGGTGTTCGTCGAATCGACGAAGATTACCTTTCTAGGGTTAACAACAACAACACAAGCAACGTCCCGCTTTTCGTGTGTGCATTTGAATGAAATCAACTGAAATTGGTGAAGACTTATTATTGGCACACTAAATTGCGGTGAAGTAAATTTGGCCAACTGCGAAAATATAAAAAAAAATCAAACAAAACTCAAAGCAACGGGCACAAAATTAAATAACAAGAATACAAAAAAATAAAAATAAACAATAGTTTTAAATAAAAAAATCGAAAATCGTGTGCAGTACAAAGCAATTAAAAAGAATTGAAAACAATAAAAATTTTCAACCCTAAAAAACTAAAATATAGAAATAAACAATGAAAATAAACATTACCAATAAATTAACAATATAAATATAAATTAAACAAATTCGAAAATCGTGTGCAACACAAAGGCAAAAGCAATTAAAAATACTTAAAAAAGAATGTTTTTTCAATTCAATTAAATTGTAATTAAACAGTTTTTGTTAATTTCCAACGCGTCAACAAGTTGAATAAAGCGAGCGCGTGTGAATTGCTGAATCAAAAAAAGGATCAGTTGTGATATCGCTTATCGTGAAAAGGCAACGCTGATAGCGCATCGAAACGATTTTATTCTATTTGAAAAGACCGCAAGTACTAAAGCCAGCAGAGCAGAGCAGATCATAGCACAGCAGAGCAGCGCAGTAAACGAGCTAACTATGGCGATAGCAGTCTTACTGTGAGTCGGAGGTTGAGGAAGGAAGAATTAAGATACGATTTTTAAGAATTAAGATAAAGCCTAGCATAAAATAAACTTAATAACAGAAAATATCGGAAACTGCGATTCCTACGGGACCCTCCAGTTTATAAAACAATAAATAATAAGATTAAATCTTAAAAAAAAAATCATTTTTTTTGTTCTTAGCAAAAATAAAAGAACTTCCGATTCACACGGAATTCAAGTATAAACAATTTTCGTTGGAAAAAAAAAAATAAAAAAAAGGAATTTATTAAAAATTGTAAAAGTAATTTATAGTAAGTAGAATAATAAGATAAAAAAGTGTGGAGAAAGAGGCCCCCTAATAGCTCAGGCAAACGGGACGCACTGTTGCAAGCCGCTCCACTAGGGTCGAGATGTCCTGCAGAAGAGGAGGAAAACTCCCTTTTAGCAAAATCTCATTTGAAAAAAAGAAGAAATTAAAATTACCATTGAAACACAGTTAAGTGTTATCAAAAAAGTTTGGGAAACCGTAGGTATTACAGACCGTGGAGAACCCACGATAAACGACATAGAGGACAAAAATTTGGTGGAATATGAAACCATCATGATGATTAGGAAATTCTGTCCCAATGAAAATTCATAGAAATAGAGTAAAAGCTAAAAAAAATATTGTTTTGAAATTCCCACAAATAATTAAAATTAAAAATTTAATTTTAAAATAAAAATTTAATTAAACATTTAAAATCTGAATCACATTTAATTTTATCTTTGATTAATTTAACTTTCAATTACTAATTGTTAGAAAATAAAATAAAATTTGTTTTTAAATAATTTTAACGTTCATAAAAATAATTTTTTAATTAAATAAAATAAATTGAATTAAAATAAAAAATGCATCCGGAAACTATTCAGGAGTTGCTTAATGCTGCCATTCGTACAGCAACTGAGAATACTCGGCGGGACATACAGGCAACTGCGGACAGCTTGACCGCTCGGCTCCACCTCTTAGAAACACAGCCGACAGTAACCGAATTTAAAGAAATAACAATCGATCCGGGGGTCAGGTGTGATGAGTCACTAGATGTGGTCAAGTCATTACCTGAGTTTAATGGCGATCAAGCCAGGTACGTCTCATGGAGACAAGCCGCTTTTGCTGCCTACAAGATGTTTAAGGGCTACGAAACTAGCTCCAAGGGCTACCAGGCAGTGGCGATAATCCGCAACAAAATTATAGGATCGGCCGACCTGGCTTTGTCCTCGTTCAACACGGTGTTGAACTTTGAAGCTATCATAGCCAGGTTGGATCATACCTACGCGGACAAGAGGCCCATTTACCTGATAGAACAGGAAATGGCTGCACTTAGACAGGGTCGATTGACCATTACACATTTCTATGACGAAGTCGAGAAGAAGTTAACACTCCTGGTTAACAAGACTGTGATGTCTCACGGTAATAATAGGGAACTGGTAGAATCCCTTAGCCAGACAGGACGCACTCAGGACTTTTATCTCCGGGTTACGCAAACCCATGTGCGATATCCTGTTTTCTTCTAGGCCTGCGGATATGCCAACGGCTTTAGCTCTTGCTCAAGAGCTGGAGTCCAATCAGAAGCGGTCCATGTTCGCACATACCTTTGCTGCTAACAGCGAGCAACAGCCATCCCACCCCCTCACAACCAACCCGACCAACACCTATGGGGATAGATCCATCGACATCCCGATTCGTACTAAATAAACAACACCCTCAGACTTATCCTACAAACCAGCCAATAGGGCTTCCAATTTGGTGGACCAATTAGGCCACATTTTAATGCACCCAATTACACACCAAGACCCAACACAAACATAAACCCAGTACAACGAAATTTCTACTCCCAATTTAGGCCTCCATTCAAAAGGCCACTGGAATCTGACCGGCAGCCTTTTACAAAAATGCAGAGAATTAATAATTTAACCTCTCAAAATATTGCCCACGAGCAACATTCAGAAGAAGATGGTTCTGACAGCTACGGCTACCACGGCTACTCGGACTATTCAGAAGTTTCGGATGAGGTGAATTTTTTTAGAGGTCAATCCCTCCTACCATCACAAGGACGTTAGGGGGGAAACAGCTCAAATTTCTGATCGACACTGGTGCAACGGGAAACTACGTAAAAAATTTGGACACATTAAAAGCGGTGAAACCAGTGACAAACCCATTCTTGGTAAAATCAATCCATGGCGAAACAAAAATAGAACACCAGTGCCTCATGAACATTTTTCAGATAACCACTCCCTTCTTTATTTTGCCACGTCTTAACACCTTTGATGGCATAATACGTTTTAATTTTCTTAGAGCGATCGGCGCTAGACTCGATGTCAAAAAAGGCACCCTCCACTTCAATGGCGGTCAGGAAAAATTACTCTACCTTTATTCTGGCAAAATTAATTATATTACAATCAATAGTATAACTAAAGGAGACATTAATAATCAAACTAAAGGAGACATTTTCCCGTATAATTGAAAACCGGAATGAGGTGTTCGCCGATCCTGCACAATCACTGCCATACAATACCAAGATCGTTGCCACCATAAGAACCATGGATGACGAACCAGTCTATTCAAAATCGTACCCCTACCCCATGGCAGTGAGTGAATTTGTCAACAAAGAGGTAGCGGAACTTCTTAGCACAGGTATTATACGACCATCAAGATCGCCATTTATATGGGTTGTGGATAAAAAAGGCGTTGACGAAGATGGGAAAAGGAAGATGCGTTTGGTTATTGATTTCAGGAAACTGAATGAAAAAACCATAAGCGACAAATCCTCTATGCCAGACACGTCTGTCATTTTGCCAAATCTGGGAAATTCTGCCTATTACACTACCCTTGACCTTAAATCAGGATTTCACCAGATTAAACTCGCTGAAAAAGACAGAGAGAAAATATGAGTTCTGTCGACTTCCCTTTGGGCTAAAGAACGCCCCAAGTATATTTCAAAGGGCAATCGATGACATTTTGAGGGATGAAATTGGGAGGTGTTGTCACGTCTACATTGACGATGTGATAATCTTTTCCCGAACTGAAGAACAACATCTGAGGGACATCGATAGAATTCTTTAACTTTATGAAGCGAACATGCGAGTGTCATTAGAAAAGTCAAAATCTTTCAAGCTTGAGGTCGAGTTTCTGGGATTTCTTGTATCAAAGCAAGGCATCAAAAGTGCCCTGATAAGGTTCAGGCAATCCTGAACTACGAAACTCCTAAAACCCTCCGCGCCCTACGATCTTTCCTTGGGTTGTGCGGATACTATCGGCGATTTGTTAAAGATTATGCCCAAATCGTTAAACCACTTACCCAAATCCTACGAGGGGAAAACGGAAACATCGGTGCCAATCAATCAAAAAAGGTTACAATTAAATTGGACGAAGACGCCGGTGCAGCGTTTACAAGAATCAAGAGAATTCTTGCCTCCGAAGAAGTGCTGCTCCTGTATCCAAATTTTGAAAAACCATTTGACTTCACCACAGATGCGTCTTCACACGCTATTGGTGAAGTTTTGTCACAAAATGGTAGTCCACTCATGATGATATCTAGGACCCTCAACAGCACTGAGGAAAACTATGCAACCAATGAGCGAGAACTTTTGGCAATCGTGTGGGCTCTCCAAAAGTTACGCAACTACCTCTACGGCGTTAAACAACTTCACATTTTTACCGATCATCAGCCACTAACGTTCGCCATATCGGATAAAAATCCAAATGCTAAAATGAAAAGATGGAAAGCTTTCATAGAAGAGTTTTCCCCCAAATACTTTTATAAGCCAGGAAAAGAAAATTTGGTCGCAGATGCCCTTTCAAGACAACACATCAACGCAATAGAGGACGAAGACAATATAACTCAACATAGCGAGGAATCCCTCACCCAAACAGTTCCAACAATTTAAAACCCCATCAACTGCTTTCGAACCCAGCTAAGAGCATGGCGCTCACGATGCAAAAACAGTTAAAATCTTATTTAAAAAACAGATTAGACACGAAATTACCTTCTCTTCTTTGGACAATCTTTTTGACACACTAAAAACAACTGTTGACCCGGATGTCATTAACGGCATTTTGTGCAACCTGTCCATACTAGGACAGATTCAGGACAAACTAGTTAGAATGTTCCCATCAGTAAAATTCAGCCATACTGAGAGGAAAGTGAATGACGTAACCAATCAAGATGACCAGTCGGAAATCCTAGCTGCGGAGCACAACCGTGCACATCGATCCACGCGGGAGAATACGTTACAAGTCCTCGAGCAGTACTACTTTCCGGGAATCCGTAAGAGATTAAAAGAAACTAGTTGTAACTCCCGAAATTCGGGTGTAATCAAAAAACTACCATTTGGTTTATGTTATTAAAATTTAATGTATATTTTTTTGCATTCACATGGGCTTTTTTGTAAAACTTGAATTGGACTCTTAAGTATAACGTAAGAATAATAATGATCAAAACAAAACATAAAAATGCGAAATTTGGAACATAGCAGCACCAGCTAGCCCTAAAGAAGAACAAAAGCTTGCCAAAAAATAGAAATCGTTTTACAATTTTTGCCTTTCGCCAGCGCAACAACAACGTTTTTACCTCACATCGGATACAAAATGCTTGGCTTTACAATGTGAACATGCACTGCTCAAGCCATCGATGTGGTTAATTTTTAATTATAGCAACAAACTTCCTCCCTTCGTTAAAATTTTGTTTCTTCTTTTTGTAGTCGATGTTGCCATTTTTCAAAAAGAACTCTAACCAGTGTTGCCGCCACCAAAAAAAATGTGTTACCAAATTCTTAAGTAAAAATTCCCAAATCCTGAAAAAAATAACCAAACGCCTGGTACATTGACAAAATCTTCAGATCACACATTTTATTTCAAAACATAACGTAACAAATCTTATTTTGAATGACTTCACAAAATTTTTGGTTTTAAAAACATACACATATGTTAAAGTAACAGATTATAAATCCTAAAGCAGACTTGTATTGAGCTTGCTAAAGAATTAACCCAAATTTGAAGCATGTTACCATGTAACCATACGAAAAAAAAATAACCAATTTTTTGTTAAATTTAACCAAAACGGCAACGCTGACTCTAACTACATTTTTGTAAGATTTGAATTGGACTCTTAAGAATAACGTGATCAAAACAAAACATAAAAATGCAAAATTTGGGACATAGCAACCACTGTTGCCAACTTAGTGCTTTTCGCACTAAATTTAGTGATTTTTGAAAATTTTCTGAAATAGAAAAGTTGGCAACCGTGCTCTCACCACATGCGTGTGTGGAACGTGTGGGTTCCATGCAGTGTTGGGACTTATTACTTTTGACAGTAACATATGTATTACTTATTACACATTACTGACATTTGAAAGTAATATCGTTACATTACTTATTACTGGAAATGTCAAGTAATGTATTACAAAAAGTAATATATTATTTTAAAAATACATGATTTCTACAGATTTTTTCCAAAAAAAATAAACGAAGATTTTTTTTACATACATAATTGATATTTATTTTATAAAACTTCAGGCATCTTGTTATTTGAAAAAAAAAATTGATCTTTGAAGTAGATAGGGTCACGTTTTCTGGCTCACACAATTTGCAGCGTACTTTTATATTTTTGACTGCAGCATTTTGCAAGTCGGTTCCTTCCGTCAACAAATCGAAATATTTGCAGCGAGTGCAGCGTTGTATAATTGTAATAGATCATACTCATGTTATCAGTGCTGCTGTTTTACATGAAAATTATAACTTTGTTGACTAAAAAGTAATATTGTAATAAGTAACTTGAAAAAAAGTAATAATATTACTGAAGGTGATTACTTATGGGGAAAAGTAACTGGTTACACTACATTTTTCAACAAAAGTAATATACTACGTAATTAGTTACACTACTTTAATATATTAGTCACAACACTGGTTCCATGCACGATTTTGTTTGTTTGCTTATTCCCATCTTCTCGCTCAAGCGCACAGCTTTCTGATTGGATTTGATAAACGTAAAGAGCAATGCTGTTTCCAATAAGGAAATTAATGCAACTTTCGATGCCAATATCTCCAGATAGGCTTTATCAATCTTCATTTTGAAAAGTTTGCGCAAATATGCTCATCAAGAGCTTTAAAATGATGTATCATATGATATTGTACGATGTGTGGATAGCGATATCTCAGCGCCCTTATTCAAATAAATATATGGATTGTCTCCAATTGTAAAACTTGCAACGAAGCCAAGTATCAACGTCATCCTCCGGATCCAGGAATTGGGGAAACTCCCATACCACAACACCCTGGCGAAATTCTGCACTTGGACATATATTCGACCGACAAGAATTACTTTCTGTCATGCATCGACAAGTTCTCAAAATTCGCCCTAGTCCCGCCAATAGTTTCTCGATCCATAGTCGACATAAAAGAACCGCTCCTGCAAATTCTTAATTTTTCAAGGGGACGAAAACCGTAGTCGTTGACAACGAGAAATCATTCAATTCTCAAACCATTAAATCGCTTTTAATGGACCACTTCCAAATACGCACATTTACCATTCCTCCATACCATAGTACCACGAACGGATAGGTGGAACGTTTCCACAGCACTCTGACTGAAATTGCCAGATGTACAAAACTGACCCAAGGCATAAATGACACTGCAGACCTAATTTTGATTGCCACAGCCAAATACAATAGATCAATTCATTCAGTCATAGGCTACAGGCCCGTGGATGTCATACATTCAACCCCACAATCCCTTAAAGAGGATATACCAAACAAAATCATCGAAGCCCAGGAAAAGGAGATTAAGAGGTATAAGAAATCGAAAGTAGCCAGGAAATTTCAGCCAGGAGATACAGTTTTCATCAAAACAAATAAACGAATAGGGAACAAATTTACCAAAATCTACGTTGAGGGCACCGTAACTAAGGACTTAGGAACTACTGTACTGATCGGGAAAACATATATTCATAAAAGTAACCTCAGATAATGTCTTTCCCGTAGGTTCCTCCTGCCACCGCTGCTCACTGCAGAACTGTTGGAGTACTCGGAATCGAATTATATACCTATCACCGACGGCTTAGTTGTAACTTATTCAGACTACAACTATATAACGCATAGATCAAACTTAACAACCTTTAAAACCATAATAGAAGAAACACAACAATACATAGACCAGGTACCACAATCACACGTACGAAGACTCCTGCTGGCCGATTGTGAACAGATAACACGACGCCTTGAAGCATTACGGGTGCATCATCGCCATACCCGCAGCCTTAATTTTATCGTTACTGCGCTTAAATATGTAGCGGGCACACCCGACTTTGACGACTTCCAAGAAGTAAGTAGATAAAAATTAATTCGCAACTACAAATTCAAATCAGTAAAATGACGGACACTATAAACCAGCTACTCTCACACAACAGACAGACGGAACTTGACCAAATTACCCTTTTTGAACTAATTAACAATAGGAATAAAGCCGCAATCACTGAACTAGACAACATTGCCTTTTCAATAATGTTAGGCAAAATAAATGTAATAAACCCAGCTTTACTCGACAGCATTGAAATCGAGAACATTATAAAAAAACGAAAAGACAGTTGATATAAGTGTAAGCGACATTCTTCAAAATTCCAAACTTAAAATATTACAAAATAATGAAATTGTATTATTTCTCATAAAATATCCCAGAATTGATTTTGTATGTAATAAAACTGTAATTTATCCGGTAGTTCACAATAATAAAATTATATTACTAGAAACTAATGTTGTAGCGAAATGTAATGGGGCTTACAAAATAATGAAGGACTGCAGGGCTGCAACGGCATCTACATTTTGCAAAGAAATGACTCACTCACAAAGCTCATGTCTGCAGCAACTATTTAAAAACTACACTGCTACATGCCGAACTACATCAGCACACGATATCCAGCGGATCCAGGCGATCGATGACGGCCTAATGATCATTAACGATTGCACAGTAGAGATACGTCAGGACGCTAAGCCGCCCGTTATCATAACTGGCACATTCCTAATAACATTCGAAGAAAAACTAATAGTAAATGGGACAACCTTCGAAAACCAGCGGCGCAAGGGTCGTCTCATTCCCGAAGTACCACTAGCCCAGAATATCCAGTTCACGGAACATGTAGCAACACTATCACTACCGTATCTGCACGAGGTAAACATGCAAAATCTCAAACACATCGCAACCATACACCGAGACATCAAATCCCAGACAACAACGTGGTCATACCTATTTGGCACATTAATAGTAGGCGTAACAGCAACTTGGCTGGTTCTCCGTTGCGTAAAGCGGCGAAGGAAACTCCTCGTCCTGAACGCAATTCGGGAGAGTAATGCAGAAAGCTCGGCGCAAGGCTAGGAAGCGGCCGAGGACGCCCGGTTTTAACGTGGGGAGTAGTTAACACCAGCACGGTCAAGAATTGTGCAAAGTAGCCGACGTCAGCAGCCAGATACCAGATACCGGTCAACAGCTGCGCAAAATCACCAACATCGGCAGCAATCATCTGCAACTGGAATGCTGAGCATCCACCCACGCCGCAATGTGATCCACTGCTAGATCCTTGGCTATTTACCCAGCTGCACTACTACTGCGTTGCAACAATCCGCTACGTGACATAGCAGGCGTATCCAGTTACATGGCTGCTGCACATCTCTTCGCCACCAACGGCTGCGGCGCGCTTCTGGACGGAGCGACTCCAGTCACTTTCTGTTAGCTTTTAAGAATTTAGTTCTAAGCGCACATTTGACGGACCAAGAGCTCCGATTAAAGATTAAAAGATAAAAACCCGTTTTTCTCTTACTTCGGACACGGGCGCATAGCGCCCAAAAGTAAGTAGACGACCAACCAAAAAATAAACTTGTACAAGCCTTGGCTGAGGGGGGAAGGCTTTTTGCAATAACAACAACAACAACGGTAGAACTTCAATCTGCAGCAACACAAACGCAACAATCATTCAGCGTGGGCGCGCTCGCTAAGGGAGCTAGAACAGCCAATGAAGATGCGCAAATGGAAGTTTCTCCACGACCAAGCCAGAAAAGAACTCGAATATTGTCACCTAGGATGATTGCCACTGGCACTGTGGTGAACAAGCAGAGTCCGCAACAACAACAGCATAAAGGGGAAATAGCTGAGGCTCGTAATAAAGCGGTTATTGGAGGGCCACCTAAGCCAATAGCAGCGAGCGTACAAGATGGCGGCTGGACTAAGGTGTCAGCAAACAAAAGAGTTAAGAAGCGAAGCCCCCGGCCCGATGCGCTGGTGATAAAGGCCACGGGGCAAATATCTTATGCGGATATGCTTCGAAAGGTAAAAACTGCGCCAGAATTAAAGCAGTTAAGCGAAAATGTCAGCCTGGTCAGGAAAACCACAAAGGGTGAGCTTCTCTTTGAGCTCAAGAGGTCGGCTAGTGCGTACACTTCCCAGTTGCAGGAAGTAATCACAACAGTTCTGAATCAGGATGCGGCAGTTAAAGCCTTAACGGAGACGAGAATAGTCGAGATCAGGGACCTAGACGAGGTCACAACAGTTTAGGAGGTGGTGACGGCCTTGTGCGAGCAGGTCGCCGATATAGCAGCGCTGCGTGATTTTAAAATAAAATCAATGCGAAATGGTTTTGCTGGAATGCAAATTGCGGAGGTGATGCTTCCTGCTAGCGCAGCCGACAAGGTTTTAGCGGTAGGAAAAATCCGAATTGGTTCGGTGTACTGCCGAATTAGAGAGAAGCTGCAGGTGCGTAGATGCTTCAAGTGTTTGGAGTATGGGCATTTTGCCAAAAGCTGTGTTAACGTCAACGATCGCTCTGGAAACTGCTTGAGATGTGGAGCAAAGGGGCAAACTCTGTGTGAGTGTCAAATCGACGTGGCTGTGATAAGCGAGCCGTATAAGCAGAAGTCCAGTGGTGTGTGGGTAGCCGACACTACAACGAAAGCAGCAATCTGGGCATGCGGTCAAAATCCGCTCCAGGACCAGCCAAAGACATGCAGAGGCTTTGTAAGAGCAAAGATTGGTGGTGTGTATATCTACAGCTGCTATGCACCTCCGAGCTGGCCACTCAGTGAATTTGCCACAATGCTGGATGAGATTGTTCAAGATGCGCGATTTAGTTCTCCGAAAATAATAGCAGGCGACTTTAATGCCTGGGCGGTCGACTGGGGCTCATCAAGAACGAATGTGCGAGGTAATGCTATACTGCAGGCTTTTGCTGCGTTGGACGTTGTGCTGCTCAACACAGGTAGTGAGCCAACATTTTCGAAAAATTCCCGCGTGTCGTGTAAATTACTTTTGGTCACTTCTGTGCTTTATTGAGTCCAGGTAACGACTAATACAACGCTTCACTTACTGCTAAGTCTTAGCCTAAGCCGATTGCCGCCGTCGCTGTCGTCGCTGTTTGTTGACGTCGCAGTCTGTTGACCTCGCTGCCGGTCCGCTGCCCGTTGCGCATGCAGTGTCTTATTGCATCGACCGCTACCCAACCTCATGTGTGTCAGCAATATTGTCTTGTTATTTAGACAATATCGCTGACGGAGTTCGTTGCCCGTTGTCATGGGTTAACTCCTCCCTTCCTAAGTGAGGGTCCTCCGCGATCCTCTCTGTGACTTTCCGGATAGTGACATCCATCGTCTTCTTTGCGGTACGTTTCTTGTAACTGCTTATGACCAGCCGTATTATTACGAATGCGATAATCATCGTTATTGCAACAACGAAGGTCATTGTCTTGAAATTGATTTCCTGTCGTAAAGTACTTATGTGGTTGATGTTCTGCACATCCATTTCATGGAGGTAGTTCAGACTCAGGGACTCTAAGTGTCCTACGAGGTTGATCTTCTGGTCATTCGACGTTCTCGGCGTACGTTCTACAACATTGTTTCTATTTCGGAATTCGGTGCCATTTATTGTCACCTGCTGCTCGAAGGTTAACAGATAAGTCCCTCTAATGATTCTCGAGTTTCCACTTTCGCCCTTGACCTCGGCTGTGTCATTGCTGATGATAATTATTCCGTCGTCTATCTCATTGATGCCTTTATTGTGGTTGAGCAATTTGCTGTTTCTCCCGCGTCCAGTTGTTGCCCGCAGGTGGTGGTTTTTAGCATTTTACAAAAAGTAGCGAACGTCGATTTTTCGCATTTTACGGCATGCGTTTTATTTCCGCACTCGGCGACGGTGTTGGTGTCCCCAAAGTATAGTACTCGTCCTTGATGTGGCACGGCGAATAGGCTAAGTTTTTTACAAACTATTTCGGGTATAGGATATTTTATGATAAAATACAAATTGTCCTTATTTTGTAGAACCTTAATTCTAGACATTCCTAATATTTCTATTATCGTTACATTGGTAGAGTGCTCATTGATTATTTTGTTTATATCGCTATTGTCTAATATGGTAGGGTTAAACAAATTTAGTTTAGCTAACGTTATTGAAATTGTGACAGCTTGTAACTCGAGAGTTATTATCCTATTTCTTGCTAGTATTGTTTCGTATAAATGGCCTGTATCTATTTCCTCTTTTTTTGTAGTAGAAATTATTTTGTTTATTTTTTCTGTGATTTCTAAGATTTTTTGCTGAATATGGGTGTTTATCCTATATTGTTTGTTATTAGAGTCGACGAGCATATCCTGTCTCATCTGTAGTCTCTGGTAGTCGTCGAAGTCAGGGGTGCCGGCAACGACCTTCAGTGCCGTACCCAAAAAATTCAAGCTTCGTGCTTGTCGGTGGTGAATGTCGACAGTTCGCAGTAGTGTTCCGATGTGCGCTATGTCCGAGTCTAGTAACTTCCTCATGTGCGACTGGGGAAATAGGTCAACCAGGTTTTTCGTCTCGTCGTTCATTGTTGAGTACCAGGTCAGATTAGTGAAGTGCGTCAGGTAGCCGTGGTGTTCCCATACAATCGCGTCTCCGTCCAAAATTGGGATATAGTTGACGTTGGTGTAGTCCGTAAGTTTTTCCATGAAAGTCGTTGATAAGAATGCCATTGTTATTATCCTGTAATTAAAAAGTGGTAATGGGTTGGATTATTAAGGTGGTCGAATGTTGTCCTTGTGGACCTCCCTCCCCTTTATGAGAACGGTGGTGCCGAGGTCCCGTTCAATTACTTCCTCTACGTATAATGTTTGAGTTTATGAGTTTATTACCTAGTCTTCGATTAACTTTTACCAGGACCTTGTCGCCAGTGTTATATGTCTTATTCTGACGATTCTTATTATGGTATTCGCGGTCAGCGGCCTGTGTTTTTTCGATACGATTTCGAATTGATTCCGTAATGTTGGCTGGACCGGAATGAAGGATTTCGATTGGTTTCTTTTTGGTTACTGAATGGATGGACTTGTTATACTCTATAGTGGCTAGCAAAATTAAGTCAACGGTGTCGCTCAGATTTTTCTCGAGTTTCAGGCACCTAGCTATATCCGTCAGGGTACTGTGAAAACGCTCCACTTGCCCGTTTGGGGTACTATGGAGTGGAGAAGCGTTTGCAATTTCCACATTATTGTAGTCTAACAGTTTCTATTTAATGGTATGGGAATTTAGCGACTTTTCGTTGTCTATACTGTGACTGTGTTGTTTTAACGTTCGGAAAAATGTTTATTAGTTGTAGAATTGGTGGCTTTACGTCTACGATGGTTCTAGATGCAATTTTTTGCATAGTATAGCGAATTTTGAAAACTTGTCAACGCAAGTTAGAAAATATTTTTGGTCCGTAGAGACAATATCGATGTGTAATATTTCTCCGGTGCTAGACGGTACAGGTGTCGCCGCGATAAGATGCTTTTTTGGGTGTCGATCGTATTTGGACTTGGAACAGATTCGGCAATTGGCTGCTACTTCTCTTGCCTTTTTATCCATCTTTGGGGAAAAATAGTCGGCCAAGATTTGTTTCACATTTTCTTGTGCCGCCCTATGAGCTCTGCTGTGTTCAGCAATTATAATTTCGTGCTGGTCGTTTTCACTGAAAATATCCGTAACCATTTTCTCAGTATGGCGGAATTTTACGTTGGGATGAAGTTCTACTAGTCGGTGTTGAATTTTTGCCAGAACTGGTAGGTTGCAGTGTATTGCGTTAACCACGCCATCGTTAATGGCTTCTTGTATTGTTTTTAGTAGCTATTCTACATCACAAAATGAGATGAGATGAATGAGACAGGATTATATGTCTGGTTTTTGAGCCAAATATGATAAAGGTCTGCTTTGACGGGCTTTCGCTCTCTTGGAGTATTATTTGATTCCTGAAGCAATTGACAGGTTTATCCACCGTTTCAATGGTGTAGGTCAGTGACTCTTCACTGTGTATGGTAGCGCAGTCAGAGCTTGGCTCCGATTCAGCTTCTACCATATTCATGTGCTGTCTCGACAATGCGTCAGCGACATGGTTTTCTCTTCCTGGTTTGTAAAAAATCTTCGCGTTAAAGCTTTCTATGAGAGATTTCCAGCGCTTGATCTTTGCGTTCGGATTTTTATCTGAAACGGCAAACGTCAGGGGCTGGTGGTCAGTGAAAATGTTCAACTGGTTTACACCGTACAGATAATTCCTCAAATTGTTAAGGGCCCACACGATCGCCAAGAGTTCTCTTTCATTTGTTGCCAAATGCTCTTCTTTATCTCTGAGCGTTCTTGAGATCATGGTTATGGGCCTCCTTTCCTGTGATAGTACAGCCCCTAAACCCCTTGAGGATGCATCGGTCGTCAAGTCGAACGGCTTAGTGAAATCGGGAAATGCTAGTGTGACGTCCTCTGACGCGAGAATTTCTTTAAGTTTGTTAAATGCTTCAACACCTTCTGGTGTTAACTGAACTTTAATTTTTTTCGATTGGGTGGCACTTACTTTGCCGTTTTCTCCTTTTAGCATGTCGGTCAGAGGTTTTGCTATGCTGGCAAAATCCATGACAAAACATCTGTAGTAACTTGCTAACCCTAGAAAGGAGCGGAGCCCTCGGAGGGTGGTTGGTTGTTCGTAGCATTTTATGCCGTTAATTTTCTCGGGACTTGTTTTTATACCCCCTCTTGATACAACAAACCCTAAGTACTCTACTTCTGTTTTAAAAAATTTCGATTTTTCCACTGATACCCTCATGTTGGCCTCATAGAGGTTTCGTAACACCCATTCGATGTCCCTTAAATGGTCTTCTGCCGTTTTTGAGTAGATAATTACGTCGTCGACGTAAACATGGCATGTCTTGCCGATTTGCTCCCTGAGCACATCGTCGATTGCCCTCTGAAATATACTAGGAGCGTTTTTAAGGCCGAAAGGCAGGCGGCAGAATTCATACTTGCCGTTGTTAACAGAGAAGGCAGTTTTTTCCCTGTCTCTCTCTGCTAACTCGATCTGGTGAAATCCAGATTTCAAGTCGAGTGTGGTAAAGTATCCTGCACCTTTTAGGTTTGACAATATCACCATTGCATTCGGCATTGGATATTTGTCCTCGACTGTGACTTCATTCAGTTTCCTGAAGTCGATCACTAATCGCTTTTTTTATTTCCTGCTTGGTCCACTCCTTTTTTATCAACAACCCAAATCGGGTTATTGTAGGGAGACTACATCTTATAGGGTATGGAAAGAGCCTAGAATATACCGGTTCTTCGGTTTTTGTTCTAATAGTAGCAACTATATTTGTGTTGAAGGGTAAAGACTCGTTGGGGTTCGTAAAAGCCTTTTTTTTTATTCTGTATCATTGTACAGAATTGATTTCGGATAGAAGAGGGAATGTCTTCGCGTCTTACATCAATGAAATTAACATTTTTGCATTCGTGGAACAACAGTTTCTCGTTTCCGAAGTCGTGTCGTATTACTCCATTGTTCAAATCTACCTGAGCGTTGACCTGATTTAGTAAATCTAGGCCAATTATCCCGTCAAATGTCGTTATATTAGGCAGTATGAAAAAGTCTGCCCATATGCCGAATAACCTAATTTTACATTTTTTCTTCACCGGGCTATTGCCACGTAATGATCTAACTAAAAATGGTGTTGATGCCGGAATAATATTTGTAAGTTCTGGTAAGGGTTTAATGTAGTTTTTCGATGCACCCGTGTCCACTAGTAGCTTTACCTTTTTCCCATGGTCCCCTACTTCTCGCTCGATCCACGGAAGCAGGGACTGCCCCCTAAAAAATTAAGCTCTTCTTCCTCGAAGTCCTCGACAGTTGTTTCCGCATTTTGGTCATATTCTGCTAACTGGGCTTCTTCCTGTTTGATAGTATTTATTCTTTGCACCTTGGGTCCGGTGTCTCTCTCCGATCTCTCTGCCTGTCGTTTGTTTTGTTGAAATCCTCTATTGAAATTTTGTTGATTACCGTGCCTGTATTGCTGTGGGCTTGTCCTTTGCGAGAGACCTCGCTGCCAATTTGTGTTCTGGCGCAACCGGGGCTCAGATGGGTCGATCTCTATCATCGTAGGTTGGTCATGCGGTGTTTGCTGTCCGTTGTTGTTTCCGGTTCCCCGTGGTCGCCTGTCTGTACTATGAGGGTTCCTTTGTTGCCCCTGGTTTTGCGTTCTGCTTTGATTTTTATTTTGCTCATCACTTCGCGCCGCGTAACTAGTCGCGAATAAATACCGTTCGTGATTTGCTTCGACCTCCTGGGCCAATGCCAGAGCACTAGGTAGGTCGTTAGGACGTGCAGCAAAAAGAATGTCGCAAAGTGGTTTCTTCAAACCCGATATAAACACCCTAAGTGCATCCGCCCTGTACTTTTCACAAATTGTTGCGGCCATGTCGCCTTCATAAGACATTATTGTCTTATTTGTGAGCAGGGTAAGTTTCTTTTCGACTTCATCGAAGAAGCGTAATACCGTGAGGTTACCCTGTCTTAAGGTTGACAATTGTTGCTCTATTAGGTGAACGGGACGTTTGTCCGCGTAAGTAAAATCTAATCTCGCTATAATCGCATTAAAGTTTAATACGGTATTAAAGGATGCTAATACCGCGTCGGCGGAGCCCTTAATTTTATTCCGTATTATGCCAACGGCCTGGAAATTTCTAGAGCTTCCGGGGTAACCTCGGAATACTTCGTAAGCCGTGTGCGCCGCCTGGCGCCACAATACATAGTTATTGGCCTGTCCATCAAACTCAGGCAAAGACTTTACCAGGTCTAAGGGTTCGTCGCATTTTGCCGCCCCGGAATCTATAACTACGGGTTCGTACGTCACTACAGTACTAGTGTCTGTGCTTAATGACGTCACCTTTGCTGTCAGTTCCCTAACCTGTGCTTCAAAGTCTTGTTTTCTGAGAGCAGCTGATACTGCCGCCTCAACCATAGCTGTTATTTGGTTTGCGTCCATTTTAATATTTGTTCTTGTATTTGTACGTTCTTCTTCGTTTCTTACCGTTAACCGCGAAATCCTATCCAGAATCTGCTCTAATTCACTATCACTATCTGCTCTATTCATATGTTTTTTTATTCATAAATCCATTTACTCTTTCACGAATTCTAAACTTCTAACTTCTGCTGTCACAATTATTTCTTTATTTTACAAAATATGTGGCCTAGTTTTTTTAACGAAAAACAGGATTGTTTCACAATTTACAATTCACAGACAAAATATATTCGCTTTTTCAGAAAAGAAAAAAAAAAATTCACAATTTACAATTCACAGACCAAATATATTCGTTTTTCTAATTCACAAACAAAGATTCTTGAATTTCATTCCTGAAAGGCGTTCAATTTATTAACATATCTTTCAATTTATTAACATATCTTCTTTAAAACACATTAATTTTTTACACTGACGTTTTCTTTATTACTGAGCACTCTACTTACAGTTTTAAGTCTACTCTAAAATTCTCCATTTCCTCGGAAAATTTGGATGCTGCTTTCCTTTTCCTAATTTGGTAATTTTGTGGTTGGTGTTGTTTTATTTCTTGTTTTGTCGTTCTCCGTTGATGCGCAGGTCCCGTTGTAATCTTTTCAGATTTGACTGGATCTCTGGATCTTTGGATTTATAATTGTTGTTGTTTAAACACGAGTTCGGATTTGCAAACCACGATTGGGCGCCAATTACTTTTGGTCACTTCTGTGCTTTATTGAGTCCAGGTAACGACTAATACAACGCTTCACTTACTACTAAGTCTTAGCCTAAGCCGATGTCGCTGTCGTCGCTGTTTGTTGACGTCGCAGTCTGTTGACCTCGCTGCCGGTCCGCTGCCCGTTGCGCGTGCAGTGTCTTATTGCATCGACCGCTACCCAACCTCATGTGTGTCAGCAATATTGTCTTGTTATTTAGGCAATATCGCTGACGGAGTTCGTTGCCCGTTGTCATGGGCTAACTCCGCTTTGTGGTTGCATCGACCGCTACCCAACCTCATGTGTGTCAGCAATATTGTCTTGTTATTTAGACAATATCGCTGACGGAGTTCGTTGCCCGTTGTCATGGGTTAACTTGTATAGACATTACGTTTGTTAGCCGGGGCCTATCGCAAGGATCGTCGTGGGCAGTAAGCGACGTATATACCAGGTATACGCCTATGAAACCGGTAACGACATCTAGCGGTAAATAGCCGAATATTTATAAACTTCGGAACCGTACCAAATGTCATGTTTACTATACTTCTTCTGTCATATGTCAACAATATTCAGTTCACAATTTGTCAAGTTTCATCCAACAACGCATTGTTTGACGCTCCGGAAAATGTCGGATTACGTGCCTACAAATTACGATTTGCGGACACAGTTAATTTTGTGTTACCATTTGAAGAAAACCGCTTCTGAATCGCATCGAATGCTTGTGGAAGCTTACGGCGAGCATGCTCTTGGTCGCACACAGTGTAACGAGTGGTTCAATAAATTTAAAAGTGGTGATTTTGATGTGAGAAACAGGAGCGTGGCCGGCCACCAAAAAAGTTCGAAGACGCCGAATTGCAAGCATTGCTCGATGAAGATGATGGCCAAACGCAAGAACAGCTCGCAGAACAATTGGGTGTTGACCGTCGGACCGTCGGAAAACGTTTAAAAGCAATGGGAAAAATTTTAAAGGTCGGTAGATGGGTGCCACATGAACTGACTGAAAGCAAAGAAAATAAACATACAGAATACGCATGTCATACAAGCAAAAATTTTGTATGGCGGGTTCTAACATTACGACCCGCGCTCTGCTTTCATAGATCAAATATGTGGTGAGAGCGTTGCTTTGCAAGTGAGAGCGTAGTTCTATCTGTGTTGCGCTCTTTGGTTGTGCTCGCTGCAGCGATTGTGCGTTAGCACATTTTTGTGGCGTGGAATGATTGCGAGGTGAAGACGAACGCTGTTGTTGTTGTTGTTGCTCTGGCGAAAAGCTGAAATTGTAAAAAACTATTTCTAGGTAGGTAGGTAGGTGTGGCTGCTCCAGGAGGAGCTCACTTAGGCCAGGCGGCCCATTGTGATACCACATGAGATCGAGCATCATTTCGCTCACTCGTTAAACCAGTTGGAGCTATTAACGAAGCTTAGTAGACGGCGTATGGTCTTATCAGCTAGATCTTCTAGACTTCCGAAGAAGAAGTTGCCTAAGTGGGTTTGCCTTCTTCTGGATAAAGCAGGACAGTAACATAGGAAGTGAGGAATATTTTCTTCCTCCTCCTCGTCCAGACAGCTGCGACAGAAGTCGTTTGAAAACAGCCCCATCCTTTTTGCGTGGGTACCGATTAGGCAGTGACCCGTAAGGACACTATTTCTAATTTCTGGCTGGCTTTTGTTCTTCTTCTATAAGCCTGCACGGCGTCGCATATTGCTCCTGAACTTATTGCAGACTGTAGTGTGCGCCAAATCATAGAAAAGAAAATAAAATATGGTTGGCATGACGACTCATATGGTCGCTACAAACAAAGTTCCTTAAGGATTTATCAAAAAAGTAGACCTAGTATTTGATTGCATGAATAGGGCAATCGGATAATTGCTTTAGATCGGCTTTACAATTAAATAATGAGTCGTACAAATTTATAAAGACTGTTTTAAATTATTTGAAAGAAGTTAAATGTATGGATGAATTGGTTTTTTAATCACTGATGAAATTAAGCAAAATAAATAAATACATAAATACATACAATACATAAGTTTTGTATAACAAATAAGTTTTTTCACCAAGATAAACTAGAAAATACTTTTGCAATTTTGGGACAAAATTCAAATATCACTCGCAAATTTGGGTAGTTACGTCTACATTTTTTGCAACTGGGCACACAGCATTGAATTCCAGATTTGCAGGAATTCTTGCTTTGCTTTGAAGCCATATTGAATTGTAAAAAAAATTAGGATCAACCACGTCAAAATATAAACAAATATTTCTATTTGAAACTACTTAGTCAAGTAAAAATAAGTATTTATATAAAGGTTTAATTGGTTCAACCACGTCAAAAAACACTTTCAAAAAATTTAAAGAAAGGATCATCCACGTCAAAATATAAACAAATAATTCTACTTGAAACTAGTCAAGTAAAAATAAGTATTTATATAAAGGTTTAATTGGTTCAACCACGTCAACAAACACTTGCAAGAAATGTAGGATCAACCAAGTCAAAATACAAACAAATAACTCTCTTGGAATGAGCCAAGTAAAAATATTTGATTAAATTTTGGTTCTGGATCAACCACGTCTAAGTACCTGCAAGTTTAAAATTATTCAATCAAAGCTCAGCATAAGCCAACAAACGACTGCACGCCTCAGTGATTTGATTGATAATGGCAGTAAACATTCTGTTCAATATTGACGTCACATTTTTCTCGAACTGTGTAGCAAAACCAATCGCCAACACAAAAAAGCATACACACAAAAACTACAACAACAAAAAGCATTGGCGTCGTTGAAACGACGATCATTGCGCTGGCTGTGTTGCTGTGAAAAATTTGCACAAAAAATGATTGAGAGACCAAAACAACCACCAACACCTCAAAGTACACAGGAGAAGCGGTACTTTTATTTCATGTGTGGTTGTTGGGTGAGTGTGCTTCAGTTCGCACAGTCAATGAGCGCAAACTGAAGCGCTTGCTCTCCTGCTGGCATCGCTTTTTCCCTTTTGTGGCTTCCCCCCGCTCTATGAAGCTCGCAAACAAAAATTTGAATTTTTGAGCTCAGATGCGCCTTCTATACACTTCATATTCTTTGCTGAAAGGCAACAAGAAAACCGAAAAACCACTTGTGAAATGCTGCTCGCCCGGTACAAAAGAAAGTCGTTTTTGCATCGAATCGTAACTGGTGATGAAAAGTGGGTCTATTTCAAGAATCCCAAACGAAAAAGATCGTATGTTAACTGCGGCGAAAGTGCGCAATCGACCGCAAGGCCAGATCGCTTCGGAAAGAAGGCCATGCTATGTGTTTTCTGGGACCAGCGTGGTGTCATATGGTATGACCTTCTAAAACCTGGTGAAACAGTTAACGGTGAACGTTACCAACAACAATTGGCCGATTTGAACCGTGCTATACGCCAAAAACGCCCAGAATATGAAGCCAGGCAACACAAAGTGATTTTCCTCGATGACAACGCACCACCACACCGCACTAGAGCCACCAAAGAATTGGTTGCATCGTACAACTGGGAAGCTCTTGCTCATGCGGCTTACTCACCAGACTTGGCGCCTTCGGATTATCACATGTTCGCATCGATGGGCCACGCATTAACGGAACGGCGCTTCCATTCTCACGCAGAAGTAAAAAAATGGATCGATGATTGGTTTCAGGCAAAAGACGATACATTTTTTTGGCGAGGCATCCATAAATTGCCCGAGAGATGGGAAAAATGTGTAGCTAGCGATGGCCATTACTTTGAAGAATAAAATTGTAGTCATTTCCTCACAATAAACGTGTTTTTTTCAAAAATAATTACCGGTTTCATAGGCGCATACCTGGTACACACAGTGACCACCAAGCAATCATTTGCAGCGTATCCTGTGGCCAAACACGAGAGCGGCGTCCCTGACGCGCCGTGCCAGCGGCTGAAAGCAAAACACGTTCGATAAAGAACTTTTTATGCTAACGTTGGACGGGTCAGCGTTAACTGGCCCAGCAGAGGCAAAAGTGCGACAACTAATGGCTTGACTGACTCGGGCGTGTGACGCATCCATGCAGCCGAGAAAGGTCGGCAAAAAGCGAACTCCTGCCTATTGGTGGAGTCCAGAAATCGCGAGCTTGCGAGCGAGCTGCAATCGTGCAAGACGACAATACCAACGAGTCAGCTGCGAAGCCAGCAAACGGCGCTGCCACCAGGCGTACAAAGATGCGCGTAGAGCCCTGAAGTATGGTATAATCGACAGAAAAAGGAAATGCTTCACGAACCTGTGCAAGGCGGTTGATGAAAATCCTTGGGGCAAGGGCTACCAGGTCAACCAGGAAGCTGGCCACTTTTAATGCTCCGGCGCCATCCTCGGCTGAATTTCTGGCCATAATAGTCAGCTGCTTGTTTCCAACTCAGCAAAGCGCAGCGCGAAGAAGGCTTACGCTGCGGCAAGCTGGCTCGATTCCGCAGATAACCACCGAGAAGGTGGCTGCGGCATGCGCAAGGATTGGCGACAACAAGGCACCGAAGGAGTACTACTAAGGAGTACTGCTGCATCGTTACCCTAGATATAAAAAATGCATTCAACTCGACAAACTGGGGTCAAATACTGGACGCACTACACCAGAAGCAAGTGCCAGAATACCTGATAAATATAGTATCAGACTATCTCGACGACAGAGTGGTGCTTTACGACACTGATGAGGGCCGTAAAACAGAGTCACAGGCGGAGTCCCACAAGGTTCAGTTTCGGGCCCTGTGTTATGGAACGTGATGTATGACGGCATCCTGCGCCTACAAACACCGGAAAACGTAAAAATCGTAGGCTTCGCCGACGACATTGCGGTGGTAGTCCGCGAAAAGCAATTATCACGCATCGAATCAACGTGCAATAGCGTAATACAGCGAATCGAGCAGTGACTGAATTCTGTTAGCCTACAGTTGGCGGCTCAGAAAACCGAAGTGGTGCTGATTACCAGCAGGAAAAAGATCGAGTCGGTCTCGGTGGAAGTCGGTGGATACACCATTAACTCGAAGCCGGTAATACGCTATCTTGGAGTGATGCTAGACACGCGGTTGTGCTTTAAGCAGCACCTGCTGCACGCAAGCGAAAAAGCGGCGAAGACGGCCATCGCGTTGGCGCGACTTATGCCCAACATCGGCGGACCAAGTCAGCACAGCAGGCTGCTACTGTCACGGGTCACAGCTTCGATGCTCCTGTACGGGTCGCAAATGTGGGCCCCAGCCATGCGGATCAAGTCCTATAGGAGAGTGATTGACTCCACATATAGGATTAGTGCGATGAGAGTGTGCTGCGCATTCCGAACAACATCATACGAGGCAGCGTGGGTCATAGCGGGGATGATCCCGATCGACATCTTGGTCGAGGAAGCGCATCGCAAGTACGACGCGAAGCGCCAGTCAAGGTCCGTAGATGCGGTAGCGGAGCGGCAACGCAGTATGGTTGCGTGGCAACGAAGGATGGCTCTGACAAGGGCAGGTGGACGCACAGCCTCATCCCAGACGTCCTTAAGTGGACTAGCCGAAAGCACGGGGAGGTGATGTACTGTCTAACCCAGCTGCTGACAGGGCATGGCTGCTTCAAGTCATATCTCCACCCGATTGGTGTCGAAGCAACCCCCTTCTGCGAGACGTGTCCAACGGCGGTTGAGGATGCCAACCACGTCTGGTTCCTGTGCCCCCGTTATCTGTCGCAGAGGCTTAATCTGGAGGCCAAGGTGGGCGCGCAAGTGCGAACCGATAGCGTCGTCGATCTAATGTTAGAATCGGCCCAAAACTGGATGGCAGTGCGCAATTTCGCAGCAGTGGTCATGGCCAAGCAACGTTGGCTGGAACAGCAACGGCGCGTGGAGGACAGAAGTGAGCCGACAATATAAGGCTTACCCTCCCCCCCCCCACGATGCGATGCTTACGGCAGTTCCGTAGGGGAATGAAGGGTTAACGGGGGGGTGGTTTTAGTCAGTAAGAATCCGGCATGCTGATGGGTTGCCATCAGTATCTATGAAGATTTCCAACTCCTGCTCGAAAAACAAAAAAACATACTATATACTAACATAAAATTCTTAAAGCGAAAAATTCAAGTAACACGTATTTTTAAGTCATAAAATCCCAAATAAAAAATTCTAGTTTGTTTTAAGTTATTAGTTAAATTTTGAAACCTTCTTCTAGTAGAATTACGAAAAACTCAAAAGACCTATTTCAAAAAGCATAACACACCAGCTATGTAAAATAAATCCAAAACATAAAATATTAAAATGTATGACGTTCTGAAATTTAATTATGATAGAGGTGATGTTTTCCATGTTTACACACAATTCACCAAAAAAATGTACCTGCATTTTTTTTCAAATTTCAACAGCTAATGCTGGGTTGGCATGAAACCTGTGTTTGACTACCACTTTGGTAAATAGTCGATACTTTTGGGAACACTGAAAATACAACTATTCTGCGAGAACAAGTGCAATACTGATTTTTGTATTCATTTATTCTTAACCCTTCTGCAGGCATCCGGTTGATATGATATGATATCCTCAACTGATGCTTTCTACACAAAAACCAGAACCATGGCGTCGCCAGACCATGGTGTATTTTCATACAAATTTGTCAGTTAGTTCAAATTTTTTTTTTACTATTTCCCACGTAATTATTGCCTGAATGGCTTAAAAACCTTTTTTCGTTTGTTCCTTATTCAGTCCTTTTCGGAGCATAGGACTTCAACTAGGCTTTTCCATCTGACTCGATTTGAAACCCTTATTTCGTGCAATCCCATGTAATCGTGACATAAGTTAGTTGGCGCGAAATCTACGTTTTCCAAGTGTTTTTCACTCGCCTTGGCTTTTATTTTCTTTTGGGTTAGTAAATTATCATTTTCGTTGGAAAATATTGTCTGAACATATTCAAAATTAAAATTTATCCATTGTACTCATGGTTATGTCCGTGTTTTGGTGTCAATTCAATTACATTCCAGAAGTGAAGGAAGTATTTGTTGTCTTGTCGTGTCTGGTTTTTTATCAATTGGATTGTTTTCTGTGGCAGAGAGGGAAGGAAGGTGTTATATCGTGGCCGAGGTAAAAAGAAAAAGGAACGGTGTGTTCAGTTCGAACTCTTTATTCAAAGTGACTTTGTCTGGTAATTACGCTACTACATTGTAAGCGCTACCTTGTAAGCGCGTCTACTACTTTGTAAGCGCGACTACTACATATTAAGCTCGTCTATTACATTCCTCCCCTGTCAGCTTAGTCAATTGTAACAAACAATATACTCATGTAAATCTTTGTGGGAGTCGTCGAACTCGGTTACTGCGTCGTATCGGTGGGGTTGCTGCTGCTGGTGAACCGACCATTGGCTGAGAGTGATCATGTGCATCCCTCGGCTCTAGTGGCGATGTCGGTGCCACTATTCGTGACCTTTTTGCTCTTGTTCCTGTTCGTCTGCTGCCTCTTTGTTTTCGATCGCCGGAGTCGCTGGTGTGCTGTGAGCGTTCATTTCCATTGGCACGGCTCTTTCGTTCGGCACTAACGGGGTGTCTGCCACTGGCCTCGGTTTTTCGTGCGTCGTTTCTTTTCGTTCGCGCAGCTGGTCGGCGTGTCTTCTCCGAGTGGCCCCATCAGGTGTGCGTATCTCGTAGGAGTACGGTCCCGTTTTGTCTATCACCTGACCTGGCACCCATTGTTTGTCAACGTATGTCCTACTGACATCTTGACCCGGTTGAAACTGCTTTACGCGTTTTGAGTAGTTCACCTCCGACTGCAAGTACTCGAATTCTAGTTGTTTCTTTTTGTCTAGTCTCAAATTGTCAAAAATATTGCGAAGGCGGCGACCGAACATGACATCCGCGGGTGTTCTCGATGTCGTAGCATCTGGCGTGTTGCGGTAAGCGAATAGAACCTCACGCACGCGTTGCTTAAGGTTCTTGTCGCCCTGGTTTGACAACATTCTTGACTTGAAAGTTCTGACGAATCGTTCAGCCAATCCATTTGTCCTCGGGTGGTACGGTGTTGATGTGATGTGTTTGATGCCAAAATGTCTGCAATATGCTCGGAATTCTCGAGAAGTAAATTGAGTTCCATTATCCGATACGATTACCTGTGGATAGCCGAATGTTGAGAATACATTCTCGAGTGTGTAGTCATATTTTTCATGATGCGAACGTCAACCCACTTGGACAATGCATCTACGATAATGAGCCAATTTCGCCCTTCGAATGGTCCCGCGTAATCGATGTGCAGTCTTTCCCATACTTGATCGGGTAACGACCACGAGTAAACTGGCATCTGTGGTGTCTGTGGTCGTTGCTCCTGACACTTTCTGCATGAGCTGCAAAAAGTTTCGATGTTTGCGTCTAAATGTGGCCACCAAATGTAAAATCTGGCGAGAGCTTTCATGGCTGTGCTCCCTGGGTGACCCTCATGTAAGCGCTGCAATACGACTGTTTGTAGTTGTGTCGGGATGATAAGTCGGCCGGACCACATTAAGATGCCGTATTCTACTGCGAGGTCATTCCGTCTGTCATAGAATGGTTTCACTTCCGTTGTAGTGCCGTGTGTATGGCAATTTGTCCGCATGTTGCTCACCACCTTCTTCAGAATACTATCTCGTCTAGTAGCTTCTTTCAGTGCCTCATAAGTTAGTTTCAAGTCATTAAATGCCTCGACAACTTGTTGTGAAGACACGTGCGCAATGTGGGCTTCCATTTTGGAACGTTTCTCTTGTTCATCAGGCAATCTCGACAAGCAGTCTGCAATTATGTTTGTTTTGCCCTTGCGGTACTCAATATCATAGTTGTACTGACCAATGTACAGTGCGCATCGTGTTAACCGGTTGTTAACAATTTTTGGTAAGTTCCTCCTTTCACCAAATATGTGTGTCAGGGCCTTGTGGTCTGTTAATAATGTGAAATGTAGGCCACGGAGATATTGGTCAAATTTCTTGATGGCGTAGAAAATTGCCAATGCTTCTCTGTCGATCACCGAATACTTTTGTTCAGCCGCTGTGAGTTTTCGCGATGTAAAAGTCACAGGTTGCTCCAAGCCTTGTTTATTCTTGTGATATAAGACTGCGCCGACTCCTTTCTCCGATGCGTCGCAAGCTACATAAATTGGTTTTGATTCGTCAAAAGGTATCAGCAGTTTTGTATTTGTAAGAGCGTTTTTTATCTTTTCGAAGCATTGTTGTTCACGACGTGACCATCGGAACGCCGTTCTCGTATCAGTTAATTCATATAAGTCCGCGCATAACGTATGTAAATGCGGGATTGTTTTCTCATAGAAGTTAACTAGTCCTAAGAATGAACGTAGTTCTGTCTTGTTAGTTTGCGCGGGTGCCTCTTTCACAGCGCGTGTTTTAGCTGGTGATAGTCGTGCTCCTTGTTGGTTGATCACGTAGCCCAAGTATTCGATTTCTGGTTTTAAAAACGAACACTTTTGAAGTTGGACCTCGAAACCAGCGTTTCGTAATCTTCTAAAAATGTCTTCTAAGTTACGCAAATGAGTGTCATCATCCGGCCCTGTCACCGCTATGTCGTCAAAATATACTGCCGTGTTCGGAATGCCTTCCAGTAGGCGTTCCAAGTAACGTTGAAAAATGGCGGGTGCATTAAAAATACCAAAAGGCAGGCGGTTATATTGGAAGTAGCCTTTATGTGTTGTTATCACCAGGTATTTACGTGACTCTGGATCGATTTCGAATTGTAGGTAGGCGTCTTTCAGGTCTATTTTGGAGTAACTTTGACCGTAAGCTAGTTGTTTTCGTAGTTGGTCAAAAAGTGGTACCGGATGTGTGTCTCGTACAAGTACTGTATTTAAAGTTGTTCGAAAATCTCCGCATATACGAATGGAGCCGTTCTTTTTAAGAACGTTAACTGTCGGCGTAGCCCATTCTACTGGTGACTCGTTCGGGTCGACTGGGGAGATGATACCTTCGCGTAGCAGCCGGTGCAACTCAGCCTCCACGTTCGTTCGCATGCCGAAATTAATCGGCCTGGTGGAACTGTGCACTGGAACGGTATTTGGCTTTACGTGTAGTTTTACTTGAAAGTTTTTGACTGTGCCCAGTGTATTCCTGAACAACGACTTGTACGCGGTGAGGATTGCCGTCAATCTGTGTTGTGTGTTGGTCTGATTTTGGGACCTCGTCCTCTCGTTGTCATGTACTGCGTAAACCTGTAATGGGAAGGGCAGATTAAATGCTTCACACCAGGGGCGTAGCCAGAACTTGGTCATGGGGGGGTTTTAAAATTTTTTTTTGCCAGTTTAGTATTACGTGTTTTTTAAAGTAAACTGCACTTTCCAAATAGGGCATTTTGTGGTGTCTTATGTGACTTAATGCATTGGAAATTAAATTTTTACCGATTTTTAGTAAAAATGTCATGAAATTTGGTGCACTGGAAGCGAGGTTATTGCATCTGAAGTGAAAGTATTTTTGTGTTATTCTACAAAAATGAGCATAGAACAAAGACCCAATATTAACTTTTGATTTAAAAATGTTTCAACTTTAACCTAAGCATTTAAATTGATGAATCAAGTGTATGGTGATGATTTTTTATACCGTCGCACAGTGGGGTATTTGATGCCCAAAATGGCGATTAATTAAAAAAATGAAATTCAAATATCTTGATAATATTTGGTATGGGGGAAAAGTAGATAAAATTGTGCATCACTGGGTGAAAAAATAAATGATCTACATTGAACGGTATTGTCACAGTGCGCTTTGCAAAATGCATATTTGTTCATTGCTCCGTTGTGTTTAGAGCGCGTTACGCATTTGCCAGTGATTTGAAGTGCTTTTTTTAATATCATTGTTGCAAAACTTAATTTTTTTAATATGGAACCTTCAACCTCAGGTATTGTACTAATGTTTAAATAAAATTATGTTTGTAGAATATGTGTATTAATAATTTATAAAAATTTGTTAGTTATAGTCTTAAAATTGTACATATTTAAAGGATATAGGTAGACATATAGTTACTTTGGCTGTGAAAGGCCGTAATAATTTTGTATGATATGCAAAGAACCTATATTTGACTACTATATTGCAAAAAATTAAAGTGCACTTTTGTGCATTTTCTGAAATATTTAAGTTTTAGTGCTTCAAAGTTAGTGCCAAATTGTGTGATTTCGATTGATCTTCATGGAGAAATGAATGTTGTTGTTATCATGTGTTTCTGTTTTGTTTTTGTTATTCTATTGCAAGGCACTACAAATAAGGTTGGGCATATATATTTTGTTAATACTTTTATTGTACCTTCGTAAAAAAATGTTATATGAAATTCTTATAATTTCTGATTTGACCAAATATTTTGACATTCCGAGTTAAAGTGACCTTGTCATAGATATATTTAGATTAATAGATTTAGATAGAAGTAGACGGATAAAAGTAGCATTATGCTACAAATCTTAATTTTGGACGGTCAGTACTGCATGGTTGGATACGATTTTTTGAATGCCTTCTTCATTTATCGTACAAATTACCAATAAAAAAATGGCAAGTAAGGTCAGAAAACGAGAAGAAAATTGTTAATGAAACAAAAAAAAATATTCAAAAGGGATTCAGAGAGAAAGCAGGTTTGATTGTTGATCAACCGAAACCCGGATTCGGCAACTCAAATGATGGAAATACGGCAAGAAGGTTCTTTCGAAACGCAGAGCTATCGTCTGAAATCACGAATGTTGACTTGAACTTGATAAAAAGGTTGCACGTTATACTGATAGTGGTTTCTTGTGGCCATGAGGTAGATATTGCAAAGTTTCGAAATTACGCACATGATACTGCGAGATATTTTGTATCAAAGTATCCATGGTGCAATATGCCACCTACGGTGCACAAATTTCTAATTCATGGGCCAGAAATAATACACCAAGCTCTGTTACCAATTGGCCAATTAACTGAGGAAGCTCAAGAAGCACTGAATAAAGAATTTAAAAAATACAGAGAACATTTTTAACATTTTACACGCAAGACTAGCAGAGAAAAAACCAATCATGATATTTTGCATCGATTTCTTGTTGCTTCCGAACCAATTTTATCAAGTTTAAGGAAACTTCCTAAAAAAAAGATTCAACACCTACCACTATCAGCTATTGAACTTTTAAAATCACCATCTGCAAAAACTTCAACACATAATACTAATTTCCAGTCTGGTAATGATATTGCGTTTGATGATGATCATGATGATGATGATGATGATGATGATGATAATGATGATGATGATAATGATGATGATGATGATTATGATGATGACGATGATGATGATAATGATGATAATAATAGTGATGACATTTAATAATTCTAGTGTGAGAAGCCCAAAACATGAAATATTTACTTATTGAATAAATTTAATAAAAAAAAAACAACAACATTTTTTTTTTTCAATTTGTCTTATATATGTTTCATCATCATGGCAGCCGCCGTGGCTCAGTTGGTTAGTGCGCTGGACCGCGAGTCGCAGGCAGCAACCTCAGGTTCAAATACTGCCTGTAATAACACCTAAAAAAATAACGGGAAAACTCGTTTTCTCTTTCGGTGGCTGTCCTCTCAGCTGGAAATGGCAAACCTCTGAGAGTAAAAATTGCTTATGAAAAAGCTCCCAACCTGCCGTTCGGAACCGGCATTAAACTGTAGGTCCCTTCAACCCGCGTACAAATTCACACGCACAACACGGGTAGTTGCGGGAAGCTAGGCCTTAGTCTCGCGAAAGCGGGCTGTCGTGCCAGTCAATTATTATTATTATTAAATTAATTATTAATTATTATGTTTCATCTATATAAAAAAATACTTCACATTCATTTAGCTCAGGAGAATTGATCGCCGTTTTCAATGGTCAATACCCCACTGTGCGTCGTGGAGTTCATAAGTGGTAAACGCGATTTAAAAACGATTGTCAGGACATAAATAATGACCAACTGAAATCCGCGATCACGGTAAATTCCATCAAAACTGGGTGGTAATTCATAAAAGATTAGCCAAAATCTTCATTGAAATTCTTGAAATTGGACTTAACCTTCGCTTTACTTGTTTCCACCCGGGTGATCTTTTTAATATTCATGTTTAATATCTGAGAGTATTTAGCTATGATTTCGAATAACTGCACAATTTTCAAGGTAATTTTCAATAACATGAACAAATATTTTTTTTAGAAATCTTGTTCATGTTTAAACTTGAATTTTGTCATTTTGTATAGAAAATACCTACCCGGGTGATCCCAGACGCTTTCGCTGCCATTTTGAATAAAACTCGCAATAAATTTGTTTTTGCGTACCTCATAATGCGTTCAATAAAACCTCTGGAAAGAAAATTTCTAATATTTTCCAAAGTCGCAAAATAAATCATTAAAGTTAGACCTTTTTTCGGAAAAACGAACTATCGCCAGAGGAAGATACTAAATACTGAGGTATGAAAAAAATTATATCATTATTGTGAGTTTTACTCAAAATAGCGGCGGAAGTGCCTGGAGTCATCCGGGTGAACGACAGTGGTAAACGACGCATCTCATCGATCGACACTTGTTTTGACTGTTTTTTGTTTACTAAAAGTCGAACTTTAACCATCAACCACTCCTCGTTTTCACCTGATGCGGAACCGTGCGACTTTCACCTTTTCTAAAAAAAAGCATTTGCCGATGAAAAAAGCGTTTTGAGAACGTAGAAACCATCCAAAAGGCTTGTACCGACATCCTGAAGGACATTCCGATCGACGAAGTAAAACACTCATTAGACATGCTTTTATGGTAGATGCTGGATATAATGAAAATATTTACGTACATATTCTTACTGATATGTTTTTATGTAAAATAATCGGTAATTTTACCCTGCGAATATTTCTTTTTTGACAATTTCACAACCATTGCCTCCATTTCGAAAGCGACGTTGAAATGACGAAGAGTGCGTATTGAAATGAGGTAGATTGCTAATAAAATTTAACTTGTGAAAATTTTCCAGTTCTGCTAAACGAAGTATTTTTCATACAAATCAAAGAAAACTTGCTCAAAAACAGGGCTGTTAAACGGAATAGTGCAGCTAAGCGAAATGCAGCTAAATGTGAAATTTTCAAAGAAAATTCGGTTTACGAAGTAGTATTTTGGCCAAATCATGCAGCTAAGTACAAAATGCAGCTAAGCGAATAGGCAGCTAAACGGAATGTACTGTAATAAATAATTGGCTGGCACGACAGCCCGCTTAGGCGAGACTAAGGCCTAGCTTCCCGCAACCACCCGTGTTGTGCGTGTGAATTTGTACGCGGGTGGAAGCGACCTACAGTTTCTATGCCAGTTCCGAACGGCAGGTTGGGAGCTCTTTCATAAGCAATTTTTACTCTCAGAGGTTTGCCATTTCCAGGTGAGAGGACAGCCACCGAAAGAGAAAACGAGTTTTCCCGTTATAGATAGTGACCTATACTCATTGTTAATTTCTTCGAGATATTTAATTTCTTTGGGGAAAAGCTTGGAAACAATTAGTACAACAGTATTTGTTTTACCCGGCAAGACATGCTCGGGTGAAAACTTTGGCTGAAAGTTTAATATTTCATTATTAAAGTTAACTCTGTTTCTTAAAGAATAAACAAACTTTATGTAAAAACTCAAACCCTTTTCTTTACATTTTGAAGCATCTTCATCAGATATACATAACCCCTAAGCCAATTAACAAATCTACTCCAACTCCACAATGCACATCACCAACAGGTAATTGATATTGAAATTTATGTCGTACAAATTTCCTGCTAAATGGTGGAACAAATATGCAATTCTTGGAAGAAATGTGTGAATTCGTGCGCCTTCTGATTGCATTGAAGATGGTAATATGACAAAACTATTTCCATAACTATTTTGAAATGTTAAGCTATGTCACCAATTTACCTTTTAAGGTTGCCAAACAATTTGCAAACATTTTTTTGTGCTAAAAGGCAATAAAAATGTTTCTTTTCGTTACTCGACCAGTATGTACCAAAAGCGACGCCTGTGTACCAACGTACTTTTTAAACTGTGATTGTATCAAAAAAGTACAATAGTATCAAGAATTCCATCACTGGTCGGGGGTAATAAAGTAGGCAAGCAGGCTGGGTGAAGCATTAGTTGGTATCAGTGGCGCACACAGGGGGGGGGGGGGGTTTTGGGGGGTCAAACCCCCCCCCCCGAAATATTTTTAAGTTAGTACAGAAATTTAATTTAAAACCGTCGCATATATGTTAAATCATCAATAACACGACTCGACACAAAAAATGCACCTAAAAAAAGTGTTTTCTAGACTAACTTTGGGACGCTGAACACGAAACTGAAGATCAAAAAAAATTTAGTGAGAAGCGTTTTTAAATCTCCGAAAAACCAGTTTTTACCCTTTTGTTTCAGTTATGAGCACATATCTCGTAAACCATCTGACTAACACAAGATGTCCGTCGGTCAGAAGATAATACCTTAGCTTTTCCAGAGATATACAGATTGTCCGAATCAGATGAGATTTGGAGAAATTACTGACGATGAAAGTTGTAAAAAAATTGAATTTTTCGACCATTTAAATTTTTGAATGTTAAATAAAATAAATTATTTCCTTTGGTTTTAAGACCTAAGATGGAAAAAATATTATTTGCGCAAATATTAAGCCTACCATCAATGGAATCGAAAGAAAAATGACAAAGTTATGATGCACTGAGTGAAAACACCAACTTTACATTTATTACACCGTGACCCTTCCAAATGTTTATATAGGCGTGAAACTAGAGGTCATTTACCTGGAATTTTATTTATTTAGTTCTTAATTTTCTGACCCAAAGTGATTTTTAAAGGACTTTAAAATTTTAAGGACATACACATTTCAAATATTTTTTCAAATATTTGCGGTTGTGCAAGATATGGGTATCAAATAAAAGAGAAAAATAGACTCCTTTAAATAAATTTTCTATTTTGAGCTTTCAGGACCAAAATATGTCAGGTAGGGGAAACATACCAGGTATTTCAGTATGAAGTGAGTCTTTTTTTGCGAAAATAAAACACTAACTTTTAATGGGAAAGTAAAACACATTTTATTCAAAGTATTGGCCATTGCTAGCCACACATTTTGTCCATTTTTCAGGCAATTTGTGGACAGCGCGCCAATAGAATTGTTTGTCTTTTGAAGCAAACCAATCAGACACCCAATTTTCGACTTCCTCGTAGGAATCGAAGTAATGCTCAGCCAATGCGTGCCCTATCAATGAAAACAAATGGTAGTCGGAAGGAGGCAAGTCTGGTAAATACGGCGGGTGGTGTAGCAGCTCCCAGCTTTGATTGTATCCTGAACCGGTCTTGCTTTGTGTGCAGGTGCATTGCCATGGAGCAAAATTACATTGCCGTGTCTTCTGGCCCATTCTGGTCTGTTTTCGATCAATGCATGGTTCAAATTGATCATTTGTTGTCGGTAGCGATCAGTATTAACGGTTTCGCCAGGTCCGTTCGCTCTGGTCCCACCAAACACACAGCATTGTCTTCTTGCCGAATCGATCTGGTTTTGCAGTCGATGTTGAAGGTTGTCCCGCATTACCCATGATTTTTTCCGTTTAGTATTCCTAAAATAGATCAATTTTTCATCGCCAGTAACAATTCGATGCAAAATTGATTTTCTTTCGTGTCTCTGAAGCACAATTTCGCAAGTGTTTTTTCGGTTTTCCATCTGCCTTTCATTCAATTCATGTGGCACCCATTTTCCACACTTTTGGATCTTTCCCATAGCTCTTAAACGGACAGAAATTGTTCCTTGTGCAACATTTAACATTTCTGCCATTTGCTTTTGACTCAAAGTGTCATCTTTATCTAATATCGTTTGCAATTCGGCGTCTTCAAACTTTTTTGGTGGTCTTCCACGTTCTTCATTTCTCACATCAAAATCGTTATTTCTGAACCGTTGAAACCATCTTTTGCATGTTGCTCTTGATAGAGCATGATCACCATATGCCTCGACAAGCATTCGATGTGACTCTGCAGCACTATCTGGTACAAAATTCGAAATTTTTTTTCGATGAAAAAATATGATGTTGTTTGTTCAATGACTTGATGTATAGTATACTAAATATGCTTGACAGATGTCATAGCATCAAAACAAAAAAAAAATTAAGGCTCGTTCACAACAAATATTCCCTATCGAGACATTTGTATCTTGAGGCTCACTTCATACTGATATATAGTACCTTCATACTGTACATGTTTTGGATCTCAGTCTATAGATTCATATATCTAAATTTTATTCCATTTCAAAGTTCTCAAAAAAGTTACACGAAACCCCCCCCGAAACAAAATCCTGCGTGCGCCACTGGTTGGTATATATGTATGTATTAATCACACAAAGTCCTAGAGCAAACAAAGTCAACAAGTTTTTTCTACTTGGGTCACTGGATAATAAATTTACATTAAAATCGCCACAGATTAAAACATATTCATACTCAACTACCAACTCATCAAAAAGAGAATCCAAAGGGAAACATTTTTGAGGATTGCACACGCATACTATTAAATTTTTTGCTGCACCATCCCTGTCGGACCTGAGACAACTAGTTCCCAAAATTCATTGGTCTTTCAACTGGTTTTTTGTAGTCAATTGGACAACTAGTTGTCCAAGTGACTGTCAGCGGATGCAGAAGTCAGTCAGTTCGCGTCTAATCAATCGTTCACGTTCTGTGTGCGCGTTCATAGGCGAGAAGAGCATATAAAAATGAGAAAAACGAAACAGAGGTGAGAGAAGCAAAAAAATACTGTTAAGGCCGATCTTGCGATTGTGCTGCTACAACAACAACGTAGAAATGTTTGCATTTTTCGAACTTTCTGTTTCTATGACACGAAGTTTGCTCGATTTTCGCGTTTTGTCTTGAATGATTTCAGTTAGAATTTTGCGTGGTTGCGTAATGCAACGAATTGCAGCGGCAGCTCAAAGGTATGTATTAAAATATTTATTTATTTATTTAATTATGAAATTATTCTTAAATTTATATATTTATTTATTAATTGCAGGCGAAGTCCCCCAAACAGTTCCGGCAGAAGTGTGTCAACAAGTCGTAGTTCATCTTGGTTCATCTTTAAATGCACGAAATATTCGCGATGATTTTTTGTTTTTATTTTTAAACATTTTTAAAATAAAATAATTCTTTAAAAATGCATTGTTTTATTTTCCACATAAAAATCGAGTGGTTAGAAAACTAATCCAGAATAAACTAAATAGTTTGCAAACTAGTCGCTTTACAACTGGTTTGAAAACTGGGGTGGCTTTCCGTAATTCGATATCGAGCAAATACGTGTATCGAACTATCGTTTTTGCTTTCCGTAACACAAAATGTCGTCGTGTCGTATCGAACGTTCGATACAAACAGCTCGATACCAATTTTGCTCTCGTTTTGCTCGTTTGCTTGTTTGCGCCGTTGTCAACCATAACAAAATGTAAGTATGAAATTTGAAATTTTTTGGAAATTAATAAATGCTTTTATTTTTTTTAGGAGTCAACAAACGAACGCTGGTCAAATAAAGTTGTTAATCGAATTTTCCTCCAGGAAAATTGTATTTAGAATTTAAATACTCTACACTGCTGGCGGTCTGTGTTAGAGTTAATCCATTGGCTGCATACATTTTGTTCCATTAAGGTCTGCCGAAAGATTTTTGACAGAGTGCTGGGTCCCATGGCAGATGAGTGTGCGCCTCCCGTTTGCCACTGATAACCTCCACCCGCTAGCATCACTAAAGTGGCGGCTAATCTTTGTGAAGGAGGAATGTATGTACTTCTCATGCCATCCCGTAATTGTATGGCATTGAGAACGTATATAAATGGCTCCTTGCTCAAACGATACCTTTGTTGGAAGCTGTGAAATGGAAATTGTATACGGAAATTTTCCAAATACCAATTTAATTTACCATAACTCTGGCAATTCCATGGGATCCGCTACTCTCTTCATCTTCCTCTACTGATTGGAGTTTCACGACGAAACTCCTCCAAAAACAATAAATACCGCCAATTGTACATTTTCATTCCCGACAATTTTTAAATTTATTTATTTTTACGTGTCAAATTTTCTTCGTTTTGTTTACTTCCCGCTGCTTCTGACAGCTCCAAAGTACTTTCCACACACTTCCCAAAAAATGAAAACGAGAGTTCTCATATCGAGTTACGGAAACCGAAACTGTCTCGTTGAGCGTTCGATATCGAATCGATGTGTCGAGCCAACGATGATCGAGTATCGAATTACGGAAAGCCACCCCTGGTTTACTTCGGACTAACCTTGGACTAGTTGCAAATGGATGCAGACGGGGACAATTGACCGTCGCCTAGGACACCGCCATGTTAAAAGGGTGAGTTTGCTCCAAGGAAACGAGTCGATACTGAGGTCATATATGATTGTCAAGCGACCAGTTGAAAAACTAGACTTGGACCAGTCCGATTTCCCACAGGGATCAGACAGAGCAAGAATAAACTCAGTGTCAGCGTTAAGAGAGTTTAGCCACCAGTCCTAGTTTAAGGTTTTTTTTACAATATATCGCAACTCCACCCCCTTTCCTATGCACGAGATCATGCCTTAATAAGTTATACCCGTTTAGAGACAAATTAATATCAGGGACATCACTATGAAACCAAGTCTCAGACACACAGATCACATCCACAGCAGACTCTTCAAAAACATACCTAATATAATCGAGTTTGTCATGGCCTAAACTACGTGCATTAAAGTGTACTACATTAAGGCCATCATACTGTTTACTTAAAATGTGTATCAGAATTTTGTGATTTTCACCAACGCCGGAGTCAGGCTTATTAATCAGCCCCACAATTACGAACAAGACCAAAACAGAAACAACCAACGACAACCCATTGTCAATGAGTATGTAAGCAGATGTATGTACATAAACGATTGCAATGAGTACTAGGCAAAGCAGGAGAAAAACATGAAGGTGTAAAAGAGAGAAAGTAGAAAGTAAGAGAGAAAGAAAGAAAAAATAGCACAAGAGAACAATTTAAACATGAACACATGGCACAATAACAAGGTAATAGCATGCCCGCAACACCAAAAACCACATGTATTTTGTTGGTAGGATTGTTTATCGTTACTGTCAAAATCAGCTGATATTTTCCGACGAAAGAGGGACAAACTGATTGTTGCCAGAAAGCACTCTTTTTCGAGTAAAAAAACGGGGAAGTGCTTGAAATTCGTATTGTTTAGTTTATTATATTAATATTGTTCAAACAATTGTTTTAGCGTGCCTGTTGATTGCAACTGCCGACTGCACCTGCAAGCCTGCTAGCCTGTGGCAAAAACCCAATTTATTTTATATGGAATAAACGCGACTGACTCCTACGGCCAGAGACGATCGTCGCAGTCTCACAGGTTTATTTTTATGAACTTCTTGTACCCCATGATTCTCTGCTTCGCCTTCATAACTTTGAGTCGTTTGTTTAGATGGCGCACGCGAAAGTGGACTCTACACTTGAAAAACTAGCGCTTAACATGGTCCGGTAGGTCAATACCTGTGCTGTTTTGCACCAAACGCTGAAGCAAGTTCTTGCAGTGAGCGATGTCGGGGCCGTTGACTGTGGTGAAGACGCATTCTAGCTCCTTCAAGAAACACAGAAATTCTCGCGTCGGTTTCTTTAAGGAACCCTTCGAAACTTCGTCAATCCATGTGTTGGAGTTCTCCGTGCCGGTGCTCTCATATTCTGGAAGGTGCAGCTTTCGGATGATGTATCCAGCCACGTACTGTAGCGCATCCTCATGCAGTGTGTTGATATCAGACAATGAGCCGGGATTGAAATCCTCGAGAGTTGCACAGTCTTCCTCTGGATCAAGGCTGTCAACGGCGTTGCGTGCATCACTACTGCTGCTGCACTGAGGATTTTCGGCCTGCTGGCTGCGCACATCAATCTGGTTTGGTGCCAGCCAATCAGTTGTGTCATTGGCGACATTGCCCTTCCCTCGTATTTTCGTAAAATGTTCCAAGTAATATTTTCATAGCGCTTAATCGTCTTACATACTACATATAAATCACAATTTAAATAACTCATACAGTACATTCCGTTTAGCTGCCTATTCGCTTAGGTGCATTTTCTGCTTATCTGCATGATTTGGCCAAAATCCTACTTCGCAAACCGAATATTCTTTGAAAATTTCACATTTAGCTGCATTTCATTTAGCTGCACTATTCTGTTTAACAGCCCTGTTTTTGAGCACGTTTTCTTTGATTTGTATGAAAAATACTTCGTTTAGCAGCACTGGAAAATGTTTACGAGTTCAATTTTATTAACAATCTACCTCATTTCAACGTCACTTTTGAAATCGGGGCAATGGTTGTGAAATTGTAAAAAAAGAAATATTCGCAGGGTAAAAATTACCAATTATTTTACATAAAAGCATATCAGTAGGAATATGTACATACATAAATATTTTCACTATATCCAGTGTATACATCCATACATTTATGTATGCATAAGCATCTATAAGATAGCGGTTCACTTGATAATAAAAACATGTTTAGTCTTACACTGGTGTAATCTTTTCAATAATTCAATAGATTCGTTCATGCAAAATTTTGATATATATAATATATCAATATTGATATAATATATATATATACACTATGATCAATAAGTACCGGGACTGTGTCAAAAAAACAAAATTGTTGTATTCTTTCGGTAAATTTATTTTATTCCCTTCAAAATAAGCCCCATCTGAAGCAATACACATACACTATGGTCAATAACTAACGGGACTGTGTCAAAAAAACAAAATTGTTTTATTCTTCTGGTAAATTTATTTTATCCCCTTCAAAATAAGCCCCATCTGAAGCAATACACATATGCCAACGCTTAATCCAATCGTCCATGCACTTCTGGTAAGCCGAAGCAGGTATGGCCTTCAGCTCTCGCGTCGCATTTTCTTTTATGACCTCTATGGACTCAAATCTCTTTCCACGAAGCGGTAACTTGAGTCGGGAGAACAGGAAAAAGTCACATGGTGCCATATCTGGAGAATAGGGAGCCTGATCGATGATATTCACACTGTGTTTGTTCAAATAATCGCGAATAATGTGTGCTTTGTGAGACGTCGCATTCAAGTCTTGAGGAACAAGCCGTGCGGCGACGCTTCTCATGCGCAAAATATCGACAACAATGTGTTGTGCGCTTCCATAAGAGATGTTAAGATCGTTAGAAATCTCTCTGAGGCTCACATGACGATTTTCAAGCACGATTTTCTTTCAATTTCAACATTTTCGTCGGTATTCGATGTTGAAGGACGTCCAGAACGAGGAAAGTCTTCGACCACTTCACGACCACTTTTGAACATCTTATACCACTCGAACGCTCTGGTTCTTGATAGAGCAGACTCCCCAAATGCTTTCTGCAACATTTTAAGCGCATTGGCACAAGAAATTTCGTTCTTAAGACAAAATTTCAAACATATACGTTGATCAACAAAATTATCCATTGTAAAATGCGACGAAGTACAAAAAGTTGAATAAGAATTATTTTTTTTTATATTTTAAAAATCCTTTAATAACAATTATTTTTGATTTTTTTCTTATTAGTCCATAAGTAACAGTTTTCTTTCGATTTTTATTTTAGTTGACCTATGATAACAGTTATTGGTGACTTTTATTTAAAAAAGTCATAATAAAAATTATTCAGTGACTTTTATTCATAAAAGTCATCAATAAAAATCATTCGGTGACTTTTATTTTTTAAGTCATCATTAAAAATCATTCAATGACTTTTATTTATAAAAGTCATCAATAAAAGTCATTAGATGACTTTTATTTTTTAGGTCATCAATAAAAATCATTCAATGACTTTTATTTATAAAAGTCATCAATAAAAGTCATTAGATGACTTTTATTTATAAAAGTCATCAATAAAAATCATTCAATGACTTTTATTTTTTAAGTCATCAATAAAAGTCATTAAATGACTTTTATTTATAAAAGTCATCAATAAAAATCATTCAATGACTTTTATTATAAAAGTCATCAATAAAAATCACTCAATGACTTTTATTTATAAAAGTCATCAATATAAATCATTCAATGACTTTTATTTATAAAAGTCATTAATAAAAATCATTCAATGACTTTTATTTTTTAAGTCGCAACATAAAAGTCATTTTCATTAATCGCAGTACTGGATTCATTAAATATCAAAATGTATATATATTCTTGATCGGCTGAACAAAAACAATAGAACAAACCACATATATATTACGAGAAGGGCCCACGAGAAGGGCTTAAAAAAACATCATTTGTATCTCATTTGAAGTGCTTTCACCAATTTTGATGTCAAGCCATCTTTTAAATCATGTTTCCACATACGAAATCTTAACCCATCGTTGGGCCAGTTAAATTTTGATTTTCGAATAATTATAAAATACGTGTCGAATAAGTTTTGATCTAGAATATTTTCAGGAAGTTCAAATTCAATACCCGACAAATTTAGATATTCCAGTAGTGCAATTAATGACTTTTATGTTGCGACTTAAAAAATAAAAGTCATTGAATGATTTTTATTGATGACTTTTATAAATAAAAGTCATTGAATGATTTTTATTGATGACTTTTATAAATAAAAGTCATTGAGTGATTTTTATTGATGACTTTTATAATAAAAGTCATTGAATGATTTTTATTGATGACTTTTATAAATAAAAGTCATTTAATGACTTTTATTGATGACTTAAAAAATAAAAGTTATTGAATGATTTTTATTGATGACTTTTATAAATAAAAGTCATCTAATGACTTTTATTGATGACTTTTATAAATAAAAGTCATTGAATGATTTTTATTGATGACCTAAAAAATAAAAGTCATCTAATGACTTTTATTGATGACTTTTATAAATAAAAGTCATTGAATGATTTTTAATGATGACTTAAAAAATAAAAGTCACCGAATGATTTTTATTGATGACTTTTATGAATAAAAGTCACTGAATAATTTTTATTATGACTTTTTTAAATAAAAGTCACCAATAACTGTTATCATAGGTCAACTAAAATAAAAATCGAAAGAAAACTGTTACTTATGGACTAATAAGAAAAAAATCAAAAATAATTGTTATTCAAGGATTTTTAAAATATAAATACTAAATAACTGTTATTTGTTGAGTCATAAAATAAAAATCAAAAAATAACTGTTAAACATTGATTTTTATAATAAAACTTATAACTGTTACGGTCCCTGGCTACAACCATATACGAACCATATACCTTATTAAAGTTTTGCTCCGATTTTTTCTTAATTTTACCGTTTTTAATTTCATTTAACAATATGTAAAAATTAATATTAATTAAGAATATGTAAGAATTATAAAATGAAACGAGTTTTTTTGAAATAAAAATTAAATGGTTATTTCATGGACACCTTTTCATTATTAAATCGTACCGGAAGGGGTTAATGAGGTTAAGTGTAATTGTGTAATTTACACTAGTTTACAAGAAAACCCTAAGATTGCGATATTTAATTTTTAACTTAGAATTTTGTATTTGCATATTTGCACAAAATTTTAAGTTAAAAATTAAATATTGCAATCTTCGAGGGAAAATTTTTTGAAAATTTGCAAACAATTGTTATTTACGACGAATTGCAGCGGCAGCTCAAAGGTATGTATTAAAATATTTATTTATTTATTTAATTATGAAATTATTCTTAAATTTATATATTTATTTATTAATTGCAGGCGAAGTCCCCCAAACAGTTCCGGCAGAAGTGTGTCAACAAGTCGTAGTTCATCTTGGTTCATCTTTAAATGCACGAAATATTCGCGATGATTTTTTGTTTTTATTTTTAAACATTTTTAAAATAAAATAATTCTTTAAAAATGCATTGTTTTATTTTCCACATAAAAATCGAGTGGTTAGAAAACTAATCCAGAATAAACTAAATAGTTTGCAAACTAGTCGCTTTACAACTGGTTTGAAAACTGGGGTGGCTTTCCGTAATTCGATATCGAGCAAATACGTGTATCGAACTATCGTTTTTGCTTTCCGTAACACAAAATGTCGTCGTGTCGTATCGAACGTTCGATACAAACAGCTCGATACCAATTTTGCTCTCGTTTTGCTCGTTTGCTTGTTTGCGCCGTTGTCAACCATAACAAAATGTAAGTATGAAATTTGAAATTTTTTGGAAATTAATAAATGCTTTTATTTTTTTTAGGAGTCAACAAACGAACGCTGGTCAAATAAAGTTGTTAATCGAATTTTCCTCCAGGAAAATTGTATTTAGAATTTAAATACTCTACACTGCTGGCGGTCTGTGTTAGAGTTAATCCATTGGCTGCATACATTTTGTTCCATTAAGGTCTGCCGAAAGATTTTTGACAGAGTGCTGGGTCCCATGGCAGATGAGTGTGCGCCTCCCGTTTGCCACTGATAACCTCCACCCGCTAGCATCACTAAAGTGGCGGCTAATCTTTGTGAAGGAGGAATGTATGTACTTCTCATGCCATCCCGTAATTGTATGGCATTGAGAACGTATATAAATGGCTCCTTGCTCAAACGATACCTTTGTTGGAAGCTGTGAAATGGAAATTGTATACGGAAATTTTCCAAATACCAATTTAATTTACCATAACTCTGGCAATTCCATGGGATCCGCTACTCTCTTCATCTTCCTCTACTGATTGGAGTTTCACGACGAAACTCCTCCAAAAACAATAAATACCGCCAATTGTACATTTTCATTCCCGACAATTTTTAAATTTATTTATTTTTACGTGTCAAATTTTCTCCGTTTTGTTTACTTCCCGCTGCTTCTGACAGCTCCAAAGTACTTTCCACACACTTCCCAAAAAATGAAAACGAGAGTTCTCATATCGAGTTACGGAAACCGAAACTGTCTCGTTGAGCGTTCGATATCGAATCGATGTGTCGAGCCAACGATGATCGAGTATCGAATTACGGAAAGCCACCCCTGGTTTACTTCGGACTAACCTTGGACTAGTTGCAAATGGATGCAGACGGGGACAATTGACCGTCGCCTAGGACACCGCCATGTTAAAAGGGTGAGTTTGCTCCAAGGAAACGAGTCGATACTGAGGTCATATATGATTGTCAAGCGACCAGTTGAAAAACTAGACTTGGACCAGTCCGATTTCCCACAGGGATCAGACAGAGCAAGAATAAACTCAGTGTCAGCGTTAAGAGAGTTTAGCCACCAGTCCTAGTTTAAGGTTTTTTTTACAATATATCGCAACTCCACCCCCTTTCCTATGCACGAGATCATGCCTTAATAAGTTATACCCGTTTAGAGACAAATTAATATCAGGGACATCACTATGAAACCAAGTCTCAGACACACAGATCACATCCACAGCAGACTCTTCAAAAACATACCTAATATAATCGAGTTTGTCATGGCCTAAACTACGTGCATTAAAGTGTACTACATTAAGGCCATCATACTGTTTACTTAAAATGTGTATCAGAATTTTGTGATTTTCACCAACGCCGGAGTCAGGCTTATTAATCAGCCCCACAATTACGAACAAGACCAAAACAGAAACAACCAACGACAACCCATTGTCAATGAGTATGTAAGCAGATGTATGTACATAAACGATTGCAATGAGTACTAGGCAAAGCAGGAGAAAAACATGAAGGTGTAAAAGAGAGAAAGTAGAAAGTAAGAGAGAAAGAAAGAAAAAATAGCACAAGAGAACAATTTAAACATGAACACATGGCACAATAACAAGGTAATAGCATGCCCGCAACACCAAAAACCACATGTATTTTGTTGGTAGGATTGTTTATCGTTACTGTCAAAATCAGCTGATATTTTCCGACGAAAGAGGGACAAACTGATTGTTGCCAGAAAGCACTCTTTTTCGAGTAAAAAAACGGGGAAGTGCTTGAAATTCGTATTGTTTAGTTTATTATATTAATATTGTTCAAACAATTGTTTTAGCGTGCCTGTTGATTGCAACTGCCGACTGCACCTGCAAGCCTGCTAGCCTGTGGCAAAAACCCAATTTATTTTATATGGAATAAACGCGACTGACTCCTACGGCCAGAGACGATCGTCGCAGTCTCACAGGTTTATTTTTATGAACTTCTTGTACCCCATGATTCTCTGCTTCGCCTTCATAACTTTGAGTCGTTTGTTTAGATGGCGCACGCGAAAGTGGACTCTACACTTGAAAAACTAGCGCTTAACATGGTCCGGTAGGTCAATACCTGTGCTGTTTTGCACCAAACGCTGAAGCAAGTTCTTGCAGTGAGCGATGTCGGGGCCGTTGACTGTGGTGAAGACGCATTCTAGCTCCTTCAAGAAACACAGAAATTCTCGCGTCGGTTTCTTTAAGGAACCCTTCGAAACTTCGTCAATCCATGTGTTGGAGTTCTCCGTGCCGGTGCTCTCATATTCTGGAAGGTGCAGCTTTCGGATGATGTATCCAGCCACGTACTGTAGCGCATCCTCATGCAGTGTGTTGATATCAGACAATGAGCCGGGATTGAAATCCTCGAGAGTTGCACAGTCTTCCTCTGGATCAAGGCTGTCAACGGCGTTGCGTGCATCACTACTGCTGCTGCACTGAGGATTTTCGGCCTGCTGGCTGCGCACATCAATCTGGTTTGGTGCCAGCCAATCAGTTGTGTCATTGGCGACATTGCCCTTCCCTCGTATTTTCGTAAAATGTTCCAAGTAATATTTTCATAGCGCTTAATCGTCTTACATACTACATATAAATCACAATTTAAATAACTCATACAGTACATTCCGTTTAGCTGCCTATTCGCTTAGGTGCATTTTCTGCTTATCTGCATGATTTGGCCAAAATCCTACTTCGCAAACCGAATATTCTTTGAAAATTTCACATTTAGCTGCATTTCATTTAGCTGCACTATTCTGTTTAACAGCCCTGTTTTTGAGCACGTTTTCTTTGATTTGTATGAAAAATACTTCGTTTAGCAGCACTGGAAAATGTTTACGAGTTCAATTTTATTAACAATCTACCACATTTCAACGTCACTTTTGAAATCGGGGCAATGGTTGTGAAATTGTAAAAAAAGAAATATTCGCAGGGTAAAAATTACCAATTATTTTACATAAAAGCATATCAGTAGGAATATGTACATACATAAATATTTTCACTATATCCAGTGTATACATCCATACATTTATGTATGCATAAGCATCTATAAGATAGCGGTTCACTTGATAATAAAAACATGTTTAGTCTTACACTGGTGTAATCTTTTCAATAATTCAATAGATTCGTTCATGCAAAATTTTGATATATATAATATATCAATATTGATATAATATATATATATACACTATGATCAATAAGTACCGGGACTGTGTCAAAAAAACAAAATTGTTGTATTCTTTCGGTAAATTTATTTTATTCCCTTCAAAATAAGCCCCATCTGAAGCAATACACATACACTATGGTCAATAACTAACGGGACTGTGTCAAAAAAACAAAATTGTTTTATTCTTCTGGTAAATTTATTTTATCCCCTTCAAAATAAGCCCCATCTGAAGCAATACACATATGCCAACGCTTAATCCAATCGTCCATGCACTTCTGGTAAGCCGAAGCAGGTATGGCCTTCAGCTCTCGCGTCGCATTTTCTTTTATGACCTCTATGGACTCAAATCTCTTTCCACGAAGCGGTAACTTGAGTCGGGAGAACAGGAAAAAGTCACATGGTGCCATATCTGGAGAATAGGGAGCCTGATCGATGATATTCACACTGTGTTTGTTCAAATAATCGCGAATAATGTGTGCTTTGTGAGACGTCGCATTCAAGTCTTGAGGAACAAGCCGTGCGGCGACGCTTCTCATGCGCAAAATATCGACAACAATGTGTTGTGCGCTTCCATAAGAGATGTTAAGATCGTTAGAAATCTCTCTGAGGCTCACATGACGATTTTCAAGCACGATTTTCTTTCAATTTCAACATTTTCGTCGGTATTCGATGTTGAAGGACGTCCAGAACGAGGAAAGTCTTCGACCACTTCACGACCACTTTTGAACATCTTATACCACTCGAACGCTCTGGTTCTTGATAGAGCAGACTCCCCAAATGCTTTCTGCAACATTTTAAGCGCATTGGCACAAGAAATTTCGTTCTTAAGACAAAATTTCAAACATATACGTTGATCAACAAAATTATCCATTGTAAAATGCGACGAAGTACAAAAAGTTGAATAAGAATTATTTTTTTTTATATTTTAAAAATCCTTTAATAACAATTATTTTTGATTTTTTTCTTATTAGTCCATAAGTAACAGTTTTCTTTCGATTTTTATTTTAGTTGACCTATGATAACAGTTATTGGTGACTTTTATTTAAAAAAGTCATAATAAAAATTATTCAGTGACTTTTATTCATAAAAGTCATCAATAAAAATCATTCGGTGACTTTTATTTTTTAAGTCATCATTAAAAATCATTCAATGACTTTTATTTATAAAAGTCATCAATAAAAGTCATTAGATGACTTTTATTTTTTAGGTCATCAATAAAAATCATTCAATGACTTTTATTTATAAAAGTCATCAATAAAAGTCATTAGATGACTTTTATTTATAAAAGTCATCAATAAAAATCATTCAATGACTTTTATTTTTTAAGTCATCAATAAAAGTCATTAAATGACTTTTATTTATAAAAGTCATCAATAAAAATCATTCAATGACTTTTATTATAAAAGTCATCAATAAAAATCACTCAATGACTTTTATTTATAAAAGTCATCAATATAAATCATTCAATGACTTTTATTTATAAAAGTCATTAATAAAAATCATTCAATGACTTTTATTTTTTAAGTCGCAACATAAAAGTCATTTTCATTAATCGCAGTACTGGATTCATTAAATATCAAAATGTATATATATTCTTGATCGGCTGAACAAAAACAATAGAACAAACCACATATATATTACGAGAAGGGCCCACGAGAAGGGCTTAAAAAAACATCATTTGTATCTCATTTGAAGTGCTTTCACCAATTTTGATGTCAAGCCATCTTTTAAATCATGTTTCCACATACGAAATCTTAACCCATCGTTGGGCCAGTTAAATTTTGATTTTCGAATAATTATAAAATACGTGTCGAATAAGTTTTGATCTAGAATATTTTCAGGAAGTTCAAATTCAATACCCGACAAATTTAGATATTCCAGTAGTGCAATTAATGACTTTTATGTTGCGACTTAAAAAATAAAAGTCATTGAATGATTTTTATTGATGACTTTTATAAATAAAAGTCATTGAATGATTTTTATTGATGACTTTTATAAATAAAAGTCATTGAGTGATTTTTATTGATGACTTTTATAATAAAAGTCATTGAATGATTTTTATTGATGACTTTTATAAATAAAAGTCATTTAATGACTTTTATTGATGACTTAAAAAATAAAAGTTATTGAATGATTTTTATTGATGACTTTTATAAATAAAAGTCATCTAATGACTTTTATTGATGACTTTTATAAATAAAAGTCATTGAATGATTTTTATTGATGACCTAAAAAATAAAAGTCATCTAATGACTTTTATTGATGACTTTTATAAATAAAAGTCATTGAATGATTTTTAATGATGACTTAAAAAATAAAAGTCACCGAATGATTTTTATTGATGACTTTTATGAATAAAAGTCACTGAATAATTTTTATTATGACTTTTTTAAATAAAAGTCACCAATAACTGTTATCATAGGTCAACTAAAATAAAAATCGAAAGAAAACTGTTACTTATGGACTAATAAGAAAAAAATCAAAAATAATTGTTATTCAAGGATTTTTAAAATATAAATACTAAATAACTGTTATTTGTTGAGTCATAAAATAAAAATCAAAAAATAACTGTTAAACATTGATTTTTATAATAAAACTTATAACTGTTACGGTCCCTGGCTACAACCATATACGAACCATATACCTTATTAAAGTTTTGCTCCGATTTTTTCTTAATTTTACCGTTTTTAATTTCATTTAACAATATGTAAAAATTAATATTAATTAAGAATATGTAAGAATTATAAAATGAAACGAGTTTTTTTGAAATAAAAATTAAATGGTTATTTCATGGACACCTTTTCATTATTAAATCGTACCGGAAGGGGTTAATGAGGTTAAGTGTAATTGTGTAATTTACACTAGTTTACAAGAAAACCCTAAGATTGCGATATTTAATTTTTAACTTAGAATTTTGTATTTGCATATTTGCACAAAATTTTAAGTTAAAAATTAAATATTGCAATCTTCGAGGGAAAATTTTTTGAAAATTTGCAAACAATTGTTATTTAGAAAGGATGTTTTCTTGCTTTTATTGAACTGAATTTGTTATTGTTATTTCGAAGTCAATTGTCGATACTGTGTGTCTTTCAATTGATAAAAGTGACAAACAACTTAGTCTTTCATCAACCATTGTGGAGCGCAAATAGTTTTTTACAAGTTTCAGTTTTGAAAAACTTGAAATTTTTATATACAAGGTGCAACCCAAAGTAAACAGGACTTTTATAAAATAAAGAAAACGGATGATTATTTTTGTATAATTCTTTTTATTTATTCAAAATACTCTCCTTCTGCTTCGATACAACGTTTTGCACGGTCCAAAAGCATTTGGAATGAGTGTTTTAGGTCATCGGCCGGCATCGCCTTCAGAATGTTGGTACAAGCCTTTTGGATGTCCTCAACGTCCTTATAACGGTTTCCTTTCATCGGCAAATGCAACTGACCGAATAAGTAGAAGTCACAGGGAGCCATATCAGGCGAATACGGTGAATGATTGATGGTAAAAATGCGATTTTTGGTCAAATAATCGGTCGTAACTAGGGCTCTGTGAGCCGGTGCATTATCATGCAATAAACGCCAACTTCCTTCCTCGCGATATTCTGGCCGAATACGACGAATGCGATGCACCAAACGCTTCAAAACTTCAACATAAAACAAAGCGTTAATTGTTTTTCCCGGTGGAACAAACTCTCGATGAATTATTCCCTTTGAATCGTAGAAACAAATGAGATGAGTTTTGATTTTTGACTTCTCACGGCGGGTTTTTTTCGGATTTGGCTCATCTGGGTGCTTCCATTCGGCACTTTGACGCTTTGTTTCGGGATCATATTGAAAGCACCACGTTTCGTCACCGGTTACGATGTTGAACAAGAAATTTGGATCACGTCTGGCTTCCCGAACGATGTCTTTTGCGTGCTCAATTCTCTGCGCTTTTTGGTCGTCGGTTAAAGCGTGCGGAATGAAGCGAGAACACACTTTACGGAGACCCAAATGTTCGGTTAAAATGCGATCAATTGATGTTTTGGAGATGTTCAATTCCATTTCCATCAATTCCAATGATGATTTTGGCTGCATTTTGATAAAATCACGCACAGTTTTGATGGCATCGTCAGTAATCACAAATTTCGACTGGCCGACGTGTTCGTCGTCATTCAAGTCTTCACGACCATTCCTGAATCGATTCAACCACTCATTAACACGGCAACGGGATAAACAATCATCACCATAAACTTGCTTTAACAATTTAAACGTTTCGGTAAAAGTTTTACCAAGTTTAAAACAGAACTTAATATTAGCTCTTTGTTCGATCGACATTCTCGTACCAAAGTTAAAAACATACTGTCACATTGAGCGGGATATTTCGGCGTCTACTAGACCAAATGTCATGAAATTTAGACAGTATGTGAATGAAAGATGTACCTTTCCAACGCATGTCCTCACACATAGATGGCGCCACCAGAAACGTCCCTATTGCAAAAGTCCTGTTTACTTTGGGACGCACCTTGTACAAGCTTCCCTCGGGGGTCCCCCGCAGCCCGGCGGACTCCTTCCTTGTATCTTGCAGTCGGTGAAGTGAGTCCTTAGAAGAAGCTCTAGAGTATCTCCGAATGAGTTTATTGGGGTGCCGTTAAGGTCCCTTAATGTGCCTATCGGATTAGCATGTCCTTTTTTTTTTGCCGGCCTCGATAGCTCAGCGGGTAGCACGCTGCCTTCTCATACCGAGCGCCCCGGGTTCGATTCCTGGCTTGGGCTGGAAAAAACACTCATCTACTTCTATCGCTATCCACATGAAGGGAATGAGAATTACAAGAAACGCACAAGTGCGCTCTTGGCAGGCAATGGCAAAACCTCCAAGTGTGAAAGAAAAACTGCCAATCGCCGTTCGGATTCGGCGTTAAACTGTAGGTCCCCTCCCCTCCCTTTCCCAATCCATTTGAAATGTGTGTTGTATCACATGTTGAAAAAAAAAACAGTGTTGCATACGCATTTCAAACGGGTGGAATCTTTGGTATCACAACGGGCCCGTTAAGGGAGTGTTCCCGTCTAGAATGCCGATTTTAGGCTGTTTTTCAAAGTTATTTTGGAGCTACAAGGCAACATGCAATATTCTGGTTTTTTGCTTGTTGTTCCTTATTATTTGGAGAACAGAAACTCATATTTGTGTCAAAAAATTTTATTTTCTAAGTACAAATTTTCAGTGGTCAATGTGACCTTGTTTTCACTGCTGGCCGATAAGAAATTTCGGGAACCAGTAATCTGAAACAGAAATGGGTATGCAATTATTAATCTGCAATAAATTCCGCGGATGCTAAACCACAGTTTTAGTCAAAATGTTGATTAGAAACAAAATGGCGGCCATATGAAAAAAAATTGTCCAGTTTTGCCACCTTTTTTTACCTTTAGAGTGCTTGAAAATATATTTAACAATAATTTTTTGATGAAAACTTTGGTTTAGCATCCAATGAAAACTATCTAGAACATTTTCCCAAAATTTCAAGTCGATACCTCTCATAGTTGCTGAGAAAAGTTATCGGCCAATACAAAAAATGTGGTTTCGAGAAAAACGCGTTTAAAGTTTCGACGAATGTATCAGCGGAGCAAAAAGAGCTGAGATTACTTCAATTAACATGCAAAAAAGTGGGTACTGAGTTTGCGGATTGAAAAACGACTTTGGGGGGTGATAGTATATAGTATAAGGTACAATAAAACGCGAAAAAAAAAATCGATTTTTTCAAACTTCTACCCGGGAACACCTCCTTAAGAGGCCTAAGTGTGTCTCATACACAGGCAGCCACCGCAACCTAACCTAACCCTAGTATGTCCTTTGGACAGGGTCCTTTGGATTCTGGCTGTTGCCGGAATGTCCCCCAAACCCTCGCAGAATTTTTTCCAAGATCTCCTTTTGGTTTCCCTTATTTTCTTATTACACTTTGTAAGGGCTTTCCTATAGTTATCCCAGAAATAAGTACTTTTGGCCTTATTGAATTCCTTCCTAGCCGAATTACAAAGTTTTGCCAGATTGCTGCTCCACTATGGGACACTCTTTGTAGAGGTCTTAGTTTTGAGTGGACCACAGTCATGGCCCGAGGTTGTGAGTAGGTCAGTTATATTTGCAACTTCTCTGTCTAATTCCTTTGTTGTTCTGATAAAGTAGTTATGACCTATTAGTTTGGTTGTGAGATTTTCTGCATATCTATTCCAGTTTATCACTTTTGGGCTACGGTAGAGTGAGACACTCTTTACCGACCCTTCTATATCAAAGAATATATACCTATGATCCGACATTGAGTCCTCTTCTGAGACTCTCTAATTTTGGATCAGATCTGAGGATTTGTTAGTAATAAGAGTTAGATCTAGTACCTCCTGGCGTATGGCATTTACAAAAGTTGGCGTTTTCCCTTTATGTGCAATTGCCATATTACTGGTTAGTAAAAAGTCAAGGAGCAACTCACCTCTATTGTTTGTCTCTGTACTTGCCCATACTATGTTGCGGGCATTGACATTGCAGCCGATGATGAGGTTTTTTCCGTGGACTCTATAATGTTCCACAAGATTCCTCACTGTTTGTGGTGGGATTTCGTTTGCATCACCAGGGAAGTAGGCTGAGGCTATAATTACCTCAGTTTTAATCCCATTCTGCACCACTTCCACGACTATAGCCGCTGTGTTTTCGTCCAGGAATTCTGTGGCATAAATGCAGTATAGCGAACCCTCGTGAAAAAATAAATAAGTATGCTATTACATAGAGATTTGGCTCCTGAATCTAACGAACTACAATCGATTGGGAATTGATTGAGTGATTGTGATACCAACTTTGAACTTTGACGAGCCACGTCTTTTGTGGGCGTTTCCCAGGTAAAATTGTTAGTTCATTAGATTTCCAAAAAAGGTCCATGTAGGCCAATTTTCGGTTTTTTTTCACGAGAATTCGCTATACTGCATTTGTTCCAGAGTGCCTTCTCGTACGTCTCTTCACTTACCATGTCTTTTTTCAGTAGGTAGGTGTACCGGCGGCTTTGGTGCATTAAGGTGGCTGACTTGCATCCGCTGCACCTGTTTTTTGTTGAGGTCCGGAGATCTCTTTAGTTCGATTCACGTCCGCTGCACCTATTTTGTGTTGAGCTCCGTGGACCACTTTAGTAGGGCTTTTGTGACCGCTGTTGTTGTGTTTTAACCCGGGTCCTTTAAAACTTACGTTAGTTTACGTTTACGCAAAAAATGGACGTGTCACTTTTTCGGATTTTCCGTGACTTTTTTCACGTTTTTGATTGTAATTTCTAGACCAATAAACCAGTTGACAAGATTTTCACTTTGCACCATTTACAAAACTTAAATTGAATTTCTAGGCGTTCCCTCTGATGGCAAAAAATACCAATCTTTCGTATAACGAAAGCAGACACATCAAGTATACAACACAGCCAAACTATTTGGCGTGATTCCTATTCTCACACATTTCATCCTTTTGTCAATGATTTAATATAAAAACTTAGAGTCTAAAATGTGCAAAGTGTTTTTGTTTAAGATGTGCAACAGTTTTTTGTTTTTAATGTTCCAGATCAGCACATAATCGGTTGGAGTTGGAGTGAAGTTGGAGCGCAGTAAACGCTGTTTATTTTAATTAAAATAGCTTTGAATTTGAATTTAGATATGAGCATGACAACCAGAGCTGCAAAATTTATGCGTCAAACGGTTTCTACACCACAGAACAGCTCAAGAAGTTCGGAGAGAGCTGAGAGTTCACCACATTCGGCTTGGTTCGTGCGTATGGAGGAGCAGTTGGGCTCGCTCAGAAAAAATGTTATTGATCAGATTATGGGGCGCATGAGAGAATACGAAGAACGGGTTCTGCAGCGGTTTGGCGAGATGTCGGGTGAAATTACTAATTTCAAAAAGGCAATTAGAAACCTCGAAGAGCGTGTGGAAAAGGCAGAAGCGCAAATTATGCAGAATGAGCTGCTGAAAAATGAAATTCTGCTAGAGGAACTCAATGTGTGCCAGAACCTTGCTGTGTCTGCGGATCTTATTATAAATGGTCTCCCGCAAGTTGATGGGGAGAGAATTGAGGAAATCTTCCACAATTTGTGCTGCTCTGTCAAATTGTCTCCGCTTCGCATTTGCACTGCTTTTCGGGTGCCAAATCCCAACAACAATGCTACTGCACCTGTCATCGTTAAACTTGGATCTCCTGACGACCGCTCTACACTCTTCAGATTAATCGTCCGTTTCTGAAAGAGGCAAAGAGATCCCTGCTGCTTAGGGATGTTGGGCCCTGATGGGAAAATATTTGTGCATGAAAGCTTCACCAAAAGCAACAGAGAGCGAATGCACTTTGCACTGCAGCTGAAAAAGGGAAAGAGATTGGCTGCTGTCTTCTCAATTCGTGGGTGCGTTTATGTGCGTGTTCATCAAAAAAGCAAAGCTCTCAGGGTGCTGAATAAAGAGTGCTTGGGAAGTATTGTAACTGCAGACTGCTGAGATTCTAAACGTCTTAAGACTAAAGCAAACGTTAGCTGCTAAATGTTCATGCATGGTTCAACTACAAGGTTATAGCAAGCCATCGGCTGATCGTTTATGGCTTCTGTCAAAATCGTCGGTGTCAGCAGTGGTGCTGTGTTGCCGTATAGGTTGAAATGAAAACACCTGACCAATTTCCAAATTGGAACAGAAATAATGATTCGCATTGTTTCCAACCCTTATACAGTACATTCCGTTTAGCTGCATTCACCTTCGATGCACATGCTTTGGGGCACTTAAGCGAAAAATGCAGCTAAGCGGAATATCTACAAAAGTTTTTGGAAACAGCTAAATTTTTTTGATGTAAGGATCTACACCACGCACCTATATAAAAATGTCAAAATATATATAATACACTATGATCAATTGGTACCGGGACTGTGTATATTAAATTTTCCGCCGTTGCCCGATGCAGGTAAAAAAATTTTAACTGACATCTGTGTCAAATTTTGAGCGAGATTGCATCATTAGTTTTTGTTTGGCAGCTGTTAGCGTCAGTCAAGTTTTTGTACTTCGTCGCATTTTACAATGGATAATTTTGTTGATCAACGTATATGTTTGAAATTTTGTCTTAAGAACGAAATTTCTTGTGCCAATGCGCTTAAAATGTTGCAGAAAGCATTTGGGGAGTCTGCTCTATCAAGAACTAGAGCGTTCGAGTGGTATAAGATGTTCAAAAGTGGTCGTGAAGTGGTCGAAGACTTTCCTCGTTCTGGACGTCCTTCAACATCGAATACCGACGAAAATGTTGAAATTGAAAGAAAATCGTGCTTGAAAATCGTCATGTGAGCCTCAGAGAGATTTCTAACGATCTTAACATCTCTTATGGAAGCGCACAACACATTGTTGTCGATATTTTGCGCATGAGAAGCGTCGCCGCACGGCTTGTTCCTCAAGACTTGAATGCGCCGTCTCACAAAGCACACATTATTCGCGATTATTTGAACAAACACAGTGTGAATATCATCGATCAGGCTCCCTATTCTCCAGATATAGCACCATGTGACTTTTTCCTGTTCTCCCGACTCAAGTTACCGCTTCGTGGAAAGAGATTTGAGTCCATAGAGGTCATAAAAGAAAATGCGACGCGAGAGCTGAAGGCCATACCTGCTTCGGCTTACCAGAAGTGCATGGACGATTGGATTAAGCGTTGGCATATGTGTATTGCTTCAGATGGGGCTTATTTTGAAGGGGATAAAATAAATTTACCAAAAGAATACAACAATTTTGTTTTTTTGACACAGTCCCGGTACTTATTGATCATAGTGTATATATATATTATATCAATATTGATATATTATATATATCAAAATTTTGCATGAACGAATCTATTGAATTATTGAAAAGATTACACCAGTGTAAGACTAAACATGTTTTTATTATCAAGTGAACCGCTATCTTATAGATGCTTATGCATACATAAATGTATGGATGTATACACTGGATATAGTGAAAATATTTATGTATGTACATATTCCTACTGATATGCTTTTATGTAAAATAATTGGTAATTTTTACCCTGCGAATATTTCTTTTTTTACAATTTCACAACCATTGCCCCGATTTCAAAAGTGACGTTGAAATGAGGTAGATTGTTAATAAAATTGAACTCGTAAACATTTTCCAGTGCTGCTAAACGAAGTATTTTTCATACAAATCAAAGAAAACGTGCTCAAAAACAGGGCTGTTAAACAGACTAGTGCAGCTAAATGAAATGCAGCTAAATGTGAAATTTTCAATGAATATTCGGTTTGCGAAGTAGGATTTTGGCCAAATCATGCAGATAAGCAGAAAATGCACCTAAGCGAATAGGCAGCTAAACGGAATGTACTGTATCACTAAAAAGGCTAAGTTATAATCTTCTGAACGACGGACAGCTCGTGTTAAAGGGTTAATTCTTTTAGGAGATATGTGCTCCAGGGGCGTAGCCAAGGGAGGGGTTTAGGGTGTCAGAACCCCCCCATAGCCTATAATTTGTCAACATTTCCAATCACTATGCGTCGTATGTACGTTCCCACATTAGCAAAAAAGTTTTTCATCTTTAAGCATTTAAAAGAAAAATAGTAAAAAATTTTTTGAGCGAAGCTAATTTGTTTTTTTAATAGTCCCGTTTAGGCTCAATACAGCCTAGCAAGAGTAGTTTAGTTCGTCGACCGAAATATCCTTCAGGATGTCTGTACAAGCCTTTTGGATGGTTTCCTCGTTCTCTAAACGCTTTTTTCATCGGGAAATGCGTTTTTTGAAAAGGTGAAAGTCGCACGGTGCCGCACCAAGTGAAAACGAGGAGTGTCAAACAGTCAACACAGTCAAAACAAGTGCCGATCGGTGAGATGGTATCCTTCGATAGCCAGATGTTCAGTTAAAATGCTATTGATAAATTTATGCTATTGAGATGCTTCGCCTTACCAACAATTTTTTTATACGTCGTTTACCAATGTCGTTCACCCGGATGACCCCAGGCTCTTCCGCCGATATTTTGAGTAAAACTAACAATTAAGATATAATAATATATAAATATTTTTCATACCTCAGTATTTAGTATCTTCCTCTGGCAATAGCTCGTTTTTCGAAAAAGGTCTAACTTTAATGATTTATTTTGCAACTATGGAAAATATTACAAAATTTCTTTCCAGATGTTTTATTTAACACATAATGAGGTACGCAAAAAAAATTTATTGTTTTGTTCAAAATGGCAGCAAAAGCACTTGGGTTCACCCGGGTAGGTATTTTGTATACAAAATTACAAAATTCAAGTTTAAACATAAACAAAATTTCTAAAAAAAAAAAAATTTGTTCATGTTATTGAAAATTACCTTCCAATTTGTGCAGTTATTCGAAATCGTAGCTAAATACTGTGGCAGATATTAAACACGAATATTAAAAAGATCACTCGGGTGGGTATAAGTAAAGCAAGGAAAGTCAATGAAGATTTCGGCTAATCTTTTATGAATTACCGCCCAGTTTTGATGGAATCTACGGTGATCGCGGATTTCAGTTGGCTAACACGTTGGTCAGCATTTATGTCCTGACAATCGTTTTTAAATCGCGTTTACTACTTACGAACTCCACCACGGTATAAAAAATCATCACCATAAACTTGGTTCATAAATTTAAATGCTTCGGTTAAAATTTTAAAATTTTTAAAACAAAAGTTAATATTGGGTCTTTGTTCGATGCTCATTTTTGTACGATGACACATACATACTTTCACTTCAGATGCAATAACTTCGCTTCCAGTGCACCAAATTTCATGAAATGTTTACTAAAAATCGGGACAAATTTAATTTCCAATGCAATAAGTCACATAAGCCATCACAAAATGCCCTATTTGGAAAGTACAGTTAACTTTAAAAAACACGTAATACTAAACTGGCGAAAAAAACATTTTAAAACCCCCCCCATGACCAAGTTCTGGCTACGCCCCTGATGTGCTCATAACTGAAAAAACAGGAAAAAAACTCGTTTTTCGAAGATATTTGGAGTTTCGTGTTCAGCGGCCAGTCTGTCAGTCTAAAAACACTTTTATTTTTAGGTGCACGCGATTGGCCCATTTTTTAAGCTACCCGAGCAGGAGTAGTTTCTCTAAAAAACAGAAAATCTTGCTTCGTTACTACGATCTGGCCATTTTTTAAGCTACCCGAGCAGGAGTAGCTTAAAAAATGGCCAGATCGTAGTAACGAAGCAAGATTTTCTGTTTTTTAGAGATTTTTGAAATTACGAATTTGCTCTCCTAATTTTACGAAAGTTTTTATCAATTTTGGAAAGATTTAGTAAGATTATCCTTTTATTCATTTTTCATTTTTTCTCTGGGATTCTAATGCTTTCTATACAATTTCAAGCACATATACGTTTCAAAATAATTTCCGTTTACTGTTAATGGAATACAAATTTTCAAAAAAAAAGTAAAAAGCATAACCGGAAATTCTCGTTATTAGTTTTGTCCGCAAACTTAGTTTGCACCGTTTTTTGGGGGCCCCCTCAGCCGTCGCCGCCCCGAGCCCCCGAGCACCTTAAGCCGCCACTGGGTAGGGGTAATCTTTATACCTAAGGGAGGCAACAAACCACCAGACTCCCCTAAATCCTACAGGCCTATCAGCCTCTCATCGCTTATGCTAAAAACGATGGGAAAACGTATAGACCTATACATAAGGGAAGAGGTACTATTACAAACTCCGCTACGCAAATAGCTCTCTGGACATTTATGGACATAGAGTGCGCCTTCGACAACGCTAACTTCCAATCAATGGTATCAGCCCTGTTGAATCTTGCAACGGCACCACAAGGTAACCAACGCACTATGGCCCGGTTTTCCATTTTTCGTTGCAAAAATCATAACTTCTGAACCAATAAAGATATTGAAAAAATTTAAACTGCATCTGAAAGTGTAATATCTAAGCTTTAAAATGGGCAAAAAAACAGGGTGCCACAGGCTTTAAAATTCGTTGCCAAAGTTTAGATTTAGTAAAACTTCATACTACAATGAAATTACTTATTTGTTTGCATTCAAAAATTATTTTTTTTATATATTTTTCTAATAAATTAATATAATTTATTGATTCATACGTAATTTTTTACAAAAAAAAAAATTTTTTTGAAAGTTAGATTTTTTCAAAATCGCTATCTACGCTGGAAGGAATGTCTAATAATGAAATCATTTCTAAGCTATAAGTATCTGTAAGTTCTTTTTGTTATCTTACAGATCTCATAGATGAAATAACTGGATCAGAAGAGACTGCTAACATATTGAAAAGGGTCTTCATTTTGTCTAGTTCGTGATATTTTGCAAGTGTTCATACATCTATACCTTTTGTAGTCCTTATTTTTGAACTCTTGAGCTTCTTCAGACAATTCCCCTATTGGTAAGCACTGGTATTCTATTAAATCCTTTCCATGTGCTTAAATTTTATGTACCGTAGGAGTAAGTTTCTTTTCAGGATACTTCTGAAGCAGCAGTTCGGCAGTTTTGGATGCATATTCACCAAATTTAGGTCCATTAACCATTTCCTTGCAATTCAAAATATTCGAAATTACTCCCAATCTTCGCACAATATCTTTATCAACTCCAGTTATTCGAGCAGTCACTTCATCGTTTTCAAAAAATCTGCGTGAAGAGTTGCCATCATTTGTATTCCCATACCCATACTTTGGAGAGTCTACTTTCAGCCCAAGCTCTTTGAAGAATACATCTTGAATTATTTTTTTCCTGATATTCTGCTTTTGTTTGGGTGTTGCGTTGTCCTCGAAAACTTCCCCATGTCGTGGTAGCATATACGCCAACTTCAAGACAAATTCCATACATCTTATCCGTGCATGCAAAGGAGATATTCCATACTCATAATTATGTTCGTCACTTGTTGATTCATCCAATTTTTGGAAGTCTTTTTGATTTTTTTTACAGATTGCACATTTCATTGTCGATGAAGTATTAGTTAATTGAATTAAAATTTTCCCGTCGATTATAGTCAGGAGAAAATCATACTTTATAGTAATACAAGGTGCGTCCCAAGTAAACAGGACTTTTGCAATAGGGACGTTTCTGGTGGCGCCATCTATGTGTGAGGACATGCGTTGGAAAGGTACATCTTTCATTCACATACTGTCTAAATTTCATGACATTTGGTCTAGTAGACGCCGAAATATCCCGCTCAATGTGACAGTATGTTTTTAACTTTGGTACGAGAATGTCGATCGAACAAAGAGCTAATATTAAGTTCTGTTTTAAACTTGGTAAAACTTTTACCGAAACGTTTAAATTGTTAAAGCAAGTTTATGGTGATGATTGTTTATCCCGTGGCCGTGTTAATGAGTGGTTGAATCGATTCAAGAATGGTCGTGAAGACTTGAATGACGACGAACACGTCGGCCAGTCGAAATTTGTGATTACTGACGATGCCATCAAAACTGTGCGTGATTTTATCAAAATGCAGCCAAAATCATCATTGGAATTGATGGAAATGGAATTGAACATCTCCAAAACATCAATTGATCGCATTTTAACCGAACATTTGGGTCTCCGTAAAGTGTGTTCTCGCTTCATTCCGCACACTTTAACCGACGACCAAAAAGCGCAGAAAATTGAGCACGCAAAAGACATCGTTCGGGAAGCCAGACGTGATCCAAATTTCTTGTTCAACATCGTAACCGGTGACGAAACGTGGTGCTTTCAATATGATCCCGAAACAAAGCGTCAAAGTGCCGAATGGAAGCACCCAGATGAGCCAAATCCGAAAAAACCCCGCCGTGAGAAGTCAAAAATCAAAACTCATCTCATTTGTTTCTACGATTCAAAGGGAATAATTCATCGAGAGTTTGTTCCACCGGGAAAAACAATTAACGCTTTGTTTTATGTTGAAGGTTTGAAGCGTTTGGTGCATCGCATTCGTCGTATTCGGCCAGAATATCGCGAGGAAGGAAGTTGGCGTTTATTGCATGATAATGCACCGGCTCACAGAGCCTTAGTTACGACCGATTATTTGACCAAAAATCGCATTTTTACCATCAATCATTCACCGTATTCGCCTGATATGGCTCCCTGTGACTTCTACTTATTCGGTCAGTTGCATTTGCCGATGAAAGGAAACCGTTATAAGGACGTTGAGGACATCCAAAAGGCTTGTACCAACATTCTGAAGGCGATGCCGGCCGATGACCTAAAACACTCATTCCAAATGCTTTTGGACCGTGCAAAACGTTGTATCGAAGCAGAAGGAGAGTATTTTGAATAAATAAAAAGAATTATACAAAAATAATCATCCGTTTTCTTTATTTTATAAAAGTCCTGTTTACTTTGGGTTGCACCTTGTAGATTTCCCTTCGTCGATTTCAAGTACTGTTGGTTTTAATTCGGCAATTTGTTTTTTTACATCACTGACTGTGGCTTTTATGAGTTCCGAAGACTCCTTCGCATATTTAAACAATAGCGGACGGCACAATTTAACTGATGAAGGCCGTGGGTTTTTCCAATATTCTGAAGCCTCACCTTTTAGTCGTAGGGGAACAACAGAAGCCATAAACATATTAGCATCTGTAACAGTTGTATCGTCCGTATTTATTGTTTGTTTATAGGCGCTCTGTCCTGATGATCCATCACAGCCCCACTTGCTAACCAATGTTATGCTTTCTGGAAGAGATTTCAACTTGTCTTCAGAGAAAGTCTCCAAGAGTCGTCTAGAAGTATGTTCCATCAGGTCTTTGAGGTTCACTTCGGCTGATACTTCGGTAATTTTGGGATTACGAGGTACTGCTTCCTTCTTGGCTTGAGTTATGTGTCCGTATCCAGGAAGAAGATTGGCATTATGTTGTAATAATGACTCACGCAGCATTATATATTTTCCCTTCGACAATCCAAGATCCATAAACAGCGCCAAAGCCTCCTCAGAAGTGAATTGTCGAGGCAATGCATTTTGTGGAGTGGGAATATTATTTTTTATCCTCATGATTCGCTTTGGACTTGCTAACCCAACTGCTTCTGTTATATGAGCCTTAATCTTTTCTTCGTCCTTTTTGTATTTCATGGACAATGCTTCAGAAAGATGACCCGTGGCGATATCTAACAACTTCCTTTTCCTTGTGAAGGTCGAACACTCGGCTATAGTTTTTGTTGGTCTCCCTCTAGTTCGGTCGGTTGATGTATGGGGCTGCTCTTCGTCAAATCTACTAACCACATCTGTTAGCCACTTTTCATACTTTTTTCAAATGTTTTCGCGCAACGATTCGCGGCTTGCCATTTGGTTTTAGTTTTGGTGTAAATAAAATGAAGTTGGCTTGTCATGTCCTCGTATTCTTCTATGTTATGTATTTTAGTACTTAATTCTTTCAAAATAGCTGCAACGAAGTCTTGCTCAGTTTGTGAAGCTCTAAACACCTCAAATAATTTGGAATTGCTAGAGACATTACACTCGTAATGTACACTCGTATCACTCAATAAGATTTACTGCGAATTACAGAACTTTTCAAGAACTTAAAGCGAACTTCGAGGGACTGGGCAAAATGGTTCGTTTTAACCGAAATTACGCTTCAAAAGGGGTCCGCAATAAGCGAAAACATAAAGCGCGTACTTGAAATTGGTTCGTTTTAAGCGGGTTCGTTAAAAACGAAACGCACTGTATATTTGAAAATACTATTCACGGCTAATTCAAGCTTCAGAATACTTGCGATAAGCTTTACACTCGTATGACTCAATAAAAAATATACTGCGAATTATACTTGTATTTAAAAATACTATTCACGGCTAATTCAAGCTGCACAGAATACTTGCGATAAGCTTTACACTCGTATGACTCAATAAAAAATATACTGCGAATTATATTTAAAAATACTATTCACGGCTAATTCAAGCTGCACAGAATACTTGCGATAAGCTTTAAAGTCAAAGAACGACTGTGACAAGACAACGAAATATAGGTTTATCAGGCATGTGCTGCAAATAGTTTTCGGAAACAATTCGCACTGAAAACGTGATGGGATTTCCCTTTAACGATTTGAAGCAGGTAGCTGCATCTAAGAGAATTTGCCGTTTTTCAGCGTTTTTGTTCAAATATTGAATATGACTAAGCTGTTCGTGGAAATGTAAGTATTATGATGGAAAAAATATTGTTTTAAGCTGTAAAAACCATGGGACGTGGAATTTCAGAGGAAACTCTGCCTAGGAACAAATCTTCCTTCAGTATATGGAGCGCCACCCAAATATTGCGAAAAAATTCACAGCTGCTTGTTAGGAAACACTTTTCTAAATAAAATAAGCAAAACATGGATAGCAAATGTATTATGCCATTCATAACCAAAAAATATAACTTTATATACAAATGCCAGCAACACAAAATGGGTTTTTGGCCGAACTAAATGTGCGTGATTTTTCGTATACCTACGTGTTTTTCGACCCGAGGCTGCTTCACTTTTATTGCTCTGGAAAGTAAAGCGGCAGCTGAGTTTTGGAAGTTAGGTAAATAATTAAATAGCAAATAACCTCCCTCAATTTCGCGGAGGTCTTTTTTGGTCTTTTTTTTATTTTCGATCAAAGTTGAAAAAAAGGTCGAAATATAGACTTTTCGAGCAATCGGTAGATCGAACAACTTTTAAAACAAAATAAAAATTTTTTATTTTTATTATATTAACAATTAACGTATCTTTTAGAAAAAAACCAACAAGTTACCGATTGGTCGCTTCATTTACATACAAATCAATCTTAAAGAGGAAAAAAAAAACAAAAAATACACATTTTTCTCGATGTGGAAAAATTGTCAACTTTGAGCGGCTCTACCTCCCAAACTACTAATCTGAATTTAATGAAAGTTACATATTCGTAATCCCTGGAAAATTCTCAATAAGATATTCATTTTATCGAACGCTTTCATGAAATTTTTGATTTTTGCAACGTTTTACCGACCGTTGGGCCATAGTGCAACGTCTGGTTGCACTTATTAAGTGGTGACCGCCGCAAGAATTCAAGTAACAGGCACGATAAGAGCGTGTGGCCAGCATGTGGTGTCGGCATGCTCTTATCGTACTGTGTACCATATTTAGGCTGCCATGCACTTTGGGTCATTCTACCTAAGTATGTGCATGCGCAGGTCGACCTTTGGATAAGGAATATTGTAATATTATAAATAAGTAGGTACTAGAACATAAGAAATATTATAAATAAAGGCTTCGGGTGACCGGAGCATTAGTCTAGTTTCTGAAGTGAATTGTGAAACTGTGTGTTTTGAATATTAGTTTCCTAAGCAGCCGGCCTTCAGCGATCAACAAGCCCTCTCTAATAGAGGGACAAATTACAGAGTTACTAATTGGAAAGGGTAATACGCCAATGTAGGACCCATAGTACTAAGCGTTAACGTAGTAAAAGGCTGCCCACAAGGTGGGGTTTTATCTCCCTTATTATGGTCTATAGTATACTAGTTGATGACGTAGTAAATTTACTAAACTCCAGAGATCTATGGTTTTATAGGCTTCGCGGATGACCTAGCAAAAAGGCCTAGACGAAACCTGGAACTGGTGTAGTAGTGAAGGGCTATCAATTAACCCGAATGAAACTACCATGGTTCCATTCACGAGGAAAAGGAAGCTCAATCTTCCTACACTAAAAATAAATAACATAAATGTACCCGTTAAGGCTGAGGTCAAATATCTAGGAGTTACCCTAGATCAAAAACTCACCTGGGAACCGCATCTAAATACAGTCCTAAAAAAGGAAACTAAATCGTTGTGGACCATTAACCCTTTCGCTACAGATTTTTACTGGGGAAAGTTAAAGCTTTAAACTTTACGTTTTAGGCTTCTATGTGGTTATATTAGAAACATTCTATAAGAAATTGTTTAATTTTTATACTCGGACCCTGTATTTTAGAGTGTTTTCTATGAGAGCAACCACATCGTTGTGGTTGTAATAATTACTTAAACATACAACTTTTTACGCATAACGAAAATTTGAATATTTCTTCATTTACTTCAGCCAAAATTAAAAAAAAAAGTATCTAAATTGAAAGAAAACCTCAAATTAAAATTTTGTCGAATTTTTTCTGCTTCTTATTCCTTTTCTATGACAAGATATACCATTAAAAAAACGTGTATACTTCTCTTCTTTAAACTTAATAATTCAGTTTATTAATTTCGTATTTTTCATAAAACTTCAAACTATTCTAAAGACCAACAAAAAAATTTATTCTTGCAACCATAGAGGTTGCAGACGTCCACAAAGTAGCATGTTGCCATATGGCAACAAAATAGCGAGAGGGTTAAGCAATTACTGGGAAAATCTTGAGGCCTATCACCCCGTATGACATCCTGGGCGTACACACAAATGGTCAGACTAGGCTTGCCACCCGTCCTCCATTGTGGAGGACAGTCCTCCAAATTACTCAAATGTCCTCCGTCCTCCAAAGAGGGTAAAATGTCCTCCACGAACACGAAACATGTCGATTTTACTATTTCCTTTGGTAGCAAACACGAAATGCATCATAATAATCTGAGTTGAAATTAGCAATGTTTCGTATAAAAGCAGCCTTATACTACGTTTACATTGAACCCAAATGTGTAGTTTCAAATGAGTCATTTTAAAGTGTTTACATTGCCTCATTTGCATTGCATTTGCATTTTGTTTGGCAGCTAATGTCAAATGCTCAATGCTCATGTCCTCTTACCGCAGCTCATAGATCAGCGCTTCTCCGGCTACTGACTAAAGAATTTGTCGCTTTTTTGCTGCCTCTATGTTCTACACACTGCAATATTTGAATACAAATATATTACATATCTTACATGCTAAGAATATTCTACAGATTTGACGAAAATTTCCATTCTGATAATTTTCGTTTGTTTTGATTTTGAACTGTCAAAAGAAGCTTTTGAAAGCGCTTTCATTTTGTGATGCGTTCGATAAAATTGGTAATCGGCCTTATGCTGAATATCGTCTAACTCATCGTTGACGATCGTCTATGAGTATCGTCAAATCTATCGTTTCGTCAATGCTTCAGTATGCTGTACAAGCAACGTAGACGAAACGTTGTGAATTGAATAAACACGGAAACTCTATGAGTGAGAAATTTTTTGTTTTGGGTATTTCATGAAGAAAATTCTATCACTTCATATGATTTTTGTTTTTATTAAAAAAAAAGAGCTTTGTGCAGCGTTCCCATGGACATATCTATTATGTATCAGTTTCTTTTGAACCCGGCTAAGTTTGTAAATTTGCCATTTCAATTGGTACATTGGCTCTAGAAGCAGTTTGCTTAATTTGCTTTTCTATCATTGTTTTAATCTGCTTCAACTGGGTGGAAGGATGACGCCTCGGTGAGCAGCGTACCCGCTCTGGCGAGTTCGTCCGCCTCGCAGTTGCTTACGATACCCCTGTGTCCTAGCACCCAGAAGCCTCTAGCTAGGGTGTTTAAGGATTTTCGGCAGTCCAAGACCAGCGTTGATGAGATGGTCGCCGCTGCGAGCGACTTGATGGCTGCCTGACTGTCCGAGTATATGTGGACTTTCGGTTTGTACGCGTTCTCGCGGATAAGCCATATACATAGAAGCCTGGTAAATGGCAAACACTTCTGTTTGGAAGACTGCAGAAAATACCACAGCCAATCTTGTTCGCCAAGTGTTATGTGACCACTAGCAAAATCTACGCCCTCGCCCCCCCCCATTGCAAAGGGCAGCCATTGGGAAACAGGAGATCCAAATTTCATTTAGTTTCGTCAGCAAAATTTTCGACGATAGAAATATTTGACGATAGACGAAAAGCGAAGGCGATAGCGATGACGAGCATAGCACTCCATCGTTAGCTGACGATACGACGATGAACAACATACAAAAGTAGACGTATCGTCATTTATTCAGACGATGACGATATTCAGCATAAGGCCGAATGTTTTATCGCTTTATTTGTTTTGTTGAAATGAGTCCTTTCGTAGATTTGTATGGGGAAATGCGTGATTTGGCTTCGCATTTAAGAATTTTTGCCCAAATCACGCATTCAATGCAACGGCTCAATGTAAACGTAGTATTAACTTATTGATATTTATTTCGATCAAAATTGATATTTTTTGTTTTGATCTCATTATTAATTGATCTCAATCGGCCTTATGCTGAATATCGTCATCGTCTGAAAAAATGACGATACGTCTACTTTTGTATGTTGTTCATCGTCGTATCGTCAGCTAACGATGGAGTGCTATGCTCGTCATCGCTATCGCCTTCGCTTTTCGTCTATAGTCAAATATTTCTATCGTCGAAAATTTTGCTGACGAAACTAAAACGATACTGAAATGAAATTTGGATCTCCTGTTTCCCAATGGCTGCCCTTTGCAATGGGGCGGGGGGGAGGGCGTAGATTTTGCTAGTGGTCACATAACACTTAGCGAACAAGATTGGCTGTGGTATTTTCTGCACAAATACGTATAAGTTCTTAACTTTATTGTTTTGAAAGAAAAACAACTTACTTGCTTTCAGGCAACGCAAATATGTTTGCACTGTTTGCCTTAACAGCCTCCGCTGCACCGTCAAAGATTTATTTTCTTCCTCGTCGCTTGAAAAAAACAGCTCGTAATCCATTTCGTTTTCAAATAAACACAAAAACCATATGAAGTGACAGAATTTTCTTCATGAAATACCCAAAACAAAAAATTTCTCACTCATAGAGTTTCCGTGTTTATTCAATTCACAACGTTTCGTCTACGTTGCTTGTACAGCATACTGAAGCATTGACGAAACGATAGATTTGACGATACTCATAGACGATCGTCAACGATGAGTGAGACGATATTCAGCATAAGGCCGATTATTATTAATTTTATGATATCATTAAATGCAATATAAGTCTGATTAAAGCAGCAAAGACCAATGACAAATATTTCTTTAAAAGCAAATAGTCTTTAAAAAGCACATATATGTATTTATGTAAATGAATTTATTTATTTATTTTTTAATTTTTTTCGTATTTATGTTTTTATGCTTACTTGTTTTGTTATCTTAATGTTTTAATGTTAAAATTTTTGGGAGCTTTTTCTGTATACATACATATGTATGTATATATATGAATGTATATCAAAGTTCAAACACATGCACAATCGCACTCTGAAAACTAAAAATGTATGTATGTTTGTGTTTATAGTATTTTTTGGTGTCCTCCACAGCCATTTTAAAAAGGTGCCAAGCCTAGGTCAGACCCACCAACCAGACCCAAAACCAACCAGAACACAACAATAAAAAGACTAAGCAGAGTTCAAAGGTTTGCATGTCTCAGCATTACGGGAGCCATGAAAACAACCCCAACTACTGGCATGGAGGCCTTACTCAACTTAACACCGCTCCATATAGCCAACCAAGAGGAAGCAATTTCGAGTGCACTCGCGCTATATAGGCATAACCTCATCAAGCAGGGCAACCTTACGGGCCATCTGGCAATACTAAAACAGATAGAGGATACCCTCTACAATGGGATAACAACCCGAAATGGTAGTGGTGTAGGAGCGTTAGTTGTGGACTCTGGGGTCAAATTAGTTCTTTCGATGAGCAACAATACCTAAATATTTCAAGCTGAACTCTATGCAATATATGAGCCAGTTCGTACAATTGCTAAAACGCACCCTCAAAGAACAAAATTCACAATAGTTTCGGATAGCCTGTTAGTTCTGAAAGCCCTAGACAGCTACTCCTACACATTAAAAATTCTACTTGAATGCCATAAGGAACTCAACGCCCTAGGCACCTCATGCCCCGGTTATAGAATGTTCAAAGAATTTGTCAATCTAAACATTAGCTGCAAATTTGCTGAAGACAGCAATAAAAAATGTTGAATATCTTACGACTTATAAAGGAAAAACTAATTTCGAAAACATACTAACACATACAAACTATAGACGGTTGTAACTTTTAAACGGCAACTAACTTTGCAAAACCCAGCTCGGCTTTTGTTACTCTATACCAGTACTACAGACCAGTGGTGGCCGGGTCCAGGTCAGATTCCATGGTCCCAAAATTGTCGCACAGTGTAATCATAGGTGTTGAATAATGAGCGTGGCACTTTTTTAGCGTCCCAAATTTTGTGTGGGTTTGGGCTGGGCGATGCTGAATCAATCAGTCAGGACAAACAATTATATGTATATACATATGTAGATTGCACGTAATAGCTTTTCTCCTTTTCTTTCTCTTCCTTCTCTCAATTAATTATTTAGAAAAAGTAATACTTTTAAAAATAGCTCAACATTGATATATTCATTTAAATATGACTTAGGTACGCTTGTCAAAATTAGGATATTTTACTATTTTCTAGTTTTATTCAATAAACAAAATATAAATATAGTACAGCAGTAGCAATCCTTATTCACGACAATTGCATACCTACCTTTGGTACAGCGACACAATAAATTCTGAAAGAGCAGTGTAACAAATTACCGTAACAAACAACACATATGACTACTTTTTTACAAATTAATATTTGAGCAACAACTGATACTACCGCTGCCATAGCGTGCACGAAAACCCTTTTCACAAGCACCAGGGGTGGCAAAGGGAATCGCACATACCAGCAATGGAAAAAACCAAAATAAATTACAAGCACTAAGAGAACAACTGTTCAAATAATGAGGTAACGTCGAAGCGATGTACCCAGCCCTCCTGCTGCATGTTCACAGATGGACACATAGCCACGCATATTGTGTCTGGGTGTTGGCACTAAATGAGAAGGGCGTATGGGACGGGCACTGCACACTGGCACAAAAGCACTCACTGATGAAAACTCAATGCCACGTATTACGTGGAAAGGCGCCACTCATACACCCAAAATAATAAAACAACGCATACACGTCGGAGGACAAACAGTACGAAATTATGCAAATTTAAGTAATTTATAGTCAACGTGAAAACGCTGCCGAAGTGCCAAACTAATTTATTGAAATATCAACTGCACAGCAGGCGGAAAACGTCATAATCGCATCGGTGTCAGCACAACTTTCCAAAGCAATTCCTCTGCCTTCGGTGACTTCCTATAGTACTGTATGCAAGTTACAGAAAAGCTACATTTGGCTCACAAGACAAGCCAAACGATCTGCCAAGATGTTATCATTTAATTCGTTAAAATTAACACGAACATTGTTCGCCATAAAAGCGGTAATTAATTTTGTAAATGTGTTGTTAATGTGACATGGCCACAACCCGATCTGACACTGCATACGCCTTTTGAAATGTCCGTTGTAACTGCGTATGCGAGAATGTATGTAAGTAAATGGATGTGCCATTCCAAGTGCCATGCTCAACCTACCAAACGCACCCGTTAGATAATTTTTATTAGCCACGTTTACTTTAGCTGCATGTGCTTGCTTCAGCAACCTAATGTCCTTAGGTGGAAATTTGCAGCTCACATTTATGCATCAGGCCGTACGTGGTTCATAAATAACCTTTCAGTTAACTTAAGGTAGCCGCCCTGATCCTGCAGGTTTGCCGCTTGTGCACTTGCTTAAAGTTAAATTTTTCCAGATAGCCTCAAATTTTTTTCCTTTGAGCCGAAACAGATGTTCCAAGCGATGTTTAGCTGCCCTACGTTTTTCACCTAGTTAGGTTCACATAGACACCTACTACGACAGAAGTATTATATGACACTATTGCTGTGTGGATGTCATTATTAGGGGGTTCCTTAAGAGTGTGTGGCATTGGGATGCCTTAAAAAGTAAAATTACTATTTGCAGTGGTGGATTCAGGGGGATTTGGGGGTTCAAACCCCCCCCCCCCAAATATTAGGGTCGACTTTAAAACTGCATACAAATTAAAAGGCATTTTTGGTTTTTCGACACATTTATATATCTACGTCTGTACCCGGCGACATCGCTCGTCGATTTCATTATTAATTTTTCATAAATATTTGCTATGACAAAAAATTTCAGCGCACAATTGCAGGAATAGAATTGTGATCTCAGCCGATGTTTAGACTTTGCAAAATCTGTTTATGAAGAGTTACAAGAGTTGCGTGGAAACGCTCAAAATGAGATTCTGAATATCTTTGAACAAGCTAAAGAAAAGGCAAATAATGTTGGATTTATGATAGAAGTACCTCGACGAGTTGGACGTCAAAATAATCGAGACAATTATGTCGGAGAGCCAGAGGACTATTTTCGTTGCTCCATATATATCCCCTTTCTAGATCATTATTCAGATCAAATAAATTTAAGGTTTATAAAGCATAGAAATTTAATGTCCAAAATGCAGAAAACGGCTCAATTGTTCGAAAAATATTGGCCAGACGATTTTTCAACGTCTGTTGATGACTTCGTGCCAGAGCCGATTGTGTGGCGCCGGTACTTTTTTGTAATAATCTTTGTAATAATTGTTAAACAATTAAAAAATTCTTTCAGATATTGTCAAAAATATCAAAAATTAATTTGCCGGAAAATTGTATTGACGCTTTAAACCAGTGCACTGCAGTGCGATGAAAAGCTCTATCCATTAATTTTCCATTTTTTGGAGATTGGTGCAACACTGCCAGTGTCTGTTGCAACAAGCGAACGGTCATATTCAACACTACGTCGATTGAAAACATATAAACATATTTACGGAGCAACATTGGGCAAGACAGATTACTTGGTTTGGCACTTCTTAGGGCCAATTTTTCAGTGCGAGTTTAACTCAGTTTCTAGTTTAAACTTACTTTAAACGCAAAATCGAATATTTCAGTCATACATATTTGACTGAAGTTTAAACGCCCAACCCTGAACGGTTAAACTAAGTTTAAACTGTCAACTGCCAGTTGACAGTCTGACAGTTCATTTATTTTGGAAATTTTAAAAGCGCAATTACAATTTTTCGATATAAAATAAATATAATTCGACCAACAATTGCAATGAGTGGTTCTTTTGCCGAGGAAGATGATAGCGATGCAGAAATGTTTGATGTGTTAAATCACAGAATAAACAGTATTACTGTTTATTCTGTGGTTAAATAATACGGTGATGAGAAGATTCGAAATCGTGAGAATACGGCCGGATGATTTCCATTTATTTGGGCGACAGGGACTTTTACTTTCGCTTGCGCATGAGCAAAGCTTCTGCTTATAATATTTTACAGCTTATCGGTCCTCATATAAAGCATCCTACACTTGTGTATTTCCCCTTACAAGTACAAGAAGCCTTTCATTTTCCCGAGACGGAAAATTTGCGCTACGTTTGCTTATTTTGAATTTCTTGAGGAAGTACATTTTTTGAGCGCAAAGAATTTATTTACGAATGACAATCGAAACAAAGAAAAATTATTATCTAGATAAAAATATTGCAAGTATTGCCACACTCAAATGACTAAAATTTGATCCAGTTAACACGTTCGCGGACAGTAAAAATTTCAGTGAGCTGCAAAAATAGACAGGCTATTTTTGTGGAAACTATAAGCACTATCTGAAATCTGATTACACATATATTGTTAGAGTTGTCAGATTATCATATTTTAACCGTTATACACAATGAATGCTATAGCATTCACGACGATATAGGTCAAAATTTTCAACTAGAGTGACGTGAATGCTATAGCATTCATTCATAGAAAACATGAGAAGAAGAGGTTTATTATATTTTTATAACTTTATTTATTCAACAGTAGTTCTCTCTTCGTGTATAGATAATAACTGGACGCGGACAGTATACTTCAAACCATTTTGATTAAAAAATCTGTCATAAACGGACAAAATTCAGAAATATGCCTAACCAGTTTTTAACAATCTGTACTACCCCGTAATACCTACAAATCTCTCTCTTATTTGAAAATGAACATTTGAAATTAAAAAAATTAGTGTTTAGGCCAGTGGCGCACACAGGATTTTATTTTGGGGTGTAGAGTTTGCGTACAACTTTTGAGCCGAATACCACTTGAAACCATATTTTGTACTAGCATTTATTGTGTTTGGGGGAGGAGGTTGGACCCCAAAAACCCCGCCTGTGAGCGCCACTGATTTAGGCGATAAATCATTACAAAATGTTTACAACCAAAGTAGTACTAAAATTTAAACACTTGTACAATGTGTGTACTTTACCTATACATGTAATAAATATTAATAAAATATTCAATATTCATAAATTCGTACAAAATATTAAATAAATAAACAAGAAACACTTGGATACAATTTCAACTAATTTTTTGTGCCCCCGTCCCCCATAACCGGACATCTCCCTTAACCGGACCAATCCACTGCGATGGTGAGTGTCCAGTTATGAGGAATTTCATTGTACACCAAAAAACAAATAAAATAATATGAAACTACTTAATGAATCAGTTGCTAATTACTTTAAAATGTATATTCATTACAAAATCTTAAGTTTATAAAAATATAAATGAATAAAAATTGGCTTTAAAATTTGAATGCTATAGCATTCACGTCATTTCGCATCACTATGAAAATTACTGCTATAGCATTCACGTCCGCGAACGTGTTAAACTACTACTGAAAAACTGCTTTGTCGTTTAAACTAAGTTTAAATGTAAACGAAGTTCAAGCAAACTACATTTGAACTGGGTTTAAACTCGCACTGAAAAATTGGCCCTTAATGTGCATCAAGACATAGAAGTTGATCCTACCAACATTTTAGACGAGCTTGCAAAAAAGCGTATGCGTAAACTATCTTTCGCGTTATAAGCAAAATACATGTATATATCTTTTAAATTAAGATCTTTATAATAAATACATACACATAAACATTTATGAATATTAAAAAATTACTTACTAAAAGCCCCCCCCGAAATATTTTTCTGGATCCGCCCCCGACTATTTGTGTATGGTACAGTTAATTGACTGAATTCAAATTAACAGAAAACAGAAATAAATTTTACAGCAGCACAGCCACGGAATAAACAAACTTTTTGCATAGGACCGTGTTGAAGGCACACAAGTTTTTAAATTTCTCACATGACAAAAAGGTTATGTGCCCTTTTTGTCGTGCTAAGAATTACACCCTGCAAAGCCCTTTCGTTGGTTCATTGCTGGTCGTTCGGAGGTGCTTAGTTCTGCGCATAGTTCAGCGTAATGCGATCCGTCTATAATAATAAAGAATTAACAATGTAAGATGGTTTATATTTGTATGATTACTTACTTGCAAAAATATTTATTGCATAATAGCTATACACACACAGTGGCGCACCCAAGAATTCAGTTTGTGGCCCGGGATATCACAGCACACAATTTTTAAGGCCAATTCCATTCGAAACCACATTTGCCACAATTGTCACAATTTTTGTTAGAAAGAGATACTTAGGGGGATTTGGATCCCAAAATGGGCCTCGGGAAACCCAGTCGCACATCCTAGCGTTAATAAGAGTTTTACAAAGTTATGGGCTTGCCATTTTTACAAGATATTTACTGAAATACTAAGAAAAACATATTTACTTGTGTCGACAATGTTAATGCAGTACCTAGTGTGTGATAAATAATATATTAACAATCCCTAATAAATATTGATTAACCTTCAGCAGCGGTGAGATCGCTGTCGTACCGCGCCCCGAAAGTATCTTGGAGGAACGGATTCCGCGACAGGAACAGAAATCACAGAAACTATCTGCAAATTGCAGCTGGTGCCCAAGAAAAAACCGACGCAAACACTTTTCAATATGTACATACGTACGTCCGAAAAAGTGCTTACGCTTCTTCAACTTCGCATCTTCTTTAGCACAATCAGGATCAGCAATCAGCAAAGTTATTTGCTGAGCATGCCAAAAAAGTTATCGCACTGCGCATCATGTTTGTGCGTAACTCCAGTCATAAATAAGTATTGCACATTGCATATGCACATACTTACATATGTCAAATATCAGATGAATATGATCACCTGTCATCTGCGAATGATGAACGGCGGATTGTGTGAACGTATGAAGCCTACTTAGCACAACCACACGTTTGGTTTTGTATTAATTACGTTTTCACAATAAAAGCTAAGCACCGCTGATGTGTACAGATCTTGTTAAAACATAACATACAGCTTAAGAATTTTGTGATTTTTACTTAAAGAAATTAAAATGTTTAAAAAGTTAATGAAGTTCGTCTTTTTTCTTTGTCGGAACAACTTAAGATATGTCTATTATTTATTATTTTTATACTATGGCTTATTGTTTCCTGTTAATGTGCTTTAAACTCACCCGACGCTTGGCAGACACAATCAAAGGCTCCGTCGTCTCATCCTCCTCCCAATATGTCTATATTTTCCATGTGTTTTGCCTGTAGAAAATAGTGCGTCATTACCAGCTGTCTACAGTCCCTCCTGCATAATAACAGAAGAAACTTTGAGCATTTGTCAGAGAAGCCGAGAAGCATAAGATTCAACTGCAGCAGCAGTTACAGTGACCCATTTGTTAATACTTGTAGTAGCTTTGATGGCCTTATATGGAAAAGGTGGATAATTGCAGCTTTAAAGCCCATTCTAGCTAGGATTCTGAGGTCTCGTCACCCGCAATTCCTATGTATCTCAGGTAAGTAAGTATCATTCTATTTTATCTGCAGACATAACTCAGCGTAGTTTTGGAGGACTTGACTATCGCGGAGGCGATTGGAGGGCTATCCAAGGCTATGAGCACAGCCTGGCTCTCGCTATAGACACAGATGAATCTGCCTGTGTACCTGCTTCTTCTTAACTGGCCATAACCCGTTATCGGGTTACGGCCTGCGGCAAAACTTCTCTCCAGGCGCCTCTGCTTTGCGCGCGCCTTCTCAAGTTGGTCACACCAAGAGATACCAGGGACTCTTCAACTTGGTCCTTCGACCGGAGACACGGCCTTCCTCTTCACCGTCGACCTCCAACCATCGCATCGAACACCTTTTTCGTCGGAGCTTCGTCGCCCATACGGCAGACATGACCGAGCCAGCGCAGCCGCTGGATGTTAATACGCTGTGCTACGTCCATGTCCTTATACAGCTCATACAGCTCGTTATTGGTTCGTATACGATAGTCGTCACCAACATGAACAGGGCCGAAGATTTTGCGAAGCACCTTCCTCTCGAACACTCTAAGGGCCGCTATGTCATTTCGTGTCATTGTCCATGCTTCAGCGCCATAGAGGAGCACGGGCAAGATAAGCGTCCTATAGAGTGTAAGTTTTGTCGGTCGGGAGAGGTCTCTACTTCTCAATTGCCTACCGAGATCGTAGTAGCACCTGTTGGCAAGAGTAATCCTTCTCCAGGCTGACATCATTGCTGCTGTTGACAAAGAACCGTCAAGCCTCAATTGATTTGACGTAGAGCCCGAATCATGTTCTATTCTGAATCAGTGTTTGCGAGGCTTATTCGCAGGATCTGACCAAAACTGAGCCTCAAGCAGTAACACCATATACCGCTTTTTTATTATGACAATAGAAGGCGTGCAGTCAAGGAGCATGAGATAATGTATTTTATCATAGCTGAATAGATCCAAAGGATCTTTCTAGGGGAAAACTCCTCTTTTCCCAAAGACACCTTTACACTTCCAGAATGCTAACAGTGCTTTGATGTTTTTAGTTCCACGTGTAATTTCTAAAGAAGTTTGCCATTTAGGATGACTCCCAGATATATAATCTCTTTGGATAACTGAATAGTGACTTTCTTTAATGAAGGCAAGATGAATCTATTAAGAGTCCTTCTTCTGGTAAAAAGAAACAATACCAGTTTTAGCGGATAGCACATTCGTGCTACACCAGGCATCAATAATTTCCATCATATTCTCTGCAGACATGCTTAAGGGGGGAACTACCTTTAGACACTTCAAAAAATCGATTTTTTTTTATTGTTTTAATCGATAGGTATATTGCCTTAGAATATCGTGTCAAAGTTTCAAAAGGTAATTCTCGAAATTGTGGAAGAGATGCATCCCGGAAATGACTGGCGCCGAGCTCGCCGAGCGCGCCGAGCATCGACGCCGCGAGAATCCGCAAACTTTAAACGGCATTTTCTCGAAACCATGTTTTTCAAAATTGTGTAAGTGATAATAAAATTACTAATGAACAGATTTTCATTATCTAGCATTCATTTTAAAGAGCATAAAAAATTGTTCTATCTAAACTAAAGATTTAAAAAACAAAACATTTTTAGACATTTTTTGACTGCATATATAACAAAATTTCTTGTGAAAATCCTAATTTTTTTTTGTGAAGCCTGTTTTAGAGGGTTAATTTTCGAATTTCGTAAAAATTTTAGTTCATCGACGATAGAAAACCCTCTCGAGTAAGAAAATGTTTGGTTTTTTTATTTCAGACTAAAATTGCGGCCAGCATCACTTACACAATTTACGATGTCAGCGGCGATATGACTTACAGAATCATTGAAAAATTTGTTAAATTTCTGTTTTCACTTTTACAAAAATGTTTTTTTTTTTACCTCAGACATCACTGTAAATATATATTATATTGATTTGAAAAGAACTGTTTTCATTTCCCTGTAAATCGACTGTAAAAATGACCTTTTTTTTCGGCCTCTAAAGGTAGTTCCCCCCTTAAGGGAAGAGCCGGTTACGAGACAGGCCACATCATCCGCATGTGTTTGTTCATAGACTCTAAAATCGCTTAGGGTGGTAAGCAAAGGATCAATCACCATGCACCAGAATGATGGAAATAGTACCCACCTTGGGGATAGCCCCTATTTACCCCATTTACTAGAACCCGTATCCCGTATATTTACGTATCCAATTTACTAGAACTCGGTCTACATCGTGCCGATTACCAGATTAGCATTACACGTACTGTCAAATGTAGCATTAACCCTTTTCTTAACCCTCTAATGCATACATTTTTTTTCAAATTAAAAATAATTTTTAGATACATTTTACGTAACAAATCAAGAATTAAATATCCATTTCTTGATACAACATTAAATTTCGCTATAAAATTAGAAATAAAAATGTGACAAAAGGCTCTGTTATACAGTCCACGTACCAACTCCCGCAGCAACACACACAGATTTTTATTGTTAATTAAACACAAGTATTCGTTTATTTTATAACTTATTAAAGTAAATATAACAAAAATTCACAGGTTATTAAAATCCAAAGGAAATGCACTGCATTTGACAACTTTACTTTTAGAAAATAATTATATACATTTTTAGCATTCATTGCTGATTTCGAAATCCTTATTTTCATGTACAATGAATTTGAATGTTTAATCATTTAGTATGAAACTTTTTAAATTTCATCTCGATCTCTAAATTGACACCAGAGGCCAACGTTATCAAATCGTACGTCTGATAACGGAGGATAATACTTTTTTTGGAAGCATCATTTTCAGCAGCTGTGCTTGCAGTAGAGGGCCTGCCTCTGCCTTTGCTTTTTGATAAAAATATTTTGATAAGAGATTCGGCAATTTCACAACGAAACTCAGCCAATGTCAAACGCTCATGTTTTAACACGTTAAGGACGGCGTGTACCACCGGTGGCTCAAACATGAATGTTTTATCTGGCGGCGTGTACCACCGGTGGTTCACACAACAATATTTTATCTGGCGGCGTGTACCACCGGTGGCTCATAATGTCCATAGTCCTGAATTGTAATTTTTTCCATAAAATTAAATTATTTGTGATCAACACTAATTTTTTATTGAAGAAGTTTTGAGCATATTTTTAAAGAAAGAAAATAAAATATAAAAAAATAAAATAGAAATAAGATAATATTTATTGTTTTTGATGAGTTTTTTTAAAACATTTTAGACAAAGTGGTGGTTCACCTTCGCAAAATTGACAAAACGTTGTAACTATTTTTGTTTTTTTTTGCTGCATAATTACTGCCTCGCCGAGTAGACAACGATTAACACGTTCGCGGACGTGAATGCTATAGCAGTCATTTTCATAGTGATGCAAAATGACGTGAATGATATAGCATTCAAATTTTAAAGCCAATTTTTATTCATTTATATTTTTATAAACTTTAATTTTTGTAATGAATATACATTTCAAAGTAATTAGCAACTGATTCATCAAGTAGTTTCATATTATTTTATTTTTTTCGGTGTACAGTGAAATTCTTCATAACTGGACACTCACCATCGCAGTGGTTTTGTCCGGTTAAGGGAGATGTCTGCTTATGGGGGAGGAGGGGTGCACAACAAATTAGTTAAAATTGTATCCAAGTGTTTCTCGTTTATTTATTTAATATTTTGGACGAATTTATGAATATTGAATATTTTATTAATATTTATTACATGTATAGGTAAAGTACACACATTGTACAAGTGTTCACATTTTAGTACTACTTTGGTTGAAAACATTTTGTAATGGTTGATTGCCTAAACCAGTGGCGCTCACAGGCGGGGTTTTTGGGGTTCAAACCGCCCCCCCCCAAACACAAAAAATGCTGGTACAAAATATGGTTTCGAGTGGTATTCGGCTCAAAAGTTGTACGCAAACTCTCCACCCCAAAATAAAATCCTTTGTGCGCCACTGGCCTAAACACTGATTGATTTAATTTCAAATATTCATTTTCAAATAAGAGAGAGATTTGTAGGTATTATAGGGTAGTAATTCAAATAATTAATTGACTGGCACGACAGCCCGCTTACGCGAGACTAAGGCCTAGCTTCCCGCAACCACCCGTGTTGTGCGTGTGAATTTGTACGCGGGTTGAAGGGACCTACAGTTTTATGCCGGTTCCGAACGGCAGGTTGGGAGCTTTTTCATAAGCAAATTTTACTCTCAGAGGTTTGCCATTTCCAGGACAGCCACCGAAAGAGAAAACGAGGTTTCCCGTTATTTTTTTTGGTGTTATTACAGGCAGTATTTGAACCTAAGGTTGCTGCCTTCGACTCGCGGTCCAACGCACTAACCAACTGAGCCACGGCGGCTGCCTTATTATAGGGTAGTACAGATTCTTAAAAACTGGTTGGGCATATTTCTGAATTTTGTCCGTTGTTTTGTTTACGTTGTTACGTATCTGCTCTATATTGCCATTGAACCAATTGGTTAATTATTTTCTTCTGCACACGTCGGAAGTATTTTTGGAAGACTAGGCTGCGTACTGTCCGCATTTTGATTTTTTGACGATTTTTCTATAGCTGTAGGTGTGCTGGATGTGGCCAGTGCCAAGGCCAAATCAGAAATATTGATATTTAGCTCTTTAGTATCAACATTATCCAAGCTCGTACTCGTCGTCCTCTTCATCTGTTGAGATTTCTTCTTCACTATTTTCGAGGTTCAGATCCTCTATCCCGTTCAAAAACTCTTCTGATCGGCCAGAGTTGATAAAGCATTTGACCATTTTCCTCTAAAACCATCCATTCTTTCTATATTAAATTTACAAATTAAAAAATCCGTTACAAAAGAGGATTCATGTGGTCACTGCATACTGATGCCTTTAGGCACAAAAACTTTAAACGCTTACTTTTAACATACTTAACAAAAATCTACGATTTCTAAAAACAACACTTCATAGTTTATACTTCAAAATACTTACCACAATTTTTTTGATCTTTTAAATTAACTTTTTTGTCTTAAATAAATACTTCGAAGTTGACACTTTTCACAAAATTATTTTTAGCGTGCGCACAAATCACTTTCACAAGATCAAATGCCAATAGCTACAAAATGCCAAAAGGAAAAAATAACGGTTCCTCTGAAAAGTGTTGCCAATTGTACAAACAATACAACGTTTTCATTTCTGAGTTTGAATAAAAAAGTTTTAACTTATAAATTTGAACAATAATGCAAGTGTGCCTAAAGGCATTGTTATGCAGTAGAGGGTTAATACGAAAAAATTCCACCTATCATCAATACGAAGGTACTCGGGTCAATTTATATGGGATAAGTGAAAATAATAGCGCAAAAATTTAAAAAATCGTTGTTAGCTTATAAAACAAATCGTTATTTATTGATAATTCAAGTTAAAAATATTAAACACATATTAATAGTGCAATAATTTTAGCATTTTCGTGTTTTACGTTGTTGCTTATGTTAATCGGAACAGAAATAGCACGACTCTTGGGCTTTTGGCCGGTGGTCCGAGTCTCGTTTTGTTTCTGCTGACGCTTGCAGAAACGAACAAAAGGGTTTCCGTGCTCCGCAAACTGTTTGAAAATCGTTTGTAGTGCAAAAATTGCGATACAAGGGCATTGTTTTGTCTATTCTGAGTTTTCGGCATCAGCGGCGCATACAGGATTTCATTTTAGGAGGCGTTCTGCATACAATTTTTGACCCCAATACCATTTGAAATCAATGCGTTACCCATAATTTTTGTAGATAGCAAATATTTGGGCAGTTTGAACCACCAATACCCCCTCACGTTACCTTCTCAATATATTCTCCACGGCCCCTAATTTTTTTTGGTACCTAATTTATGTATGTTGCAAATAATATATGCTGCCAAGGTGCTTGTTGTTTGCCCACATCGATGTTTCGATGTTTTTGGGCAACGAACATCGATGTATCGACCTTTTTCGACTTTTATGAAATATGTACTTAGTAGGGAAATAAATATTGTTACAACATTGAACACACCCATTGTAATAGTTGAATTGAACGTACCCGTTATTTCCACATGGTTTATGAAACATAACCTGTAATGCGTTAGTCTGCACCGGGAATTCTAAATTGTTCTAGTTTTCACCATGGAGTGGTCAGATAACGAGAACTGGATCGCTGTTATAGCGCTATTTAAGTGTGAAATGAAGAAGGGAATATTTTCAAAACGCTCCGCTCGCTCGGGATTAGTCGCATGCTCGTCTACCGGTACATAAAACTGTTTGACGAGACTAGAGATGTTAAAGACAGCCATCGGTCGGGCCGTCCGCGCACAGTTCGAACACCACAAGTCGTTAAAGCTGTCAAATCAAGAATTCAGCGAAATCCGCTCCGAAAATCATGGCCCGGGAGATGAATATCTCGTAAAATTCCATGAGTCGAATTATTAAAAAAGACTTGGGACTTGGGCTTTCAAACGCCGTACCGGACATTTGTTGACTGCAGCTTTAAAAAAAAAAGAATGGAAAAATGCAGACGTCTTTTGGTGAAGCACGCCGATAACTTGCACAGAAAAATCTTGTTTATCGATGAAAACATTTTTACCGTCCAGGAAAAATTTAACAAGCGAAATGATAAGGTGTATGCGCGGTCATCTAAGGAATCATCTGAACTGATTCCACGGGTCGAAAAGGGTCATCACCCAGCTTCAGTCATGGTTTGGTGGGGTGTCTCTTACGATGGGGTCACTGACTTGCATTTCTGCGAACATGGGGTCAAAACATCGGCCACAGTTTACCAAGAAACCGTTTTGAAAGCTGTTGTAAAACCACTTAAACATTCTTTGTTCCAAAACCAGCCGTGGACTTTCCAGCAAGATTCTGCGCCGGCCCATAAAGCTAAAACGACTCAAACCTGGCTCCACAACAACTTATCAGCATTAATTTCGTCTGAAGAATGCCCTCTGGCAGTCCTGATTTGAACCCGCTCGATTACAAATTGTGGACAGTTTTAGAGGACATGGTTTGCCACAAAAGATACCCCAACATTGATTCTCTTAAGACAGCTTTGATTAGTGCTGTGACCAATTTTCCGATGGACGAGGTACGTGCGGCTATTGATGATTGGTCAGTCCGACTTATGTAAGTCGTGCGTGAAGGCCAAAGGCGAACATTTCGAATAAATGTTTGCTTTTTGTATAGAATATATATCAATAAATATGTAAACAAAAATTAGCCCAAAAACATTCACTACTTTTAATTTTATAGCAGTGTGTAACAGTATTTATGTCCATACTAAGTATATATGTACATTAGAGTGTCCCAGGCTATAAGGGCAAATTTTTTTTTGCGAATGGGGTTAAGTATACCCCTCTTTTTTTTGTTCCATTTGACCCTAATGACTTAAATAATAAATATTATGGCGATCAGATAACGATAACCCGTGCCGACTTGATATCAAACTTTAGAATGAAAGGTTAGTATGGAAGCCGTAGAGAGGTTTCAGAACTTAGTACGTATTACAGTAAATGAAACACTGTTTTACCCGTATATAATATTTATTAAGTATTTATCATTAAAGAACATTATTTACTAAATTTTCTTTTTAAGGTATGCTTTTTGCAGTCGGGATATACCTGTCTTTGTTCTTGTATGCAACGTAGTAAAAATAGTTTTTTTCCTGTTCCACAGTAATTAAGCCGTGCATTAACAGCACGTCTTGCATTAACTTAACCGCTCTTTAAGCCGTATCGTTAACTGCTCTCAATGCCAGCACCTTTTTCTTAGCAGCTTAGAGCTACCTTGTTCTTATTCGAATTTCTGAATTGAGAGCTAAGTTATTTTTAATGAATAAATTGCTCTTGCCATCCATCTAGCTTGGTGCATGGCACCTTGAGGCCGAATCTTAAATTTCTTCTCTCTAACTCCGCCGAGTAATATTATTGAAAGCTTTATTAATTAACGATAGTCATCTCTAGCAATCTTTTAAGTTAATTCAGAACGGTAAAAGTCTAGCAGTTCGTTAATTTCTGAAACATTTTGGCATGCTAGCTTTTCTGTATAGCTTTGTATCCTCTCGGAATCAACATTTATCCAGTTTTCTCGGAACTTTTGAAACAGTGGAATGCCAGTTTTCGTAGTGACTTCGCCAATTTTGGCTTCAAGCGCGCCTTTTAATTCCAACTCGTAGACGTGATGGCGGCAAGCAAAAACAAGCATTTCTCTATTCATTTTCTGTTCGAGATGCACACAGGCACCATTAATGTATTGGAAGCTGTAGTATCACAGCAGAGAATCTGCACTTTATCTTCAAGATTCCAATCATAGCGTTCCAAACTGCCTGTGCTTGTTCGTTCCCTAAAGAGTTCTCTAATTGTGGCACAGCGATGAGTTGTTCTTTATGATCGTACGAAATAACTATCGGTAGACGTTCTTCTTTAGATTTTCGTGCATCTAAAGCTGGTAAGAGTTTGCCATCCCAGTGAACAGTTACAGTATCAACTCGTATAGCTTTTGCGCGCTCTTTTCGTTTTTCTGTACTAATACTTTGAATTTATTTATTTATTTATTTAAGCCAATCGAAATACAAAATATCTACAGGCTAGAAAATATACAAAATGTAACATTACTTAAGAATTAGACTAACAATTGGACTAAGTATAAAACATATTAATTAATTCTTTAAACTTTGGTTTTGAAATAGAAAAATCGACATCATTGCTGCAAGCCAAATTATTAAATTGCATTAATGATCTAGCAAGCGGTTGATTACACTGCACAACAAAATCACATTTTTTTTAAATAACAAGGTTCTGACAACGGATTCTGGTAGAGGGGCCAACAAAAATATACATGTATCGGCGTTTTCAAGGTTTACGTCTGAATTTTTTTTTAGGGGGGGTCAAAGTTTTCCCCTTTTTTCACATTCTTATGGTGAATCGGCATACGAAAACCATGTAACATCACATTTTAGGTATATGATGTGTTCAGCAATTTGATGTAAACTACTACGAAGAACATTTTTGTGGAGAATTTTAACCCTGTAGCTCCTATTTGTATGGGTCAATTTGACCCTTTTTTCTAAAATGCCACAAGGGCGTTAGACAAGGGGCGTGGCACTTTTCAAGCGACCCAAATGTTTTGAATAACTTTGGAACTGCAAATCACACATCAAAGATATTTGGCACAGACATAAGTCGGATAGCACTGATATTTTGTATACCACCGCGCCATAAATGTGTCATTCTACTGGTAAAATTTGATGGGCGTTGGACAAGGGGCGTGGCACACTTTTTGTGACTAAAATTTTCCGCGTAACTTTGAAACTGTAAGTCGCATATTAATGAAATCGGGTAACACCCTTCGACTGTACGAATGGATTGGGCATTACATAAAAGAGGCGTGGCATCGCCCATAGAGTGTAGTACGAAGAAACTTGATTTATTGGGCAAATTGATTTCAAGCTTGCGTGCAAGGCCGCAGGGCCCTGCTAGTTGTAATATAAATACAGTAAAATTATTTGAAAATTATATTATCGAAACAATAAATTCTTTTCGTACGTCCTTTTCAACCGGGTGCTGAGAGCAAATTTGAACGCAAATAGGGTTAAGGTAAGGTAATAATGACGGTTTAATGTCAATTCCGAACGGCGAGTTTGGAGCTTTGCAATAAAATTAAAATTGCTGTAAATTTAAATATTCAGTTCAGTGCTGATGAGAACAAGTCGGCTGAAGAAAGTGTAGTCCGGTGAAAATCGTATCTGCATGTATTTTTTTTACAAAAGGGAAAAGCATTGATGGCGGAGAGTGAGTACACACTGGTACCAGGCGATGTCCTGCAAGAAATTACTTTCTGGTAGCAGTAGAGTGCGGCACCGTTCTATTTTCTAAATTTTTTTCCTTATGTTAGCGTTCTATAACGCTTTAATAATGCTGGCATGGGCCGAACATAATGCATAATGCTATACAAAGTGTGGCACACGTGTGCCGTCAAATTTGACACGGACGGGCGCTCCTCAAGAGCTGTGGTTAGTTCCCTTCAGGCTGATTCGAACTTCGGACATGCTGGCAGTCTCTTCGTGCTTGAACCTTGTGAAGGAACTGTTAAAAACAGGGACGTACACAATTTTATCTGTACTATACGCTTAGGCTTAATGGTGGCGCTCCTTTCTGCGGCTTTGGCGGCGCTGATAGGCCTTGTGGATGCTGTGTATAGGCGTCGCATATCGACCGCCATCAAGTCAATAACTGGCATATTTGCGATGACCCCGATAGCATCGTCGCACACTGCTTCGACTCCATACAAAATTGGAGCAAAAATAGAAGGAGTACTTCAAATTCGCTGACAATTTGTTCATAAGGTTTGGCATTTTCAATTTTACTGCGCAAGTTTTCGAAAAAGTGGGAATCTCAAGTCTTTCTTTCATCCGGGGTGTTGCCAAAGACGTGGAAAGTATCTTCATATACTCCTTACGACTAAAAGGCAATAAATTACATAGGAGTTTATGAACGCCATGTTTAGCATCCCATAAAATAATGCCATGGGCTACCTGTTGGTTTTTCTTGAGTACGACATCAACGAACACATTTGGTCAAATGTATCGACTCCGCCTTTTGTTTGATTATAATATAATATAGTATCCGGCTTTCCAGTTGCCAGTCAATCGTGCCAATTTCATTACAGGAAAACAACAAATAGACTATTTTAGATGGCTTAGGTTTGTACGATAGGAGAGTTAACCCTGCGTTGGTGTGGTGGAAAAAAATTACGTTATTGGTGTGGTGGGGTATGACATACCCCAAGACTTGATATAGCAGCAACCTCACGAAACAACACAAATATAAAAGATAGCAATTTTATATTATTCTTCATTTACTTTTACGCAAGAAAATACAAAAGCACTTCATGTGCAAGGAATTTGTAAAAGAAAATATCAAATATAACAAAAATAAACGAAAAGTACCGATATTTATAAGTTGACTTCATATAATGGGGTTTAAAAACATTTCTGTATATAATTTTCCAAAAAACATTGTCTGTTTTAAAAATGAAATACATATAGTTATGTGACATTAAATTTTTGGTAGCTACCCTGAAAGAGGGGCGAATTACAGGGTCTTAAAATTAGCGCATTTTTCGCAAGTCTTATAAGGTTTTTGCTCTCGGACAAACCGAACATCGAGTGCTGTACTGACGACGTTTTGGTACAGCTTCGCCTCATCTCAAGGATTTACAGAATCATGATATTTTTGTGTATTAATGATATTTTTTGGAATATATGATACGATGAAAACGATTGTCGTATGTGCTATTGAATTCAATGGAACATACGACATTCGTTTTCTACGGCAACGAAATGCGAATACTAAACTGGGAGCTTTTCTTGCACGTAGCAGTTGGGCAGTTGGTATTTGCCTCTTATTTTTCCGTACGGTGAATTTTTGAATAAATCGATGACTACTAGACCATCGAAAGTAACAATTTGAATTCAAAATCATTTACACAAAAAGTTACGTTATTGGTGTGGTGGGGTATGTCATACCCCAACGAACTTTAGCGAGATGTGACTCAAATCTGGTAACACTGAAGTTGTTTTTAGATAGCAAATGTGTATGGTTGGACTGTTATAAACAGCTACTAGAAGCAATAGTGCCCACATAAAACTAACATCCCTATTATTTACAAAAATACAACCTCTGGGGTATGGTATACCCCACCACACCAATGCCGGGTTAAAGGCCCATCATAGCAAAACATAGTAGTTCAAAATTGTCGTGCACGTGAGTTTTTCATTTGTTCCGGAATTTCGCGCTTGTTGGATCTTATGGTTCCCACAAGAGTGATTTTGTAAGGTTCTTTAAGTAAGCTTTTTGCTAAAGGAACAGAAGTGAACCAATTATCGCATGTTAAATTTCGACACGAACCATGTATAGGTCGCGATAGTTCCTTGACATAATATTCTCCCAATGGAAGGTCGCAATTTTTCGCCGTTTTCCCCAAATATGGAATCGCATTAAACATATACTTACTTGTACTTTCGTATATCATTGGAATTTTGATTCCATATTTACTTGGCTTGTTTGAAATATGTGTATATTTTAAATGGGCTGCGGCCACGAAATCCCAACAGTTGTTCTTCAGTTGTAATATGAGATCCTGGTAGGTAACTAGTTTGGCATTGTTTTATGAAGAGGTCCCATATCTTCCTAATGGGTACGAATACATCATTTAGGCGAAGTGCGAGCCGCAATGCCTTATGGTCCATTCTAAGGCATCGAATAATAAACTCGAATCTATCACGACTCATGGTTGCCGTATATCGTGTTCCACAGAAAGTAGTGTTAAATAATTCGTCGGTTGATAAATGGTTTTCCTTCAATGCTGGTGATACAGGTGTATGCTGATAAGGGCGCGTATTTCAAGGCCATTTGTATCTCGAAATGTTGCTGCCGTCATATCATCCCGTCGAGTAATAAAAATTTCAGCCAAATCCACTACAAATTCCGAAATTATTTCGTCCGTAAAAAAAAAGTTAAAACACGAAATGGGATCGTACAGCGATTTGCATTCTCGAGTTGGTCCTCGTGCCGTTCGGACAATGTTTATTGAAGAAATTCAATTTTTTATAGTGGCTTGAAATACGGTAATTATGCGGCTATCGGAAAGTGAAGTGAAATTACCAGACATTGAATATCATCGCTGTGAATATCATCTTCCAGTATTTCATTTTCTGGTCTCTCAGATGTACGCTATGCTAATTTCTCAGAAACAATTGCATTTAGTCGCAAAAAAAGTGTCAGCCGAAAAAAGTGTCAAGTCAAGTGATCTAATTTTTTATACTATGTACATATATATGTATATGTATATATACGAGTACTTTCATTATTTTAACTTTCGAAACTCATTATTTTTATTAAATTTCTAAAGGAGATAATTTTCTGTGAAAAAACTGTTTCCCCCTTAAATTAACCCTTTGCACTCCGTTGTCGCCGCATTTGCGAAATTTCGTATGTTAGGAATAAATCCGTTGTCGCCGCATTTGCAACACGCTTGTTTATTGTTTTAGTTCTAGTAAACCTTTTCTAAAGGATTTTTGGACGCTGATCACAACTGCGTACTTAGTTTTTTGATTGTTTGAGCGGTTTGTAAGTTATTGGCTAGGAGGTGTTTTCCACGATTTTTCATCTTTGAGATTTTATTACATTTATAATATGTAGACAAACACGATAATTTTTTTATGACACAATAACGAATCCTCAAGCTATAATTTTGACCATAGTCGATTTCGATTGGTCAAGGGTTAACACGGCTATGGCTCTCCAAAGTTCAATTTTCGCAAATTTTTTATAAAAATTCATTTAAATTCGGGGTTGCAATTTTCAACTAGTCGTTAGTGTACAATGTATAGTGTAAGGTTGTAACTCAAACTTATAGAACAAATTTTTTGTGTTGCATGTGCCATTCTCGGCCTATACTCATTAGAGTGTAGATGCGACTTCACCTTCTGAACGCGTGTTTGTATTGAAATATCCTAATGCTCTTCGCATCATTGACGAAAGTAGCTAAAGAATTTTCGCAAGCGTCAATATTTGTCTTTTCAGGTTCATTACTGTAGGAGCTATTCTAGAAAGAGTTGCATCACACAAGTAAAAATTTCAACCATACACACTAAGCAAACTACTTGCTGTTTTTCCATATTTTATTGCGACATATTTTTAGGGAACAAAAAATTTAAAATTCGAAAGCAGAAAATTTTATGAATTGAGGGCATTTATTGTATCGGGTGTTTTTTTTAGAGGTATAGAACTTCGAATTGAAATAAAACACAAGAAAATCGTTTTAATGTCCATCAATTTGGCTTTATTGGAAGGATAATTTTATGCCATTAATGTTTAAATATGATTTCGGGCATGTGGCCGCCGCGGCTGGCTCGAATAAAGCCAATTCTACAGGTCCAATTTTCAACCACTTTTTCGAGCATTTGGGGCCGTATGTCGGCAATAACGCCACGAATGTTGGCTTCCAAGTCCCCTAACGTTTCTGGTTTGTTGGCGTAGACGAGCGACTTCACATATCCCCAAAGAAAATAATCCAATGGTGTCAAATCACACGATCTTGGTGGCCAATTGACAGGTCCATTCCGCGAAATTATGCGCTCATCGAATGTTTCCTTCAATAAATCGATTGTGACGTGCGCTGTGTGGCATGTAGCGCCGTCTTGTTGGAACCACAACTCATCCACATTCATGCCATCCAATTCGGGAACAAAATAGTCGGTTATCATGGCTCTATACCGGTCTCCATTAACGGTAACTGACTCCTCTTCTGACTGGGTCCTCTTCAACATTTTGCTCTACAGCGGCAATTGTTTCTTCGGTGCGCACTGTTCGACGTCTCTGCGGATGCGTATTATCACATAGAGTAAACGTAGTGCGAAAACGACCCATGGTTAACCGAATTAATTGCTCTGATGGACGATTATGTCGACCATAAAATGGACGGAGCTTGCGGTAAACTTCGCGAACTGAACCATTATTTTCGAAATAAATTTGCACGATTTGCAAGCGTTGTTCTTTTGTCAACCTGTTCATGATGAAATGGCAAACCAAACTGAACATAAATGACATTAGAGTTGCCAGATTTGACCACAAAATGCCAAAATGTTTTATCTCTATTCGAAAAACAAACCTCTAAAAAAACACCCTATATGTTAGCTGCCTCAAATTGTGCTCCGATATTAAAGCTCAAAAGTAAATCCTTGCTTTTGTTGCTGAATTTATGCATGGAGAACTTACATATTTGTACACATACTCTATTACAAACATCGTATTTCAAAAATTTGTTTTTTAATTGAAAGCCCCAATATTCTTCTTTCACTATATGACAATATATATTTTTTGGAAGCAAAATTCTTTTGTGTATTCGCCATCTTGCAAAGTAACTGAAAATTTGACTTTGCAAATGAATAACTCTTGCAAATTTGAACCGATTTTAATGTTTTAAATTTTATATACATAGATAGACTATTGTTAATCTATGTTAAAAAAATAGCATTTAAGACTTCAGGTTTGTAGGAGCTACATGCATGTAATGGTCAAAAACATGTAAAACGCCCTCCAAGGAAAACCATCAATATTTCCTAAGCCGCTCAAACAATCAAAAAAGAAAGTACGCAGTTGTGATCAGCGTCCAAAAATCCTTTAGAAAAGTATGGTTTGATTTCAGAAAAAAAAATAATGTCGATTTTGTTGCTCTGTGTAATCAAAAGTGTTTATGTTTGCGTTACAATGTGTTTGATGATCAAATTTTGTCGCAAATGCGGCGACGGATTTATTCCTAACATATAAAATGTCTCAAATGCGGCGACATTGGAGTGCAAAGGGTTAATTATTATGATCACATTTGCATTTCAAAGCATATGCGCGATATACTTACTTATCCATTGGGAGCCATCAAAATTAATTTAGCACAAATAACTTAGGCAACGCCACAAAAAAGCGCGTTAATTTAGATTAATTTTGTACATTTTTGCGGAAAAACTTTGACATAATAAAAGGGTTGCAAGTAGTTTAAATGTTGCCAGAGGTGTAATTTTTAAGTACTTAAGTGTTACCTTTGAAAAGTGAATACTAAAAGGAAGGAATATTTTGAGTATTTTTAAACACGCAAAAATAAAAAAATTAACTTTACGAACTTTTAAAATGTAGGTACATATAAACTTTTTGATCAAGCAAAAGGGGCAAAAGTCGCATGATTTTGAAGAAAAGTGTCAAAATAAGCCTAAGTCGGTGTCAGGTGGCATCGGTCTCCGGAAAGGGTCAATTTGACACTTTAGTCGCACAACGGCAACACTAGACGTAGCTAACGACTGATATAGGTTAGGTTAGGTGAAAGTGAGAATTTTCTCTCTTGACGATTGAGAGAGAGAGAGAGCAAAGAATTCAAAAGGCGTACGTCTCGCAGACGTACCTTATCTAAGCAGGTTCAATATAAAAGTAACACCACAAACTGTACGTAATTATGTAAGAAAATTGGGATTTAAAAGCAGAACTGGCGTTAGAAAACCTTTTGTTAGTGTTGTCAATAGAAGTGTACAAACACGTGTGTTTCGGTCAACGTTATAATGAAGAAGAAGGGTGCTTTATTGAATGTCAGCAGATGAAAGTATGAATGTACAAGACAGAAATGCAAAATAAAGGAGAGAGTGCATATGCGCTTTATGAGAGAATAACAGAGTGAACAACATATATCAACAGTTCCACTTTATTCACTCATTTACATCAAACAATATTTAACAATTTAATTTCTTGAAAATTTCCGGTTTAACAGGCTTTGTAAAAATGTCTGCATACTGCTCTGCTGAAGGCACATAGTTCAGCTCGAACCCTCCATCTTCATATTTTTCTCGAATAAAATGAAACTTCACCTCTATGTATTTAGTTCTTCGATGGAACTGTGGGTTCTTAATAGCACTCTGATTGTCCAGGTTCAGTTTCGGTATCGTAACACTCCCAGGTGACAGTTCCTTCAGCAAGCGTTGTACCCATATGAGTTCCTTGACCCCTTCACATGCTGCCATATATTCCGCTTCAGTTGTCGAGAGTGCTTTTGTCTGCTGCTTTCTGGACGACCAGGTAACTGGACCTACAGATAGTGTGATAACGTATCCACTGGTTGAATGTCTGCTCTCAGCATCGCCTGCGAAATCTGAGTCTCTGAAACAATTAAGAAATAGTTCATCTAGTTTTGTGTACATCACTCCCTGATTAAGTGTTCCGCATAAATATTTAAAGATTCGTTTTACTGCCGCTACATGCTCATTTTGAAAAGTATCTAAAAAACGACTGACATATGAAACTGCATACGTAATGTCAGGTCTCGTCACTATATATAAGTACATCAGCGAGCCCACGGCTTCTCTATATGGGAATTTCGGACGTGTTGTCTTACAAACCACGGAGGCACTTCCTTCAGCTGGGGTGCTTACAGGTTTCGCACTTAACATATTAAAGCGACTTAATATCTTCTTGATGTAAGGTGTTTGTTTTACTAATATACCTTTTGGCGATCTGGTTATTTCCATGCCTAAGTAGAACACGTTATCAAAAACTTTGATGTCCGAAACTTCTCCGAGATAATTTATGAAAATTTCAGAAACATTTTCAGATTCAGCTGCAATTAAACCATCGTCGATGTAAATTGCAAGAAATAATCGCTTTCCATCGATTTCTCCAATAAAGACGCAAGAATCTGCCTCGCTGACTTTGAAATTAAAGCTTTGCAGAATTTTTGTAAATCGCTTATTCCAACATCTGAAAGCTTGTTTAAGGCCGTAGAGACTTTTATTCAATTTACAGACTTTGTTGCTGCCATCACTGTAGCCAGTCGGCTGGTACATGTATATCTCTTCATCTAATTTGCCGTAGAGGATGGCTGTCTTAGTATCAAATTGTTTTAAGGTCAGATTTAAGTGAACACTCAATGCCAAAATTGTTCGAATTGATGTAAATTTAGCAACGGGGCTAAATGTTTCTTCGTAGTCTATTCCGAACCTTTGTGTATGTAAAGCCTCGCACTACTAAACGTGCTTTAAATCGCTCAATGTCCCCAACCTGAGTCCGTTTGATTTTGTATACCCACTTATTCGATATAGCATTTTTACCATTGGGTAGATCCACCAAATTCCACGTCTCGTTTTTTAAAAGCGATTCATATTCTTCATTCATTGCCTGCTTCCATTGCGTACTATAACTACTGGTTAGAGCGTCATCATAGTTCTCGGGTTCGTCAATGTCCGCTAAGTACGCACAGAACGTAGCTTCATCTGTTATCTTTCGCTTCCGTTCGCGAAGTTCATAGCGATTCTCAATCTTTAATACGCGTGCACCTGCTTCGTTATTTATTTCAAAATCTCTTGTTTCGCTCTCTGCATCTTTAAAATCATCATCAGAATTTAACTCTTTTATTTTCGCATCCGCGTCTACTTGCAAATCTAATTTATCTGAACCATCATTAGGGGTATTCTCGATGTCTTGCACGGAGGAAGAATTCGTAAAAATGCAACCGTGCAAGACTGGAAAATGCTACACATCGAGAACGCACAAAAAAGCACACATTGCAAATATTGCAAAAATGCCGCAAACTTTCTCCAATTCTTTTTAATTTGGTTTTCGGTTGATCCATTTCTACCTGCAAGCAAGACATATATGCAAATTATATAAAAAGGTTGAAATAAAACCAAATATAAAGAAAATACGCTTGCGCACACGAAGAAAATTAAATGGCTGCCGTACAATCGCGATGTCACACACAAAACAAGGGTTTTTGCGTAGCATGACATGCAAAAAATGCAAACTGTTTTTGCTTGTATTTTGTTGTTGTGTCGTTGCTCGAAATGCATGGCCATGTCAATTATGCATTTCGTGCACGATGTCAGGGCTATGCAAGACATCGAGAATACCCCTATTGTCTTGAATGATCACCACCTCATCTGGACCTTCCCTAATGAGTACATTTCTAGAAATTTCAATTCGTCTCTCACTAGGTAACCAAATGCGATAGCCTTTACAATTCTCTTGATACCCGACAAATACTCCTTTCTTCGATTTCGAATTTAATTTTCTGCGTTTCTCGTTCGGAATATGAACATAGGCATCGGAACCAAATACGCGAAGGTTAAAGATATCTGCAGCTTTACCAAACCATAGCTCGAAGGGCGTTTTGTTTTGCTCAGGGCTTTTAGCGGTGTGTAGACTACATTGTGTACTGCTTCGCCCCAGGTAATTCAAACTCATATTTCTGCTGTATATCATTGACCTAGCTGCTTCAATGACAGTTCGCGTATCACGCTCTGCCCGCCCATTTTGATCTGTCGTATACGGCGTTGATCTTTGGTGAGTAATCTTAAAATTTCTTAAAATTGCGCAAACTTCTTTGTTTATAAACTCCAACCCGTTATCCGATCGTAGAACCTTAACTTTTCTTCCTATATCGGCTTCCACTTGAAAAACCTAAAAACCTTTGAAGCATAGTTGAAACGTCTGACTTTGCTTTGATACAGTAAGCAAACCGGTAATTGGAGAAATCGTCACGGAACAGGAGCATATATCGCGCGCCCCCAAAAGATTGCTCATGCATTGGGCCACAGAGATCAGTGTGCACGAGTTCTCCAGGTACCTTGGCTCTGTTCCTGCTTTCAGTAAAGGGTAATCTGTGCTGCTTACCCATTACGCAACCCTCGCAGAAATAGCCTTTTTCGGTATACTTTATGTTGCGTTGGCGTAAAACGTCTTTCACGTGTCCCTTTCCTTGATGGCACATTCGTGCGTGCCACATTTGCAAAGGTATATCGTTCACAGCCACGTTTGCTTGACCCCTGAAGGGCGTCACTTTCATTAGTAGTTTAAAGAGCCTGGAACCTTCTCGCACGCCTTTTAGATGAATTCTACCATTTCGCTCGAAGATACATTCGCTGTCTTCAGCCACCATTGAATACCCTTTATCTAAGCAGGAGTTCGAAGAAAAAAGGTTTAGTTTAAAATTTGGCACATACAGAACATTTGACAAGAATTTTGAACGCCAAGCTTTTCCATCATAGACTTCCACTGCGATATTACCCTTTCCATATGCAGGAATAATTGCCCCTTTACCAACTCGAATGCTTTTAGGGTCCTTAAACGGCACGTAACCTTCAAACCACTCCATTCTATTTGACATGTGATCACTAGCACCTGAGTCAACAAACCAGCTATCTCTTTCAGATATGTGCGATTGTATGAACATAACCTCACTTATGAATGCATCACCTTGATTGACCTTCCTACAACCAGTTCGACTTGGGCAATCACGTTTCCAGTGGCCGAACTTTTTGCATACGAAACATTTTCCCTTGGGTTTGGTATTTTGTTCATTTGATTCTTTCTCAGTAGGCTTACCTTTTCGCTTAGCCACAAATGCTTCAAATTTAGTTGGCTGAATGCCAAGTCTTGACTCTTCCATACACAGACGAGAAGTTAGGTTCTTGAGGGTTCGCTCACCTTTGCTTGTTGCTTCCCAGGAGGAAAAGAAATGACTATAGTTCTCAGGAAGTATCATTAGAATCTTGGTTATCAGCATGTTGTCCGATATCTGGTCACCGAGGTCACTCAATTGTTTCGTCATCTTTTGCAGCTTAGAAATGTGCACGGCAATGCTATCCTCTGGATCTTTTATATATTGAAAAAATTGCTGTTGCAGAAGGTGGATTGATGTTTCCGATCTCTGCTCGTAGACACTCTCCAGTTTGCACCACATTTCGGCGGATGAGTCGTAGTTGAGTATGTGGATCGGCTCCTCGCCCATAGCGACCACTAAAATCTCTGGCGTCGTTCGCTTTCCAGTTTGCCAAATTTCCCGCTTCTGTAGGTCGTTCAGCAGTTCCATTTACGATTTCCCAAAGGTTACTAGCATTGAGTACCACCTTTACTTGGAACTTCCACAGAGTCCAGCTCTCAGCACCTTCGAGCTTGCTAATTTTATAACTATCATCCATTTCGAATTATAAAATACTCAAAAGACGGCTTTTGGCAAAAATGTGTTCTTCAGAAGGCACCAGGGCCCATAACCTGTACAAACACGTGTGTTTCGGTAAACGTTACAATGAAGAAGAAGGGTGGTTTATTGAATGTCAGCAGATGAAAGTATAGGGTTTTTCAGTAGGGACGCTCGGACTTGCTTTCGATAGGGACGGTAAACCACGCCATATTTTTTCATGTTCTTTTGACATTTATACTCGTATTTAGTTGGCAAATCATCATGGAGAAGTACACACATGAACAACGTTCGCAAGTTATTCAAATTTATTACCAAAATTCGCGTTCGATCACAGCAACTTTAAGAGCATTTTATCGACGCCATCATTTGCCTGCCGAATCAACAATTCGAATCCACATTTTCGCTACACAATGTTCCAGTGCCAGTGAGACAAAGAAATGCACGAAGTGAAGAAAATATTGCCGCCGCTCAAGCATCTGTTCAAGAAGACCCAAATCAATCACTTACACGACGTTCTCAACATTTGGGCATCTCTGTGACGTCATTGTGCGATTGGCCGCCTCGATCGTGCGATTTAACGCCTTTAGACTATTTTCTCTGGCGCTATGTGAAGTCAGTAGTCTATACCACTGATCGGCAAAGCTTACTCATACGAGCAGTACGCTCAGCACACGCATTCTTACGCTCTTTCAATCAGTCGTTGTTCAGACAGCAACGAAGCAACACGTGTGGTGACTGCGTTGATTTTTGTCTTGTATACGCTGCAAGAAATTTTATGCATGAAAAAAATAGATGTTTTTGTTGTTGTAGTTTTTGTGTGTATGCTTTTTTGTGTAGGCGATTGGTTTCTTATTCGCTTTTCGGTTTAATTTTATACAGTGTAGAAAAATTACTCTGCGCTCACTAACACCATCTCATTGTCAATTTTGCCGACCCCCCCTGTCGGACCTGAGACAACCAGTTCCCAAAATTCATTGGTCTTTTCAACTGGTTTTTTGTAGTCAATTGGGCAACTAGTTGTCCAAGTGACTGTCAGCGGATGCAGAAGTCGGTGAGTTCGCGTCTAATCGTGCACGTTCTGTGTGCGCGTTCATAAGCGAGAAGAGCACATAAAAATGAGAAAAACGAAACAGAGGTGAGAGAAGCAAAAAAATACTGTTAAGGCTGATCTTGCGATTGTTCTGCTACAACAACAACGTAGAAATGTTTGCATTTTTCGAACTTTCTGTTTCCATGACACGAAGTTTGCTCGATTTGCATGTTTTATCTTGAATGATTTCAGTTAGAATTTTGCGTGGTTGCGTAAAGCAACGAATTGCAGCGGCAGCTGAAAGGTGTGTATTAATATATTTATTTATTTATTTATGTAATTATTTATTAATTCATTTATTTATTTATTTATTGCAGGCGAAGTCAGGATGTTGTATTGCATCAGGCCCCAAGTAGTTCCGGCAGAAGTGTGTCAACAAGTCGAAGTTCATCTTGGTTCATCTTTAAATGCACCAAAAATGTTTTTTATTCGCGATGATTTTTTGTTGTTATTTTTAAATATTTTTAAAATAAAATAATTACTTAAAAAATTTTAAAATATTTTTAAAATAAAATAATTATTTAAAAAATGCACTGTTTTATTTCCTCCATAAAAATCGAATGGTTAGAAAACTAATCCAGAATAAACTAGTTTTCCAAACTAGTCGCTTTGCAACTGGTTTGAAAACTGGTTGCTTCGGACTAACCTTGGACTAGTTGAAATGGATGCAGACGGGGACAATTGACCGTCGCCTAGGACACCGCCATGTTAAAAGGGTGAGTTTGCTCCAAGAAAACGAGTCGATTCTGAGGTCATATATGACTGTCAAGCGACTAGTTGAAAAACTAGACTTAGACCAGTCCGATTTCCGACAGGGCCTGGACTAAAGCTTACTCATACGAGCTGTACGCTCAGCACACGCATTCTTACGCTCTTTCAATTATTCGTTGTTCAGACAGCAACGAAGCAACACGTGTGGTGGTGGCTGCGTTGGTTTTTGTCTTGTGTACGCTGCAAGAAATTGTATGTATGAAAAAAATAGATGTTTTTGTTGTTGTAGTTTTTGTGTGTATGCTTTTTTGTGTTGGCGATTGGTTTCTTATTCGCTTTTCGGTTTAATTTTATACAGTGTAGAAAAATTACTCTGCGCTCACTAACACCATCTCATTGTCAATTTTGCCGACCCCTGGTCTATACCAATAAACTGGCGACGTTACAAGAGCTAAGAGCAAATATTGAACGTGAAATTGCTGCGATTCCGGTCAATGTATGTGAAAAAGTCGTGGACAATTGGATTGAACGATTGGACTTTTACAAACGTGCCCGTGGTGGTCATGCGAAGGAAATTGAATTTCATACATAATTGCCACTAAATGTACTTGAACGCATAATACATTTTTTTTTGTATTCTTAATGTTTTATTTAAAAAAAAGTCCGAGCGCCCTTAATGAAACCCCCGTTATGAATGTACAAGACAGAATGCAAAATAAAGGAGAGAGTGCATATGCGCTTTATGAGAGAATAACAGAGTGAACAATATATCTCAACAAGAAGAAAGCGCATAATTTTTGCCAAAAACTTTTTAAAAATAGGTATGCGATTTAGAAAAAATATAATTCTTTCTGATGAATTCAAATTCCATTTAAAATTGTCCGATGGGCGTATTAATATTTGGAGAGAAACCAACAAAAGCCTTTGCCAGCGCAACTTTCTTTCAAACACGGTGGTGGCTCAATGATGGTGTGGGGATTTTTTGGAGCAAAAGGAGTTGGAAATTACACTTTATAGATGGTATTATGAGTGCCAAGCAATATATTGACATTTTAAAGAAAAATTTATATAAAAGTGCTAAGAAACTGGGTTGCGAAAGAAAATTCATCTTCCAGCAAGATAACGACACAAAATACACGACGTGGGACACAAGGATGTGGATTCTTTGCAATTGCCCCAAACATTTAAAAACACCACCTCAGAGCCCGGCTATCAATCCAATCGAAAATTTGTGGTCGATTTAAAAAAAAAAACGAAAACATTATCAAATAAGAAGCCGGGAAAGCTCTCAAGTCGGAATGGAGAAAAATTTCACCAGATCTCACGAAAAAACAAGTGAAGTCAATGCCGAACCGATTGGCTGCCGTTCTATGACAAAGAGGGTATCCAACAAAATACTGAGAATTCGTAGAATAACCGTAGACCTACGTTAGGGTCGTTTTCGACCAAATTTTTTTTAATTCTAATATGTTTTAAATTTGTTATTATTTTTAGCTGTTTTTTCATTACTTTCTTACTTGGATTACCTATCGAATTCAAACCGTTTTATATTTTAAAAACTAAGTTGGCTTTGCATATTTGTAATTTGTGTCTTTTTTGTCAATCTGGGTCGTTTTCGATCCGTTATATGCCGAAGCGTTTTGTATTCGAATTTCATCGTGATTTCATAGCAAACACAAGTAAATGTTATTAAATTAAAAATTAAATTATTATTTATTGTATTAAAAAAAAAGTTTATTGTGATATAATGTCAAATTGTCAATGTCAAAATAAAACAGAACTTGTCTGCTGCGGATGCCTAAAAAATATTTGCAAAAATAAGCGCAACCGCAATGTGTGTGTAAAATGCCTTGAATGTGTTTAAAAACTACAAATAAATATTTCCATTGTATTTTATTTTAAGTTTTTGAATAAACCGTACCAAACATTTTTTTTTTAAACTAACTCCCATATATGAGTGTCGAAAACGACCGTAACGTATGATTAGTCGTTTTTTTTAACGTAGATCTACGGTTAAGTATAATATGTGTCTTGAAAAGAGTTGTTCTACTATTTGTGTTGTTTTTCTTTTTGTATGAGCTAATGAATATGTGTTGGTTATTGTGTGTTATTCTTATAAATCAATGCATTGAATAAATTAATTTTGACAATCTATTTTTAATAAAATTTGAAAAAAAAACAAACGAGTTTTTTTTGTAAAAGGGGGTGCTTTCACTACATGATCTACAGTTCTATTCACAATTAATTTCGAAAGGTTTTCTTAAAACTCTAAATCGATTTGCCATTATTCCAAAAGCACATTCAACAGTTTGTCTTGCTCGAGACAATCTGTAATTAAAAATTGTATTTTCCAAGTTGTTAGTTACCTGAATTTTTGGAAATGGGCGTATCAAATTTTCTATTCACGGAAAAACCTCGTTCCCAACAAAAATATATGGTAATGTTTAGTGTCCGACCGAATATTCGGTTTCGGTTTCGGCCCAAATAAGTGGTTTCGGTTTCGGTTTCAGTTTTGGCCAAAAAATGGCCGAATAGCCGAAACCGAAACTTTCTAGAATATTTTTTACATTTTATTGTGTAGCAGATATATAGTAAAAGGAGGAGTAATTTAGATGCCAACAATGTAAATAAACTTCTTTTTTTAGCATATAATATTAAATTATTTAATTTTGAATATTAGCGAGTAAGGTACGAAAGGGTGATTTCTTCTTGTTTACGTTTTTAAAAAATGAATAAATTGTTTTTATTAATAAGTATTTATTTATTTATGCTATGTTTGTTTGTTTGTTCTTTATTTACTTAATGTAAAATTCGTTTGTTGAAAAAAGTGCTTGATATAGTGATTTTTATTTCAACTAGAAAGTTTCGGTTTCGGTTTCGGCCGAATATTAAAAAAAAACCGAATATTCGGTTTCGGTTTCGGTTTCGGCCCAAAAAAGTGGTTTCGGTCGGACACTAGTAATGTTTCATTATGACCAAATATTGTATCAGGTGTGGTGTTGTTTTGTTACATATTTTTTTGCCAAGTTACAATTGACAAATATAACTAATTGTCTAGGACTTTGCCGCGTACGGACGTGTTTTCAGTCGCTATGTCGCTTAGATCTCGTTGTGCTTTTTGCTCTAAGTCTATCGCCAAAGACTCTGTCGTAAATTGTGCCCTCTGCAAGTCTGCTTTCCACAGCGCTTATTGTAATGGCATAGACGCTAATGTGCTAAATTTAATCCAGAACAACATAAATTTGGTTTATAATTGTGATTCGTGCTTAAACTCTAATTGGCATGCTGTTGTTGCTGATCTTATAATTGAATTTAGAGAGCTTAAAACGCAGCTCTCCTCTGCTTTGCCTAATCTCTGCAATAACGGCATTGCTGGCCCGTCTCATATTACTGCTGCCGCTGAAACTACGAACAAGTATAAGAGCTCTAATGTTGTTGTCGCAAATCGAGCTGCCTGCGCTCAATTCACCGCCCAACAGAACTGCTCCACCTCAAAGTCTCCACAACCTAATGCTCCTGTGCGCTCTCCTACTCGCCCTAAGACTGCTGCTGTTACGACTTCTGCTCTCTCATATGCTCAGACTGCTGCTGCCGCTGGAGCTACGCTTGCCGCTCACTCTGCTACTGAAGGTATCGCTTCTGCTGCTGCCGCCGTTTCTCCAGTTCATGCTGCTGTTGCTACTGCATCGCCAAATGCTAATAACGCTCCTTCACATTCTGCTGTGCGTTCTTCACAACATAACAACTGGACCAACATAAAGCGTAAAAACAAAAGAGATCGGCTGCTTGTTGTTGGCTCTAGTGCAGGGGTCGGCAAAATTGACAATGAGATGGTGTTAGTGAGCGCAGAGTAATTTTTCTACACTGTATAAAATTAAACCGAAAAGCGAATAAGAAACCAATCGCCAACACAAAAAAGCATACACACAAAAACTACAACAACAAAAACATCTATTTTTTTTCATACATAAAATTTCTTGCAGCGTACACAAACAAAAATCAGCACAGCCACCACACGTGTTGCTTCGTTGCTGTCTGAACAACGAATGATTGAAAGAGCGTAAGAATGCGTGTGCTGAGCGTACTGCTCGTATGAGTAAGCTTTGCCGACCAGTGCTCTAGTGCAAACTCGGAACTCGATGTAGCTGTGCGTTTGAAGTGGCTGCACTTGGCTTCTTTTTCACCATCAGTCTCAGCTGACAACATCACTGACTATGTTGCTAAACATGCGGACGTTGAAAAGCGGTTTCTCGCATGCTACAAATTAGTAAAGAAAGATGTTTCGGTGGATTCGCTTAAGAGAGTCAACTTTAAGTTGGGCGTCCCCGACTCCCTCTTCGAGAAGCTGCTAACACCAGATTTGTGGCCTGCCAGCGTCAACGTTCGCCCATTTCGGTTTTTTCCCAAAAGCGGGTTCCAGTATGTCGACCCTTGACCTTGCCGCCAAATTGCAAAGCAACTAAATCGCTGCGAATCTTTTTTCAAAACGTCTCTGGCCTTAGAACTAAGGGCCAGTTGGTAAGAGCCATGAGTTCGCAACTTGAATTCGACGTTTTTGTTCTAATCGAGACGTGGTTAAACATGGACTTTTTCGATGAGGAGTTCTTTGACTCCGCTCTATACAACGTTTTCAGAAAAGATAGAGATGCAGTTAAAACTGGATATATGAGAGGTGGCGGTGTACTCGTTGCAGTTCAAAATAAACACCGCGCATCTGCTTTCTCTCTTGACAATCAGGATTCCCTGCTGGACCAACTTTGCGTATGTGTGCAAGGCTCATCGGGGTCGCTTTTTATTTGTGCATCTTACATCCCACCGAATAGTGCTGACAGCCTGTACAAAGCGCATGTCGATAATGTAATGTCACTGGTTTCGAGTAAGCTCGGCAACAATCATCTGTACGTGCTGGGTGATATCAATTTAACTAATATCAAGTGGTCTCATATTGACAATAATCACGTTTTAATTCCTAGCAATATCAACAGTTCCTGTGAAATGTATTTAGTTGATAGTTTCTTAAGTATCGATCTTTTGCAAATTAATGGCTGCTGCAATAATCTTGGCAGATTCTTAGATTTAGTATACGTTACCAATTTTAACCTATCGCAATGTCATTCTGATCTTTCCACGTCGGGCTTGCATCATCTTCCTCTGACTCTTGAACTTGATGTCTATCAATTTTTACCTGTCAGTCATGATAAGCCCGCATTATCGTTTAATTATAAACTTTGTAATTTTAATAGTTTAAATTTACTGCTGTCGGATCTAGAATGGGATAATTTGCTGCTTAATGCAGATGTAGCGTTCTGCTACAATGTCTTTAAGGATAAAGTTATTGAAGTTTGCCGTAATAATATTCCACTTGTTAGGAAACAGAAATACAAACTGCCATGGCAAACTAAATCTCTTATGAAGCTAAAAAACTTGAAAAACAAATGGCATCGGAAATTCAAAAAAAATCGTGAGATGGCCTATTTTGATAATTACAAGCATTACTCAAGACAATTCAATTGCTTGAATAAATTATTGTATAAAAAGTATATTTCTAACTACGAAGCGAACATCAAATCTAATCCTAAAGCCTTCTGGCAATTTGTAAAGTCTAAAAAGTCTCGTTCCAGTATTCCTTCTGCTTTATTCTTTAAAGATAAGGCTGCGCTTTCCACCGCGGATGCTGCTGACTTATTCGCTGAATTTTTCAGTTCCAATTTTACTTCAGAAACTGATAGTGATGCTGACTTTTTAAGTAATATCAAGGCATCAGTGAATTTTGGATCCCTTTCACTTTCAACTGAAGACGTGGCAAATGGTATAGTACGGCTTAAAACATCTTTGCAAACAGATGCTGATGGCATATCAGCGATTCTGCTCAAAAACTGTGATGCACTTATATATCCGTTGAAGGTGATTTTTAATAAATCACTTTCCTCTGGTGTGTTCATTGAGGATTGGAAGCTGGCATTCGTTTCCCCCATTTACAAGAGTGGAAACAAGAGCGACGTCGCTAACTACAGACCTATTTCTAAACTCTCTACTGTCTCCAAATTGTTTGAGTGCATCATTAAAGACAAAATGTTTTTCGCAGTGAAGAGTCTTATCTGCCCTAATCAGCATGGATTTATTCCTGGGCGATCAACGATAACTAATCTAGCAGTCTTTACAGAGGACTGCATCTCTGCATTTCAAAAGGGTCTCCAGGTAGATACTATCTACACGGATTTCTCTAAAGCCTTTGATAGAGTCTCGCACCTGATCCTACTCAAAAAGCTGACCGACATGGGTTTTCACTCGGTCTTTCTGGCTTGGATCAAGTCATACTTGAGTAATCGTAGGTGTGTGGTAGTTGTCGACAATATTCCATCTCGGCCGTTTGTTGCAACTTCCGGGGTACCTCAAGGTAGTATTTTGGGGCCTTTGTTTTTTTCCTTATTTATAAACGACATCAGTAGTTGTTTTTCGGGTTCTAGTTTTTTGCTTTATGCTGATGACTTGAAAATTTACTCAACAGTTAGGACTCCGCCGATTGTCAGGCGCTCCAAGCAGAACTTGACGCTGTCAACATGTGGTGCTCTCGCAATCGTTTGCCGCTAAACATTAATAAATGCTTTAAATTATCTTTCTCTAGAAGCAACTCTGTCCTTCAGACTTCCTACCGAATCTCAAATACTTATTTGAAATCTCTTACTGAGACTAAGGACTTGGGGGTGGTTTTTGATGCAAAGTTGTCCTTCACAAGTCATATAAATTCCACCATTGCCAAGTCCTATGCCATGTTAGCTTTTGTGAGACGCAATAGTTCCGAGTTCTCCAATCCCTACACTTTCAAACTGCTTTACACCTGTCTTGTCCGCTCGAAGTTAGAGTATGCCTCGTTTATTTGGAGGCCATATCACTATTGTCACGTTAATCGCCTGGAACGTATTCAGAAGGTTTTCCTACGTTTCGCTCTGAAATCACTACACTTTCAGGATCCTGTTCCTTCTTACTTCTCGCGTTGTAAGCTCATAAATTTAAAAACCTTGCAGGATAGAAGATCCATCCTATCTTTGTCATTTGTTTTTGATGTTGCTTGCGGGTTGGTTGACTGCCCTTCCCTCTTAGAGAGGATTCACTTCAACATCCCTTCTAGATCTCTCCGGCACTTTGATTTTTTCAATGTTGGTTTCGTCAAAACGAATTATGCTTTAAATGCTCCTCTTTTGCGAGCTCTTATAAAATTTAATAAGATCTCAATGAATTTTTCGGTGGATTTCACTATTTCTAAAGCAATTTTTATGAACTTTTTAAACTCTGTTTTTAATTAAGTTTATCGATTGTTACGTAATATTTACATTGTTACTTATCCATTATGGTGTTCTTTATTCTTATAGTCAGTAAGGAAACAATTGTTCTTTGACTAATTATAAATAAATGAAATGAAAATATATTTCCATCACTAAATCTGCCCATTGACCCGACATCGATTGTTGTAAATTTGTAATCTGCATCGACTGTTGCCATCAGAACTATTGAAAATGTATTTTTGTAGTTACGGAATGAAGAGCCACTTTTTGCTGGTTTCATTATGACCACATGTTTGCCATCGACAGCCATTGACAAGACAATTTGGAAAATGCCATTTCCTCTCATAGTCGATGGCAATATTTTTCCAGGTTTCTTTAGTAGGTTCAGCAAGGAAGAGTGGTTGCATAATTTATATACTTATATCTATATATATAAAAGAAAGTGGCTGTATGTGTGTAACGCTCAAACGGAATGACCGATTTTAATGGGGTTTTCTTTGTTGGATTCGTATTAAGTCAGTTCCGGTTCGTGCGAAAAGAAAATTCCGGAAGATCTATTGGAGAAGTGGGAAAATCCCTCTTTAAATTCTTTTTTGTCCAGACTAATATAATTTTTAAATTTTTCATCCGAGAGTTCTCGGATTACATATGCAAATTCTCCATGTGTACTTCTTTTCTTTAAATATTCACTTTCCAGATTGTTTCTACCTATACTGTACAATAATAGTAGACTTTCAATTTCGAAATCAGATTCATACGAAGAATCCATGTTTCTATGTATCGTTGCAGAGCGGAGAAATAAGGAGACGGTTGAGTTTTCTGGTTTGAGTGGGTGTTGTTTATTCGGCGTGAGATTTGCAAATGATAAACATGTACAAAAGGTCAACAGTTGACGAAACAAACGGCCGAGGCCGGGGAACAGAAATAAGGGGAACATTAGTACAAAAGGAGAGGAAAGGATCGGATTAGTGATGGGATCAACCAGTGTTGCCAGATTAGGGGGTTTGCCCCTAGATTTGGGGTTTATTTGCTTGGATTGGGGGAATATTTTATAATAAATATTTTAGGGTGAAAATCTAGGGGGACATATTTTAAAGAAATTTTTAATTTACGCTTTTTTAAATGTCTGTGGCCAACCAGGTTGCATTTTTGTTACATCAACATTTGTTCAGATATATTGGCTAGTGCGTCTTTTTTAATTTCATGTACCAAATGGAATGAGCAAATAGAAGGAAAAATTCATTTTATGTGTGCATTATAAATTTGGGGGGAAATTTTAGTTTTTAGGGGGAAATGAACTTTATTTAGGGGGATTGCTTGAAATCTATCTGGCAACACTGGGATCAACAGGTCACTATAGACAACACTCATTTAGCCACTGAGTCTATCAGGCATGTGATGGAAATCGATTTCGTACGAAATGGCGAGTGAAAACGATTTGCTTTGTGATGTGTTTCTTTTCGAAATCGAAATCACACGAAATGCCCTGTGATGGAAATCGGTTTTTACGGTTTCATCTCGATTTGAAATCGCAACGAACAACTCGCACGATTTGTAACGAGAAAAATTTAAGTACATTTTAGCTTATACATTTTATAATTGTTTATGCAATAATTGTGAACAAAACATTAGGGGTAAACAAAGGAATGTTGCGCAGGAGGCAATTTTGATCAAATTTATGGAGGAGCACATGGACATCGCCAAAAATTTTATCAAAGGTGATCGCGTGGTGGCAGAGGCAGCTTGGGCAGCACTTGCCACAAAACTGAACGCAGAAGGGCCTTCACAAAAGGATGCATCAGGATGGAAGCAGGTAAAAGGTTAAAGTTTTGATATGCATTCTTTTTTACAATTGCTGATAATCTACCTTAGGTTTGGTGCGACTGGAAAGCGTGCGTTAAAAAGAAAGGCGCACACAACCGATTAGAAAGGAGCGCTACTGGTGGAGGTCCTTTTAATCAAGCAATTCTTTCACAAACTGAGGAAACCATCGCCAAAATATGTGGAATTTATGTTGCAGTTGATGGTGTTCCCAACTGCAGCTCATTTGACGATGGTGTCAACACCCCGTTGGATGAAGTAGTGGGTGCAAGATGTCGAAGATACCTCATTTAACACCTCACCTCACATGGACGTAGGGAAGCAGATGGGTTCCAATCCAACCTTAATAAAATTATGAGCGATAATTCTGCATCCGTGGCCAAAATTTCCAGTAGTTTTGATAAGATTTTAGAAACATCAGTTTTCGGCGCATAGTTTTCGGCGCATAAGTATATATATATGTAAGTGTTTAGAAAAACAAAATGAACTAATGGCTCAACAAAACTTGACACAAGCGAACGAAGTTAAAAAGAGAGGAGCATTACAAAATAATTCAAGATATCGAAAAATCTAAAGTGGACCTAAAACGCAAAATAGTGGAAATTGAGGAACAAAAACTTAATTTATCTAAACTTCAAAAAACTTGAAAGATGTAAAAATAAATAGAAACGCAGTTATTTTTAATTTAACAATTTTTATAAATGTTTGTGAAGAAAAAAATGAAACAGATAAAATGCATTTGAAATAAACATAAAAATTTAGATACGTTGCATTATGTTATTTCTATTACTTATGGCCATTGTTTGGTATCTGCTATTACCAATCAAGGGCTCTTCGTCCACTGCTGACTTATCGTTGTTTTGGTTCCGATTGTTTAGTTCGTCATTTAAGTCTACTGCGTCATCCATGCAATTTTCTACATTATAAAACTTGCAAATATTGTGGAGCGTACAGCAAACGTTCATAATCTTCACAACTTTTTGTGGTGAATATGGTAGAGTTAATTGTAAATCAGTGGTCGGCAAAGCTTACTCTTATGAGCAGTACGCTCAGCACACGTACATAGTACGCTCTCTCAATCAGTCGTTGTTCAGGTACAATTTTATACAGTGGAGAGAAATTTCACTGCGCTCACTAACACCATCTCATTGTCAATTTTGCCGACCACTGATCTAACTAAATCTACTTTTGAGCACACCAGTGACTCTTTCTATAATGTTCCGAGCTTTAGCATGCTGTTTATTAAAACGATGCTGGGAACTGCCAGCTGCTGGGTCTCTATATGGTGTAAGGGGGAACGGCTCAATTCCATAGCCCTAGCAGCCAAAAATTTCGCTTGCCTGCTTCAAACTTTCAAAAAACTGCCTCGAATTACTCATATTGAATATAAATGAGTCATGGCTGGATCCAGAATGGCAGGAATCCACAGCACGAATTTGTATTGCATGATCGCATATCTGCAAATTGAAACATACAGATATTTAAATTATTTATTCTGGGAGTGGAATAAGAGATTGAAATTATCCTTACCAGCATAGCATTCACGCTGAAACACCCTTTTCTATTATAATATAAATGTGGATCTGCATTCGGCTTGAATTATTTTACATGCGTCTCGTCGATGCAGCCAATCACACCCGGGATGCCAAATTTTGTCCAAAAGTGCATCTTGCAATTGTGTTGCTCTTCCGATGTCAAAGCTAACTTTATCCACTTTGCGCACAGTACTCTTTCTAAAGTTGTTAAGACTTTACTCAAAATGTTGCTTACAGAGCAACGTTCAAGTGCAATTGTGCTGTCTTTGCCTACAGCGCGCTGGTAACCTCCCTCTGCCAAAAACCTCAACGTGGTAGCCATCTTCAAAGGGGTTATATCCTCCAAAATGTACCGAAAAGCATCTTTATTTACCCAGTAATATGTAATAAACCTGCAAAAGTATTAGTTGGGCAAGCTTTCCTACTACAAAAATATAAATTCTAAGTACTTACGCCGATTCTGCCACTTCTAAAGGATTAGAATGGTCCCTAAGTGTCCATCGTTTTATATTATCTTGCCTTTTCTCCTGAATTTCATTGTAATAATACGCTGCGACGAAAAACATGCTGGCTTTTAACAATTTTTGTTTTATTTTGCGTAATTTACCAATTGTCAAAAATTCGATTCCACCTGTTTCACTTGTAGAACTTTTTCGAAGTTCGATATGAAATCGTTCGATTTCCATCACACGTAAAACAAATTCGTACGATTTGTGATTTCGTTTTCGTTTCGAATTCGTACGATTTTCATCACATGCCTGTATGACTTGCTATGGAATGATTACGAAACACGTGTGCTGGTTATACGAGATTCGTATACGCTGTTCAAACATTTGCTGCGTAACACAGTTTAATTTGTGCTGCGCTACGCCTAGGCTGAGGCTGGTACGTGATTGCGTGCCCACCATCCGTTCCTTCGCTCACCTTTCTGGTGCTGGGTAACACTGCTTCCGTTTTATGCGCCGTCAAACTCTAGCTCGCTCTACCGAAAAAACTCTATAGTAGACACTTGGCTTAACCCATTAACGACAGAGCCCTTAAAATTGATGTAAGATGGTGAAATTTTTACCAGATGCTAGTTTTGTACAATTAAATACAAATAAAAAAAAAATTTTCAAAATGTTGGCAGGGGGCGTCAATATAGCCTGTGACGTATACGTCACATTGGTCCTGATATCCACATAGTGCATACATGCGTGAAGATAATTTTATGTGTTTGAGTATATACGAATTTGTTGGTTTTTATTTTCCTTTTTGATGTATCATACATTTTTTCATTATTTTAAATAGAAGGAACATCTGGCGAATGAAAAATAAACTTTAAATATTACACAATAAAATTAGTAAAATAAAAAAAAATAGGTCAAAATTTGATAGTGTTTGAAGCAAGTAGCACATAAGCCCATAATATATTTTTCGCACACAGTTATTTCACAGATATTCACACCGTTGTGCAATTCTGACCTCATCCGGGGGGGGATTCAGAAAAATATTTCAGGGGGGGGGGCTTCAAAAAGTAATTCTTTAATATTCAGAAAATGCCTTTTAATTTGTATGTAGTTTCAAAGTCGATCCTCATATTTCGGGGTTGGTTTCAACCCCCAAAACACTCCCCTTAATCCGCCACTGGACCTCATCGTCGACGTTTACTATTTGCAATCACCTCCACAAAGTGATCGATGCCATCGTACCTTTGCACTCTTCGGCTTTCGATAACCTCTAGGCGGCTTTTTAACGCCAAGACTACCACAGGCGTGGCTTGAAATTGCTCGGCGAAAATCAATTTGGGTCATACCTGAACCACTTTTTCGATGTAACAGCCAAGCATTTGGATTGCAACGTCAATAAGCCAAGTAAATACGGACCACAACAATTTCTTCCATCTTGCGCCAATTCTGTATGCATTCATATTCTGATAAATACGAACTGTACCACCCACTGAAACATTATACATGGCTACCGCATTTGGTCGGGGAACGTCGATTATTCGACGATGTTCTCGTGAGTATCGACCGACTTTGGATACCTGATGTTATCCATAAATGGGTAAAGCTATAGAAAAAACAGCACTTTCCAGTTTTATGCTCTCTATGTGATCACCTTGTTTCTTTTTCAGTGTCTTTTTGTAAGGCAAAGGGCAAGATTTCGATATCATAAAGTATATCTTATTACACCAGTGCCCCCAGTAGCCCCACTGTTTCAAACCAACCAAAACTCGAATTGAAGTAAATAAATTATCAAAACTTATTTAATACGGCAACTGTCTTTTCTCGTCGTCCAAGAGACAACGAATCAAGAACATCCTTGATTAAAGGATCCTTCAAAGGATTAAAGGACGATATTTTCATCGATGTTGACGGGAATGTAATCTTCGTTGGAATTACACACTAATTCACATGGTAGTGCAGCCGCCGTGGCTCAGTTGGTTAGTGCGTTGGACCGCGAGTCGCAGGCAGCAACCTCAGGTTCAAATACTGCCTGTAATAACACCTAAAAAAAATAACGGGAAAACTCGTTTTCTCTTTCGGTGGCTGTCCTCTCAGCTGGAAATTTCAAACCTCTGAGAGTAAAAATTGCTTATGAAAAAGCTCCCAACCTGCCGTTCGGAACCGGCATTAAACTGTAGGTCCCTCCAACCCGTGTACAAATTCACACGCACAACACGGGTAGTTGCGGGAAGCTAGGCCTTAGTCTCGCGTAAGCGGGCTGTCGTGCCAGTCAATTATATTAAATTATTAGTAGTTACTTCCTGCCCAGATTTTCGATAGTACTGCCGTAGTCTTCTTCCCCCGAACCTTCATCGGACACCTTAGGGTCATCGGGAGGCTCTATATACAATTTTTCAAAACCTTCACCGTCACCCTGTAAGCTTTCCAGATAATCTAACATTTTATCTGGGTTTTTGAAGCATCTAATGACATTAAAAAGTAATAAATTTACTTGCACTGTATTTGGACCAACGTAACGTATACGTCACGGCAGTAAAAAACACAATCAAACACGGATAAAATATAATACGTTGTCATTTATTTTTTGCAATATTTATCTACAAACTATTCTAAGTAATACTGCTTTAAAATATTTTGTTTACTTGCATACGAAAAAAAATTTTCAATATAATTACTTTTTGACTTTTGTCATTTTCGATATTTTCCTATTTTTCAAATCACACACAATACTAAATCAACGTGAACTCGTTTTTTCACAAAGGAAACTTGATTACAACTGAAGCAATTTCGGCCGTTATGCTTATAGCGAGGTCATGGTATAGTTCTTATTACATTTTCAGTAGCCAATTTTTTTTTCTCGGCCCATAAAGATGGACTATGCTATCGTGACGTATACGTCACGTTGGTCGTTAATGGGTTAAGGGTTGTATTCTTGTTAATAGTTAATAACAATCTCTATTTATAAAAATCTGCTGTGTTTATGTGTTTATCCTTCATAGACTCGGAAACTACTGGAAAATTTGATCTGAACTTTCGACACAGTGCGTGGAATGCCCAGGAGAAGGTTTGTCGATATCTTTTGCTGTTCGTGACAAGGAGGGTGTGGCGCTGCTTACACAACTCAAATCTATATTGTTGAATAACTTCAGTACAATTTTCAGTCGGAGAGCATTGCAATTTTGTATAGCGTCAAGCCATATATGTTTCATTCCACAGGTAAAATAAGGCTTTTAACAAGGGGTTTTCTATTCTTTGGAACTATTAGTCACACATCAATGAAACTGTTTTTGTTGTTTTTTTTTGTTTAAACGAGCCAACGCGCAGAGGATACCCCTATAAATGCGAGGAGAAAGGATATATAGGTTGGGAGAAAGGATGTTGGGTGAAGAATTTATGGACTCTTGCTTGAACCCATCAAGATCATAAGTGCTGGGGAAAATATCTGCAGGGACACCATTCCACAATCGCGCTGTATGGGCCACGGACGGACTTTCTCTGTAGTGCGTAGTGCGCTGGAACATCGTTTCAGCGTGGAATGCATGGGCGCCAGTGTTCAAACGGGTTGCCCGGGGGAATACCCGCTCATCCCCACTGAACAATTACCGAAAAAGTATCGGTAAAATAAAACCACACATGCCACGTTTCGACGATGTTCCAAGGAGTCAATAGAGCTGGAGAGATTGTCCCCTATAAGCTCAATCGCACGGTTTTGCACCCGGTACAGGAGCTCCAAATGGGACTTTGAGGCCCCTGCCCATAGGTGCGAGTTAAACTCCATTTTAGGTCGGATATAGGTAGTATAAATAATGCGGAGATCAAACGGAGTGAAATATTTTTTGCACCGCTTTAGGAAGCTGAGGCACTTGGCTGCTTCTTTCGACACGCCAAAAATATGATCGTTCCAACGAGGATCGTTCTTAATGGACATGCCCAGAACATCAAGAGCTGCCGATTCCGCAATACTCACACCACCCATAACCAGGGATGTGGGGAGACTCGCTTGTGGGATAACAGGCAACATTGGGTCTTGCGGGGATTAAAATCGACCCTGTTCGCTTGAACCCACTTGGAGATTGTTTGTAGATCGCTATTAAGTGTGTCATTCATAAGGCGCCGTTCTCTCTCAATCTCTAGTAGGCTTCCCAACTATTAAAACGGTTTAGGGAGGACAAAATTTGGCTTGAGGAGGACTTTATATGGGAACTACTTTGTTTCAGGAGGACATCACATTCCTTCAATATTTCACCATGTTTGTAAAAAATACAAGTGTAAAAAGAGAAAACCTGAAAGCACATGTAAATTTTAACTTTTTAACCACTTTAAAAAAGAAAACAAAACGCATAAAAAACAACAAAACTGTAATCAACAATATCAAACAATATTTTCAATATCAACATGCATTTGCATATGTATTATCAGCACTTAGACACACAACATTTTTTATTTTTAAGTCTAATCTTTCCAATGCGGCCTTAATCATGTTGAACATTCCAGCAGCTGACTCATCCCTGATTTTCAACGAAGTCTATAATTTTATTTTGAATGCCCGAAGCAGCATCGAAATATTGGACACAAATTGGAAAATTTTCCTCATTAATTAAGTTGCCACACTTGAACAAAAAAAATTTAAAAAAATTTAAATTTAATTTGAGCTTGAGGAGGACTTTTTGGCCTTTGAGGAGGACGGAGGACATTTTCTGTTCAAGGAGGACGGTTGGGAAGCCTAAAATCTACAGAGCTGGGGCGCTTTGTGAAGGAGTATGAATGACAAATTGTGCTTTCATCCGAAAACGAGTAGATGGGATTCTTCGACGACCATAGGTCGTTGATAAAGATAAGTAAAAGGGTTGAAGAAAGGACCGAACCTTGCGGCACTCCCGCGCTAAGGGAATGCTTTTCCGAGGCTATGCCGTCTATTACAACACGAAAAGAGCGATTACACTACTCGACAAAAAATGGGTTCATCGCGTGCTCCTAAAAACAAAAGTATTTTTTAGACTAATCTTCGTCTGCTGAACACGAAACTGAAAATCAAAAAATTTTCTTAAGAAGCGTTTTCGAAAATTCTTCGAAAAACACGTTTTTCCCCTCTTATTTCAGTTATGAGCACATATCGCAATCGTTCAGAAGGCAATTAACTAACCTTTCCAACGATATATCGATTGTCCAAATCAGATGAGATTTGGGGAAGTTATTGACGATGAAAGTTGTAAAAATGTTAATTTTTCGACCATTTTCAAAAAATATACATTTTCGAATCCTTTTTTTATAGATAAAATAAATGATCTCCTCTGGTTTTAAAATCTAAGATGAAAGATATATTATTTGAGCAAATATTAAGCCTAAAATTAATAGAATTGAAAGAAAAATTACAAGGTTATGATGCACGGAGTGAAAACACCAACTTTTCATTTATTACACCGTGCGAAAAAATTTTTTAATTTTTCCGAGACCCATCCAAATGTTGATATAGACGTGAAACTTGAGGTAATTTATAGTATCTTGGCATAGTCAGTTTTTCATTTTCTGACGATTGCCCACTTGTGTTAGTCGGATGGTTGGTTTACGAGATATGTGCTCATAACTGAAATACGAGGGGAAAAACGTGTTTTTCGAAGATTTTTCGAAAACGCTTCTTAAGAAAATTTTTTGATTTTCAGTTTCGTTTTAGTCTAAAAAATACTTTTATTTTTAGGAGCATTTTTCGTGTCGAGTAGTGTTATAGAGGAAGCCCGTAATCCAAGGAGAGAAGATACTACCGACGCCATAGGCAATCAATTTTGACACGAGTGCTTTATGCCACGCCCGGCCAAAGGCCTTAGAAATATCCAATACAACAACCTTCCTTTCACCGAGGTTTAGAATGCTATGGTTCCATTTCTCGGTGAGGACCGCCATAAGGTCTCCCGTCGATCGCTGTCTTCGAAAGCCGTATTGGCGGTCACTAAGGAGTTTATTGTGCTCCGGATATTTCACAAGGTTGAAGTTGGAAGGTTGGAAAGCACCGAACAGATTGCTATAGGTCGGTAGTTCGCAGGGTCAGTAGTCTTGCCTTTTTTAGGAACTGATTGAACATTTGCTACCTTCCAACATGTCGGAAATACACCTGTAGTGTATGACATGTTGAAAAGTTTGCGTAATGGATAAGCCAATGAGGTAGCGCACTTTTTCAAAACAAGGGCTGGAATGCCGTCCGACCCTGAAGCGCTATTTACATCAAGATTTGCAAGCACTCTTTTAACTACCCGTGTCCCAAAATGAATTTCTGGCATACAGCAAGAGATGTTCTCGACTACGGGTAGCGGTTGATCGCTGGGGGGCAGAGAGGAATTCTCTGCGAAAATTTAAGCCAACAAATTAGCTTTATCAACCGAGTGAGTGATGATTTCATCATTGTTAAGAAGAGTTGGAATTGAAGACGATGTTTGGTTCTTCACCCTCTTGACTATGAACGAACTTACTATTTCGTCGCAACCTTCGACTTCTAGAATAGGATAGGCATTGTATAAGAGTACGTGGCACCGTTCAAACAATTCAAATCCTGAAGTCGCACAACGTTGAAATTCAAGGCATTGGACGAGGGGCGTGGTATTTTTCAAGCAACCTAAAATCTTTATATCGAATAATTGGCTTACGTTTCAAAATAGGAGTCTTGGCAAAAAATTTCAACATGAGAAATACATAAGTGGTATTCACACCGAGCTCGTTACTTCGTTACTTCGGTACTCGGTAGTTTTCTATGTGTATTTTGTTTTTGTTCATTTTTTGTACAAACACAAAATACACGTACAAAACTACCGAATACCGAACTAACAAAGTAACGAGCTCGGTGTGAATACCCCTATAGTTTTCAATACGAGGCAGGTAGAGAAACGCATACCCGGTAAACGCTAGTTCTTAAAGATCGAAACAATCGTAACGGCAGCTGTCAAATTTCGGAGGTGCCACTTGCACAATAAGTAAAAAAATTTAAACTGTGCACTTCTACTTACACCCTATTGAAACATTTCAGTGTAATACAAATGGATAAAAACCTTTTAAATATCATAACATTCAGGCCAGTTATCGGTTCCTTTTAACACATTGACGGACAGTAGGAACAAGTGAAGTTCGAAAATTGACACTATTAGAAGTACAGTTTTACTTTTTCTGCTTAAATAAACTTAATTTTGATTAATTAAAAAAATGGTTTCCAAAACATGACACTACTACAAAACGTGCTTCTACTTGTACGCCGGTAAATGCACATTTGTGCAACTATAGCCGCAGTGCCCAAAAACGACCGTTTCGTTTTAGACGGCTATTGCCGTCATGCCACATAGTGAACTTCGCTTTGACGGCTATAGACGCAAGTGTCCGTCAACGTGTTAAATATGTGTATCCTACTTCCTAAACTAAATAGTGTTTGACGCATTAGGCCGTTTTTGACCATCTATGCAATCATTCATTTAAACCTGTATGTATAAACGAACACATGCTCACTGTTCTTACCACAGCTGAGATATTCAAAACTGCACTTTGTGGCAAACATATATTTGCGCAAGTTTTTTATTGTTTTGAAATGGAACTGCGTACAGTACAGCACGTGTTAGGGATAATTAAATTAAACTTAACATAGCTAAATTGTTTGAGCAAGTGCTGAAAAGTAAATCGTGGTGTACCATACACAAACACAACTGAGTACGAACGCCGAAGGGGTCACGTGTTAGAGCATCACAATATAGTACACAAAAGCCCACTTGCTACAAACGCCTATTGAATGTGTTAGGTATTTAATATTCGAGTCCATTTCTAGCTCAAAACTGCTTACGAGCTTACGAAGGGCGAAACATTGAACATCTTACAAAAACACATGTTGCATGAATGAATAGAGGTTTGTTGTTATTAAAAAAGTTTGAACTCTATTGAAGCAGGGGCGTAACCAAGGGGGCCTTTTGGGTGTCAGAACCCCCCATGGCCTATAATTTGTCAACATTTTCAATCACTATGCATCGTATGTACGGTCGCACATTAGCAAAACGGTCTTTTCATCTTTAAACATTTAAAAGAATAATAACAAGAAATCTGTTGGCGAAACTAACTTGTTTTTTTAATAGTCCCGTTTAGGCTCAATACAGCGATTTGCATGTTCTAAAAACATGTCTAAAGAGTATCTAGTTTAGTTCGTCGATGGATGGTTTCTACGTTCTCAAAACGGTTTCTTTCATCAGCAAATGCATTTTTTGAAAACGTGACAGTCGCACGGTGCCGCATCAGGTGAAAACAAGAAAGTCAAAACAAGTGTCGATCGATGAGATAACATCCTTCGATAGCCAACTCTTCAGTTAAAGTGCTATTGATAAATTTATTCTATTGAGATGCTTAACCTTCGCCTTTCCAAAGATATTTGTGTACGTCGTTTACCAATGTCGTCACCCGGATGACCCCAGGCACTTCCGCCGCTATTTTGAGTAAAACTCACAATAAAGGTATAACAATATATAGTTCGTTTTTCGAAAAAAGGCCTACTTTAATGATTTATTTGGCAACTATGGAAATTATTAGAAAATTTATTTCCAGAGGTTTTATTGAATACCTAATGAGGTACGCAAAAAACATTTATTGTGAGTTTTATTCAAAATGGCAGCGAAAGCGCCTGGGTTCAAGTTTAAACATGACCAAAATTTCTAAAAAAAAAATATTTGTTCATGTTATTGAAAATTACTTTCAAATTTGTGCAGTTATTCAAAACAGGGACCGAAAATAACTGTTATTTTACAATTTTCATACCATTTTTTTCGTCTCAACAGACCGCACATTTTGAGATTTAAGACTTGTGCGACGACAAAAATTTTATCAATAGTTTTTTAGTCGGTCAAACGGCCTTTGAAAAAATTCAAATTGCCTGATAGATTTGACCAAAAAAATAAAAGTCACAAAATAACTGTTATTTTTGACCGATAAAATAAAAGTAAAAAATAACAGTAATTTTTGCCAGAAATGATAAAGAGGCACAAAATTACTTTTTTTTTTGTCGGGAAAAATAAAAGTTAAAAGATAACAGTTAAAATCTGACCTTTTTGATAAAAACCATAACCGGTACGGTCCATGATCCGAAATCATAGCTAAATACTCTGGCAGATATGAAACATAAGTAAAGTAAAGCGAAGGTTAAATCCAATTTCAAGAATTTCAATGAAGGTTTCGGCTAATCTTTTATGAATTACCGCCCAGTTTTGATGAGCGGTAATTCAGTTGGCTAACACGTTGGTCATCATTTATGTCCAAACAATCGTTTTTAAATCGCGTTTACCACTTATGAACTCCACCACGGTATAAACAATCATCACCATAAACTTAGTTCATCTAATGCTTCGGTTAGGTTAGGTTAGGTTAGGCTGGCTGACCCACGGGGGGTCTCACATAGACCATGTTGGTCCATAGTGGTACCAAAAAGATTCTGGAGCTTCAGACCTGTATATAGTTTTTGAGGAACGTTTTAGCAAATCTAAGTAAGTCGCCGCTTTTTTGCTCCGCGATTCTTTCCAGGGAAGGGAACGACGCGGATCCGAGGCAGCTGACCCGTGATCTGTAGAGAGCAGGACAGTGGCATAGCAAGTGCTCCAGGGTACCTTTAGCACTGTCTTCACCACATCTTGTGCATGCATCACTTGGTACCAAGCCAAGTTTGGCAGCGTGGGACGGTGTGAGACAGTGTCCCGTGAGTATCCCGGTTAATAGCTTGCAATCCTCTCTTCGGAGTGATAGTACAAACTGTGTGTTGTTGATATTATCCTCGCGAAGCATGATTTTAGCTGTCCTGTGAGATGTAGATCTCTCCCACATGGCCGCCTCACGAATCATATTCTCTTCAATTTCCGTCTTGAGCGTGGAGAGGGGTGGATGGATGTCTGGCTCGCTTACCGTAGGCAGTCGTGCCCCGGCTTTGGCGAGCGCATCAGCCTTCTCATTTCCCTCCACTCCTTTGTGACCCGGTACCCAATAAATAGTGACTACTCTGTTGCGGCAGAGTTCGTCCAGTTTATTTTTGCAGTTCCATACGCATATCGAGTTTGACATTACCCCAGGTGCTGCTTTTATGGCTGCTTGGCTGTCAATATAGATATTAATCCGAGAGTCTGGAGGGGTGCGCTCCATTGCTAGTTGCGCCGCTCTTGTGGCAGCGTGTACCTCTGCTTGGAAGATGCTGCAGTAGTCCGGGGGCCGGAAAGACTGCTGAAGGTCAAGTTCCGGACAGAAAACTGCAGATCCCACTCCCTCTGTCATCTTGGATCCATCCGTGAACAGGTTATAGGATTGACGGCTGAGTTCGAGCCCCTGTCGCCACCCATCCGGTTCTAGGACAACGTAGGGTTTGAAATTGAAATTGGCTTGAGGTGTGGCATAGTCTGAGCTATCGCCTACCCCTGTGTGTATCCTGCTATGGCCGTAATGTCGTAGCGTGAGCTGTCCAGTTACTTTAAGTCTAAGCGCGGCCTTCTTAGCAGCGCTTTTCGCAGTCAGACCAATTGGATAAAATCCCAAGATTTTGTCCAGTGCCGCTGTCGGAGTGGTGCGCATTGCGCCTGTTATACACAACCCAGCGGCTCTCTGTACAGTCTCGAGTCTTTTGGCATAGGTCTTTTTATCCACCGCAGTCCACCATACTATGATCCCGTAGAGCATAATTGGTCTAATAACTGCAGTGTAAATCCAATGTGTGAGACGGGGGGATAAGCCCCAAGTCTTACCGAGCATTTTCCTGCAAGCGTATAAGGCATTTAAGGCTTTCCTTTTCCTATCTTCCACATTCAACTTCCACGACAGTTTACTATCCAAGATGACTCCCAGGTATTTTGTAGATGTTTTGGGGGTAAGTATAGTGTTGTTTAGTTTGGGAGGAAACCAGGTTGGGATCTTGTACTTTGTTGTAAAAAGAACTAAGTCCGTCTTGTCTGGATTTGTTTCCAGTCCCACAGTCTTTGCCCAGTTATTAATCACTTTCAGTGTCCTCTCGAGTACTTGGCTCATTGAGTTGAGACACCTGCCTGAGACGACAACGGCTAGGTCATCCGCGTATGCAGTTAGCCTTGGCCCCCCGTCCCTCAACCTTAAAAGGATCTTGTTCACGACTAGATTCCATAGTAACGGAGAAAGCACACCCCCCTGGGGGGTGCCCCTGTTCGCCTTCCTCGTCATGGTTGTCGCGCCCCACTCCGCTACCACTGTGAGGCAATTCAACAGATTACCAATCCAGTCCTGTATGGGTGGGTGCACATCAATTGATGCAAGGCCTTCCAACAGTGCCTCTGTGGAGACATTGTTGAAAGCCCCTGATATGTCAAGGAAGGCTCCCAGCGCGTACTCTCCGTAGTGTAAAGCTTTTTCTATCTGAAAAACTACCTGATGAAGTGCCGTCTCCGTTGACTTGCCTTTCATATAGGCATGTTGGTTCGTGGATATTAGGCCAGGTGGAACCCTTTCCTTAATAAACGAGTCTAGCAGTCTTTCAAAGGTCTTTAGTATAAACGAGGTGAGGCTGATGGGCTGATAGTCCTTCGGATACAAATGGCTGCTTTTACTTGATTTTGGTAAAAATACAACCCTTGATAATCTCCAGTCCATCGGTACATAGTTCAGCATAGTTCAGACAGCTCCTGTAAACGTCCTTGAGCCACGGTATCAGAACAGCACTTCCCTTTTGCAGAAGCGCGGGGAAAATACCGTCCGGGCCTGGGGATTTGAAGGGATCGAAAGAGTCCAAAGCCCATCGAAGTCTTGATGTGGTGATTAGGCCCTCGCAGTTCCCTTGCTCTGTGCCGAGTGCAGTTGAGACCGAGCTGGAAACCTCTGAACAGCCAGGAAAGTGGGCTTCCATAAGTGCCTCAAGCGTCTCCTTGCCATCCTTGGTCCATTCTCCAGATTCTTTGCGGATTAGTGATGGTATAGGGGGGGACTTGGCGAGTATCTTCCGAAGTCTGGATGCCTCGGAGGTCTTGTCCATACTTCCACAGAAGTTCTGCCAGGAACTTCTTTTGGCCCTCCGTATCTCTTGTTTGTAGGAATGAAGTAGTGTCTTGTACTCTCTCCAGCACTCCGCACAGTCGGCAAGTTTGGCCAGTTTGAAAAACTCTCTAAGCTCCCTTCTTTGTCTGCCAATGTCCTTGCTCCACCAGGGCGGATAGGATTTTCGTCCTACCGGCCTTGAGGGCGGGCAGGATTCATGGTATGCAAGGAGGATCTTTGCCGTTAGGAGTTTCGCCTTAGCCTCAATGTCCGAGCTGGAGAGGGTCTGAGAGGCATTACTAAGATGCGTCTTTAACCGATTTGCATACAGATCCCAGTCCGTCTTCCGGGGGTTTCTGAAGACCCTATCTATGCGCAATGGTTTAAAGTTGACTGTAAAGTGTATGTAGCTGTGATCAGAGAAGGAGAGTTTTTCCAACACTCTCCAGTCCGAGATCCAGGTATCTGCACCATAAGAAAAAGTAATGTCCAATACGTCTTCCGACGTTGGACCCTTAAAAGTTGGGATGTTCCCTCTATTAGCTATATCTACATCGTTTTGTAGTATAAAATTAAAAAGGGACTCACCCCGTTCGTTCGTATCCTTGCTTCCCCACTGAGGGTGGTGCGAATTGGCGTCCGCACCTACCACGACGTCGAAACCTCGTCTGGGGGCTTCTTCCATCAGGTGCTGTAGCTCTGAGGGGGGTGCCTCGACGTCATGGGCCATATAGCACGAGGCCACAAGTCTAGGCTTGTCGTCCCCTTCGATGGCGACCACCGTCAGGTCATCAGAACTGAAATTAGGTAGAAGATATGCGTTAATATTCTTCCTGACAAGGATGGCAGATCGAATCTTACCTACCGTTGTTGCGTAGAATAAGTTGTAGTTCGCGGACCCCAATCCTGAAACCTTATTCCCGGAGGAGAGCCAGGGTTCTTGGATTAGGGCCACGTCGTAGCTGCCCTCCTCTAATGTGAGGAGGAGCTCAGCTGAAGCCACCTTACTGTGGTGGAGGTTGATCTGTAGGACCTTCCCCTTCAGAAGGTACAGTGTCCTTCAAGGTAGGTGTGGCTGTCGCCGCCGACGCTCCACCCGTCTCAACCTCCATCTCGTCCAACTCCCCGTCATCTAGCCGAAGCATAAGAGTAGCGTCGGTCATGGGTTCCAGCCCAAGATCCTTTTCTACTTCGCCTGGCTTTAGAGTGTTCTCATTCCCGTCTTTCGGATGACGCTTTTTGAGGCGCAGGTAAACACTACCCGTCCCCCAAGACATCTTTCCGAAACGCTGGTACAGCTTGTCCTCTGCCTCTTTATTTATTTGGAGGATCAGATCAAGAGTACCGTCGGCGTTGGGTTTCCCCGCGTGGATCAATTTCCAGTCCGTCGTCGGGACGTCCGGGTTCTGCCGCTGGAAAAGTAGTAGGGCGTTTTCCGGTTTCACCGTGCTAGGTACACGTACCTTAGCCCGCGGTGGGCCGGGAATATCGTCCCTATCCACTATATCCAGGTTGGCGCCCGGCCACAGTCCTCCTAGTTTCGGGACCACCTCCTTGACCCATTTTAGCGTGAGGTCATCGTTGCATTTTAGGATCTTGACTCCCCTGTACCACCCCGCTCCTTCAAAGGAGGGCGAAGGTTTGTGCGGTTCGTCGATCGCCTGTGCAACAATGGCCTCGAGAATTTTGTTGTCCACCTGCTTCCATTGTTCCACCGTCATCTGGCCATTTTCGTGTCGCCGATCAACGAGCGCCACGGTCAGGTGCCGTTTAGCCACTTCGCTGGTCGTCGCCACTCTGGACGAGGTCGGTTGGTCAGATGTGGTAGCTGTGGTGTGGGTACGAGGACGTTTGGCCGCGGGTTTCTCTCCCTCTGTGGACCTCTGTCTCTTCGCCTCCGTTTCCTTCATAGCCTTCACAACGTTTTCCTCTATTTTGTTCACGAAGGTGGGATGCGTTGTCGCAAACCGTTCGATTTGCGAAAAGTGCTCCCTGCCTTTCGTGACCGTCTCCGTTGCCCATCGTAGGTCCTCTCGCTCCGTGGGCGAAAGAGTGTCCTTATTCTCTAGGCGCAACTTGATTCGTATTGCCGCTTTGTACTGGGCGAGCGCGTTCAGGCCCTCCTTATTAGGCTTCTTCCTTTGCTCGCTCCTGCTAGTGGATGCGATGCTCGGGTCGAGTGCCTTTGGGGACTTCAGCAGCTCCTCCTCAGCAATCGTATTGGCAGTTGCCACGCTGCATACGCTGTCGAGGTCTGAGTCTGTGTCGACTGCAGTACCCCTAGTGGCTAACCTAGCCTTCGTAAAATTTGCAGTCGCATGACGACTGCTAGAGCCTGCAACCACTCTAGCAGAGGTGTGACCGCTGGCGACACGCAGAGGGGAATCAAGTTCCCCACCGTGCCCGCCGGTGGTAGCAGTCACTTCTTCCACCGACGTTTGGGTCAATATCCTGACCCGCTCCTTATCCCTCTTCGACTCCAGACTGGTTTTTATTTCAGGGACTCCTCCCTTAGCGTTTTAGGCCTACCCGCCAGGCACCACTTAGCATGACTGAGGTAAGACTCCACAAGCCGCCCCTCGGAGCGGCATGTAAGCTAGACCTCAGGCATGACTTGTGGAGCCCTACCTCACTCTTAGCTAGACATCGCCGTGCCTTGTCAGTTTACCTGCGCATCGACACGGCGGTGCCCATTGCCCGGTCGGCACCCGCGAGGAGGGTTAAACTAAGTGGATTTTTGCCGACCAAATGCTTCGGTTAAAGTTTAAACATTTTTAAAACAAAAGTTAACATTGGATCTTTGTTCGATGCTTATTTTTGTACGATGACACTAACATACTTTCACTTCAGATGCAATAACTTCGCTTCCAGTGCACCAAATTTCATGACATTTTTACTAAAAATCGGGAACAAATTTAATTTTCAATGCATTAGGTCACATAAGCCACCACAAAATACCCTATTTGGAAAGTGCAGTTTACTTTAAAACACACGTAATATTAAACTGGAAAAAAAATTTTAAAACCCCCCATGACCAAGTTCAGGCTGCGCCCCTGTATTAAAGTATTCTGTGCAATTTTTGATGATAACACAGTGGTGTGGGTATGGTGAATTTTGAGTATTGTACTTGTAGTATAGTCAGACAAGGAGGTTTTGCACTAAATTCATAGTGCACTATGCTTTTCACTACGACTAAATAAATTTAGTGATAAATAGAGATCAGTGATTAGTGGAAAAAAGTTCAGCTATCACTAAATTTATTAAGTGGTAGTGAAAAGCATAGTGCACTAAACAAGGACATCCATTACCATTAAATAAACCACTAAAAACGCATTAGGACAGAGGACGGAATCGACATATTGCACAGTGATTCGACTCCATACAACCGCGGGACAAAATTAGAAGTAGTGGTCCGTTTTTCATAAAATTTGGTATTCTAGTTAATCATGGTCTGCTGAATTGAAATCTCCATTTGGTTTTTCTTGAACTGTTGTAGTTTGGCAATGCCTAAAGCTTACTTTTGCAAATTTCGTCCTTTTTGGAAAGCTATAGCACCAAAAGTGTTGGCTAGATTTTTCAGATTTTACATTTAATCGGTAACGTCAACATTGATTATTCTAAAGAGTAACAGAAATTGTCTTCGGACCCTCTGGTTTTGTAATAAAAACGATAATAATAGATGTATGTTTTGCATTTTTGCAGATTTTATCATTTTTCGTGCTAATTGCATACTTTTAGGCATAAATAAAATAAATTTGGTCGAAAAATACGTGTTTAGACCACTTTTCAAATTGAATTATTTTGTGAGATCGGAAGATATCGGAGGATATAATTACATAATCCGACAAAGAAAGAATGCTTCTTAAAATAAAAAAAATCCAGGAACATACTTTCACATACTTTTTAGATATTTTCCTCTATGTTTTGCCAATTTTCAGATTTTTAACATAGAAAAATATTTTGAATTAAAAGTGAAGTAAAAGCCTACGCTTCGCAAATTTTGGGAAAACATTAAAAACGAAAATGGCCACGTCATTTCGTAATCTATATTGAAAGTTTAAGCAACTTCGCGCCAACCATGTATTTTTACAATTTTTTTTACTCAATAGACTAAAAAACAGAAAATATGAGTTTCAATTTTTTTGTGAAAAAAGTTTCAACTTTGAGCCGCTTTTCCACAGACACTAATTGATTTTTTGCACAAATTTTTTGGGGTTTTCGTAGTTGGAGTTTTTTCTTTCAAATGACATCAAAATCGTTAAATTCTGAGACCATAATCATTGTCCCGCATAAAAGCCGGCTTTAGTTAGCAAAAGACTAAAAAGAGAAAGTAGACTTTAATTTTTCAGTTACCATAGTCAGCTTAGAACATGCTTCTACGTAGCAGCGACTTTTTGAAACAGCAAACGAAAGCAACTCTTCAGAAACTAGCGATTCGAAGTTACAAATGAAAATTTATTTTCGGAATCATGCCCATACCGATTTATTTTGTAATCAATTATTTTGCAATATTTGTTTTCCTGAACACTAATTAGCTGTTAAAAATGGACGACTACGGTCGACTACTTGTGAAAAACCGACGGCAGCCTAAAAAAATTGACTGCACAATTTTCCGAGAATTAATCTGCCCATCTCTGACATAAACAAAACAAACAAACAGCTGATTGATTTGAAAATTATTGCCTACATAATTATTGCCTAAACAATTGTATTCTATTGCTGCTTGGTCCTTCAAAACATCTATTTCAAACTGAGCAGCAACTTTATCGAGCCGGTAACGACTATAGAAGTCCTCGTCATCGAACTCGGAGGGATTGATCCGGCTTTTATATACTTTTCGCCGTCTCAGCACAATGTCGTCGTTCATAATATTGAAATCTCTTTCAATTTCCTCGAAATGAAGCATTTTACATTTTTTTCGATTTATTTCGTTTTTTGAATTTAGTGTATTTTGAAAAAGTGAAATTTCTGCTCATTTGGACTCATTGCTAACTGGTTTAGCAACAGCTTTTGCTTGTTTTAAAGTTAGAGTATACTTTAAGCGTTAAAGTATGCTCTAACTCGACTATGATTGACTTAAAGCCTACTTTATTTAAAACTATACTTTATTGGTCGATTTATTTCGACTATGACTAATAATAATAATAATTGACTGGCACGACAGCCCGCTTACGCGAGACTAAGGCCTAGCTTCCCGCAACTACCCCTGTTGTGCGTGTGAATTTGTACACGGGTTGGAGGGACCTACAGTTTTATGCCGGTTCCGAACGGCAGGTTGGGAGCTTTTTCATAAGCAATTTTTACTCTCAGAGGTTTGCCATTTCCAGCTGAGAGGACAGCCACCGAAAGAGAAAACGAGTTTTCCCGTTATTTTTTTTTTAGGTGTTATTACAGGCAGTATTTGAACCTGAGGTTGCTGCCTGCGACTCGCGGTCCAACGCACTAACCAACTGAGCCAAGGCGGCTGTCGACTATGCCTATTCGACTATGACTATGCGCCATTATATAGGGTGTTTTTTTTAGAGGTTTGTTTTTCGAATAGAGATAAAACTGGCATTTTGTGGTCAAATCTGGCAACTCTAATGTCATTTATGTTCAGTTTGGTTTGCCATTTCATCATGAACAGGTTGACAAAAGAACAACGCTTGCAAATCGTGCAAATTTATTTCGAAAATAATGGTTCAGTTCGCGAAGTTTACCGCAAGCTCCGTCCATTTTATGGTCGACATAATCGTCCATCAGAGCAATTAATTCGGTTAACCATGGGTCGTTTTCGCACTACGTTTACTCTATGTGATAATACGCATCCGCAGAGACGTCGAACAGTGCGCACCGAAGAAACAATTGCCGCTGTAGAGCAAAATGTTGAAGAGGACCCAGTCAGAAGAGGAGTCAGTTACCGTTAATGGAGACCGGTATAGAGCCATGATAACCGACTATTTTGTTCCCGAATTGGATGGCATGAATGTGGATGAGTTGTGGTTCCAACAAGACGGCGCTACATGCCACACAGCGCACGTCACAATCGATTTATTGAAGGAAACATTCGATGAGCGCATAATTTCGCGGAATGGACCTCTCAATTGGCCACCAAGATCGTGTGATTTGACACCATTGGATTATTTTCTTTGGGGATATGTGAAGTCGCTCGTCTACGCCAACAAACCAGAAACGTTAGGGGACTTGGAAGCCAACATTCGTGGCGTTATTGCCGACATACGGCCCCAAATGCTCGAAAAAGTGGTTGAAAATTGGACCTGTAGAATTGGCTTTATTCGAGCCAGCCGCGGCGGCCACATGCCCGAAATCATATTTAAACATTAATGGCATAAAATTATCCTTCCAATAAAGCCAAATTGATGGACATTAAAACGATTTTCTTGTGTTTTATTTCAATTCGAAGTTCTATACCTCTAAAAAAGACACCCGATGTTTACTATTTACTGTAGGATATCGATCAAAACACAAAAACGACGTGTCTGCTAAATACTATTCCAGCTCTGTTCGTACATCATTGTAGAGTAACATTTCTTGTGGACTTTTGTGGAAAAACGTTATTAGGACTTAATTTATAAACAAATGCTCATTTTGTAATTCTCCAAAATCTAGGAAGGCATAATTTTGAAAATTTAAGTCGGCTTGATGCGCTAAATTTCGACGGAGCGGTGTCAACTTAAGCTACTCTTCCATATTGCCACATTTTGGTATTATATTAACATATAATGAAATCATTTGACTTTTTAATACGTTTTTCAAATTTTCAAACGAATAATACGATAATTGTTAACTCCAATACGACACAGTCAGTGCTTTAAAATCTATATACAAAAGAGAGATATAAAAAAGAGTGGCAGTATGTGTGTGACCGCATCACGCTCAAACGGAACGGCCGATTTTCATGGGGTTTGTTTTGTTCGATTCGTATTAAGTCAGTTCAGGTTCGTGCGAAAAGCAAATTCTGGAAAATCTATTGGAAAAGTAGGAAAATTCATGCCATATTTTACCGTGAATTCGGCACATTTTCAGATAATAACTTTGGAACCATAAGTCACACATCAATTAAATTCACTACGAACTTACTATTTAGTCATGTCCTGCGACAGAGGGAATGGGGCGGGTATTGGACGAGGGGGTGTGGCACCACCCATACAAGCAAAATCTTTAATATAGAATATCTTCAACATTGTAAGGTGCACAGCATTGAATTTTAGTATAGCGTCGACCCATAGATGAGTAAATAATTTGATGGGCGTTGGACACGGGGCGTGGCACATTTTTTGTGACCCAAATATTTCGCTGAACTATAAGTTGCACAGCCATGAAACTAAGTACGAACCTACCATTTATTCATATCTTTCGACAAAGGGAATGAGGTGGGTATTGGACGGGGGGGCGTGGCACCACCCATACAAGCCAAATCTTTAATATAGAATATCTTCGAAATTGTAAGGTACACAGCATTGAAATTTAGTATAGTGTCGTCCCATAGATGTGTCATTCTATTGGTAAGATTTGATGGGGCGTGGCACATTTTTTGTGACCCTATTATTCCGCTGAACTATAAATCGCGCAGCAATGAAACTAAGTACGAACCTACCATTTATTCATATCTTTCGACAAAGGGAATGAGACGGGTATTGGACAGGGGGGCGTGGCACCACCCATACAAGCCAAATCTTAAAATATAGAATATCTTCGAAATTGTAAGGTGCACAGCATTGAAATTTAGTATAGTGTCGTCCCATAGATGAGTCATTCTACTGGTAAGATTTGATGAGCGTTGGACAAGGGGCGTGGCACATTTGTTGTGACCCAAATATTTCGCTGAACTATAAGTCGCTCAGCAATGACAATTAGTACGAACCTACCATTTTCTCCTTCGACAGAGGGCATTGTGCGGGTATTGAATAAGGGGGCGTAGCCCTGCCAATATAATTTAAATATGGTTCAAGCGCTATCCATTTCTTTACTGCAACATTGCTTATTTGTGGGCCTCGATTGCGTTAATCAGTAGCTCCCTCCTCTTCCTTTAGTTGGGTTTCTTCGTCCATTTGCATCGCTATTGATTCGCCATCTCGCGTATTTCATTATAAAAAAACAATAAATGTCGTGCGGGACGAAGTTCGCCGGGTCAGCTAGTATAAATATAAATTGTAACTATGTTACTTAACCCGGCGTTGGTGTGGTGGAAAAAAATTACGTTATTGGTGTGGTGGGGTATGACATACCCCAAAACTTGATATAGCAGCAACCTCACGAAACAACACAAAAACTTATAAAAGATAGCAATTATATCTGTGGCATTTTGACAAAACAACCTAAGTCGAATTTTCAAATTTTTCAGGAGAGCGAAAATACTGTTAAGGTGCAGAGTAAATCTCATACGAAATTCGAGAAAAGTTGAAATGCTACACATCATATCTCTGTAGCTAAATGTCATAGAAACAAGCCGATTACACCAAAAGAAGCGTCTTGAAATTGTATCTTTATGATTAAAAGATTGGAAAATTGCACTATCTCGAGATAAGATGTTTTGTCAAAATGCCACAGATATACACATATGTATTATCACAGAACAAACAATATACAGAATGCGCATCTGGTGTAAAGAAAATTTTCTTTGCGGGTTCCAGCGGTAGGGCCCGTTTGTGGATGTGGGGGGAAGCAGTAAAGAGGACGAGGCACAGTAGTATTTCGGCTATACGAAGTTTTGTCGCTGGCTTCAGCAAACTTCAATTTTCGAAGATCACCTTCATTCTCTGTTGGGGTTTATCGCTGGTTGGGGTGTTCGACAAGGAACATCAATTGCGAGCTGTGCTGTGCTGATTGGCACGAGACGGCGCCAGCGATAAGCGATTGGAAACTCGGAGGAGAAGTGTGGAAAAACCGAGAATACACACATAAAATGCACTAATACGCTCACATAACAGCTGATACTTAGTCCCAACAGCTGATACTTAGTCCTCCATACAAACTGAAAATGGAGGGTTGCTGTGTTGGTCAATTCAAAATGGAGGGTTGTTGGGCTGGTCAATTTTCATGTGTGAGGGTTATCGTTGTGGTTAATTTTTAATTGCATAGAACATTAATTAATTTTTTGGCACAGAATTCTGTGATACGTTTATAGAAAAATGAATATAAAATTCTATTATAGCTTACATATGTAATAAAATTGTTTGAATATGTGTCTAACATGTCATTATTTAAGTTTTCATTGACTCATTACAAACATTTCATTACTCATTACATTTTACACCAAAAGCATCTCTGAACTGCGATGATTAGGTGTTTAATTTGTAAACAAACAGCGCGGGAAGCAATCAGAGAGAAGTTGAACTTTAGAAAATTTGAATTTTATTAACATACATTCATTCTTTTCAGATAAAAATCATAATAACACATCAAGCAAATGCATCCAGCAATGCCACGCTAGCGAAATTTTGTCCGGAAGTGCTTGGAAGCACGAAATGTTTACTGGGCTCCGGCTGGGCACCATTGACGGTCACCAGGGTGTCGTCTGGTGTTTGGACGTCGACTGGACTACGTCGAGGCTGATATTCGGCGCTGGTGATATGACCGCAAAAATTTGGGATGTAGAGTTAGGTACTGTAATCACGTCCATACCGGCCAAGTCGTCGGTGCGCACTTGCAATTTCAGTTACTCTGGCAATCAGGCAGCTTATTCGACGGACAAGGCTATGAGTCAGAGTCCGGAACTGTTTGTGATTGATGTGCGCACGATCACGTCAATGCTGTGGGGTCCACTGAATGAGACCTTCATCACTGGTGTGTATAAATTGTTGAATGTAGTGAAAAATATGTACTAAAGTTTATTTTTGTAGGTCATGATAATGGACAAATTTCTATCTGGGGCATACGCAAGAGCGGCAGGGAGATTAATTCGGTAAACGACCACACAGCCGGCATCAGTGATATGCAACTGAACAAGAACAGCACCATGTTTGTCACGGCCTTAAAGTAGACTTCGGCAAAGTTGTTCGACTCTGATGTGTGTGTGTATCACGTCTCCGCATGCTGCTTCGGAGCAGAGAATGGGTGTGTGTCACCACTGTACCTAGTCACTGTTGTTAAACCGGGTTTTCTATTCTTTTCCGCAGATTAAGGTGGCCATAAAGTGCTTCTGCCGTGAGCGAATGCAGTCAAATCCAATGGAGTTTTTAAGGGAGGCTGCCACTATGCATTCCATTGAGCACAAGAATATTGTTCGGCTGTACGGCGTAATGTTAGCAACGGACCCCCTGATGCTGGTTACCGAGTTAGCTCATTTGCGTTTGCTGACAAAAGATTAATTCACAGGTGAAGACGAAGGTGCAATGTGCTTCTGAGTAAAGTGGTTTGCAAAATGGTAAGGATGAATACAAATTACTGTTTATATTCTATTGTAGACATCTCACAGTGGTGCACCTGGAAGGGCTTCCCAGTTCGAATCGGTAAAAATTGATTATACAAAGATACTTCATTTGCTAATTCGCTGCCGATTGGTGCTGTTCTGTTTAGCATTAGCACTGGAGAGCAATCTGCAGGTCCACATATCCAACCAACTTTTGTATTATCCAAAAGCGTGTAAAGAGTAACGAAAAATATAAAACAAACCTGGCGATGTTTGGAAGTAAGATCAATAACAAAATATATGTCAGAACCAGAAGAAATCGACAAAGGCATTTTTATTCATAACGCGGGGGGTTTTAAAATTGTTAACAAAAAACTTCTGTATAGAAAGTTATAGCGCTCGAAGGTTATTTGTTGTATTTTTCAAGTGCTACGTGTGCCAACAAGAATTTCAAACTCCTTACACGAATAATATACAGAACAGTCAATTGTAATGGAATTAAAATATGCTAAAATTGCGCTCAATTCTTCCGCAAGCACTTTGATTTCGGTCGCCCAATTGCCAACTCCTCGATTTCATCAGTTCGCATGCCAGTCAACTCCTGTCTAGCTTACAAGAAGAAGTTGCTTTCTGCAGCAACACGGGTTGACCCGGCGTGGCTGCCAATTGTGCAGCATTGGGTGCACATAATAACATAAAAAATAACATAAATACATAACAAATTTTACAAGATGTATGCATTTTTTATTGAAATAATTGACAATTATGAAAATAATAACATAACAAAGTTAGAAAATGTATGCATTTTTTATTGAAATAATTGACAATTATGAAAATAATAATATGCATCGAGAAAATGTATACATTTCCTATTGAAATGATTGACAATTATGAAAATAATAACATGCATCGTATTAATACGCCTTTTTCTAAAATAATACGAAAGACAAGCTACCACTAAATTGCAACTTTGCCCTTTGTTCTAACTTCAACGCGACCACACTGTTGAACGTTAACAGCCAATAGGTCTGTTTGGGAACGAATAATTTGTAGACAAATGGAAACAGCAAAGAAATTGTGCGTTAAGCTTTTCCTGCTGCAGCTGAAAAGGAAAAAGATGCAGATTGAGCGCAACGAACCATTTGCCTTTTGCATTAATATGTTTTACTGGATCATTTTTACTGGAAAAGTTCCCGAACAGACCTATTCACTGATCCAGTAGACGACGCCATGACACCTCACACAGATTGTGTATGTGAAATGCAAAAAATCGCTTCCCCTCCCAGTTGCCAATCACGTTATCACTGACGGCGCGCCGCGGTGTACCGTTTGCAAATTCGAATATGCAAGGGTGTGTGTCCGTGTGAAAATAAACGTGCGTGTTGCTTGTGTATGCGCTGAGGCGATTGAAAACAATACGAGCAACTGCACAAGATGAAAAGCAAATTGAATTTCCATGGCTGTCGGTTCTGCTATGAATAATGAACCAGTGAATTCGCAAAGGCGTACAGTAGAGTGTGCGTTCTTATTGATACAACAACAAAACCATGAATTTCTGCTGTGCAATGTTGGCATTCATGTAGGCTACGTTGCGTGTGGCCTAATAAAATTCATACCGATAAATTTTTCAAATTCACGTATTAACAGCCCAATTCTTAATAAATTCACCATATTGACTATTTGTCACGTTTTTACTATATGTCAAGAATTGGCATTCTATTTCTAAAAGTAAAAGCTCTTTCCTTGATAAATTGTCAAAAGTGTAAATGCTATTGAGAATAGCTTACAAATTTAAATTTTTTGTTAATTAAATTAACAAAACAAAAACAAAACATGAATTTAATTATTGGTATTTATTATTATTATTGATAATTAATTATTGTTATTTATTGTTGCTCAGATGTACTGTGGTGTATTTAGTGATCCGTCGATACCATCACTAATCCCAATCTTTCCTTCTCCTCTTGTGCTCATGTTCCCCCTATTTTCTGCTCCCCGGCTTCGGTCGTTTTGTATCGTTTCATGTACTTACTTGTTATTCGTACGCCGTGTAATAAAGTACCCAAAACCCGAACAACCCCCGCTTTTCATTTCTACCGCTCCGCGTGAAAATAAACATGGTCCTTCGAGCCGCTCGCGATTGAGCCGACGCGACATTGTTAAACAAACAGTGACAAATCAACAAACAGTGGAACATTTCAAACAGTGACACAAACACAAAGGTGAACACTAACTAAAGTGAAAAATACATTAATAAACAAAGAGTGACAACACAACACACTGTAAAACAAACCAAAAAGTGCGATCACAAATTAAAACTGCACAAAATTCAAAAATTGAAATTAAAAACAAAAAAACGCCGCGACAGTGGACAGTGCAGTGAAGTGCAAAGACAAGAACAAAAACGCGCACAAGAACCAAAACGCGCACATCATCAATACAACAACAAACACACCCATAGCACAACACAAAGCAGACGAGGAGGACAGCACAAACAACAGCATCTCAGCACAGTAGCGGACATATAGCAGGAGATCCCCAATCTCGGGCACGGGGCCCAAACACAGATAAGCGAAACATTTATATTTTCGAAATATAAATAACACGTACTAACACAACACGTACATAGTATATTAAACCCAAATATACACCCACTCCTCAAAAATCCAGAGTAAAATTTTACTTTCTGGTACCCCGCCACTGCTCGCTTATCGTGCATATTCCCTTAATACAAAACAGCGCAGTGCAGTAAGTAATTCGGCGCTTTGTATATTTCGCAGTCCCTTTTGTGCGACCTTCGCTGCCGAAGCAGCAAAAACTCCGCTGCAGCAAGCACCCAAAACGCACTATTCTCCTTGTGCAGTAAATAGGCACGCAGCATTTCTCCCGCTGCATTCCCACTCACCCACTTGCACGCATTTTCGCGTTTTGCTTTGTGCGATATACGCAAGCACTGAGCAGCGAGCACTCCCGCTGCTGCTTCCAAGTGCAATTGCACATTCGCACTTCTGCCTAAGCGATTTCCACACTCTCGCTGGCAGAAGTAAACAAACGCAAATACAGTGGGACTATTAGCCTGTTTTCGCAGCACATTGAACAATTTCCTGAGACAGACAATTTTCAATAGTGCTGCACATACACATTCACTGCACAGCTGTTGTCACCCCCAAGCGAATACAGTGGGACAAAAACACCCCAGCTGTACTCAAAACTTTGTAATCGTTCACCCCATTATTATTTGGTTCTCCTTATACCAAAAAAAATAAGATAAAATTATTATTTCCCATCAGTGGCGCACACAGGGGGGGGGAGGGTTTGGGGGGTCAAACCCCCACGAAATATTTTTAAGTTAGTACAGAAAACCGTCGCATATATGTTAAATCATCAATAACACGACTCGACACAAAAAATGCACCTAAAAAAGTGTTTTCTAGACTAACTTTGGGCCGCTGAACACGAAACTGAAAAAAAAAATTTTGTGGGAAGCGTTTCAAATCTCCGAAAAACCAGTTTTTACCCTGTTGTTTCAGTTATGAGCACATATCTCGTAAACGAACCATCTGACTAACACAAGATGTCCGTCGATCAGAAGATAATACCTTAGCTTTTCCAGAGATATACAGATTGTCCGAATCAGATGAAATTTGGAGAAAATACTGACGATGAAAGTTGTAAAAAAAATTGAATTTTTCGACCATTTTCAAAAATCATAAATTTTTGAATGTTTTTTATAGATAAAATAAATTATTTCCTTTGGTTTTAAGACCTAAGATGGAAAATATATTATTTGCGCAAATATTAAGCCTACCATCAATGGAATCGAAAGAAAAATGACAAAGTTATGATGCACTGAGTGAAAACACCAACTTTACATATATTACACCGTGACCCTTCCAAATGTTTATATAGGCGTGAAACTAGAGGTCATTTATCTGGAATTTTATTTATTTAGTTCTTCATTTTCTGACCCAAAGTGATTTTTAAAGGACTTTAAAATTTTAAGGACATACACATTTCAAATATGTTTTCAAATATTTGCGGTTGTGCTAGATATGGGTATCAAATAAAAGAGAAAAATAGTCTCCTTTAAATAAATTTTCTATTTTGAGCTTTCAGGACCAAAATATGTCAGGTAGGGGAAACATACCAGGTATTTCAGTATGAAGTGAGTCTTTTTTTGCGAAAATAAAACACTAACTTTTAATGGGAAAGTAAAACACATTTTATTCAAAGTATTGGCCATTGCTAGCCTCACATTTTGTCCTTTGTCATTTTTCAGGCAATTTGATGACAGCGCGCCAATAGAATTGTTTGTCTTTTGAAGTAAACCAATCAGACACCCAATTTTCGACTTCCTCGTAGGAATCGAAGTGATGCTCAGCCAATGCGTGCCCTATCGATGAAAACAAATGGTAGTCGGAAGGAGGCAAGTCTGGTAAATACGGCGGGTGGTGTAGCAGCTCCCAGCTTTGATTGTATCCTGAACCGGTCTTGCTTTGTGTGCAGGTGCATTGCCATTGAGCAAAATTACATTGCCGTGTCTTCTGGCCCATTCTGGTCTGTTTTCGATCAATGCATGGTTCAAATTGATCATTTGTTGTCGGTAGCGATCAGTATTAACGGTTTCGCCAGGTCCGTTCGCTCCGGTCCCACCAAACAAACAGCATTGTCTTCTTGCCGAATCGATCTGGTTTTGCAGTCGATGTTGAAGGTTGTCCCGGATTACCCATGATTTTTTCCGTTTAGTATTCCTAAAATAGATCAATTTTTCATCGCCAGTAACAATTCGATGCAAAATTGATTTTCTTTCGTGTCTTTGAAGCAAAATTTCGCAAGTGTTTTTTCGGTTTTCCATCTGCCTTTCATTCAATTCATGTGGCACCCATTTTCCACACTTTTGGATCTTTCCCATAGCTCTTAAACGGACAGAAATTGTTCCATGTGCAACATTTAACATTTCTGCCATTTGCTTTTGACTCAAAGTGTCATCTTTATTTAATATCGTTTGCAATTCGGCGTCCTCAAACTTTTTTGGTGGTCTTCCACGTTCTTCATTTCTCACATCAAAATCGTTATTTCTGAACCGTTGAAACCATCTTTTGCATGTTGCTCTTGACAGATCATGATCACCATATGCCTCGACAAGCATTCGATGTGACTCTGCAGCACTATCTGGTACAAAATTCTAAATTTTTAACACGATGAAAAAATATGATGTTGTTTGTTCAATGACTTGATGTATACTAAATATGCTTGACAGATGTCAAGCATCAAAACAAAAAAAAAAATTAAGTCTCGTTCACAACAAATATTCCCTATCGAGACATTTGTATCTTGAGGCTCACTTCATACTGATATATAGTACCTTCATACTGTACATGTTTTGGATCTCAGTCTATAGATTCATACATCTAAATTTTATTCCATTTCAAAGTTCTCAAAAAAGTTACACGAAAACCCCCCCGAAACAAAATCCTGCGTGCGCCACTGTTTCCCATTAACACTAATACACTAATATTTATTTATTACACGTACATATTTGACTATATAAAAAATTTGGTGTTTAATAATAATTTCCCTCATTCTTATTTACATAGTTGTTGTTTATTCCCAATATATGTATATATACCAATTTCTCGACGCATTTACACACAGTGTTAAACTTCTATCCTCAACAGAAATACAAATTCGTATTGAAATCCTTTACACTTTTGTGTACATTATCCAATTTTTTAATTATCGTTCGCGCGGACGCGGTAATACTAACGGTTTATTCCTCATAAGCCTTATATTTATATTCAATCGAAACCCCCTTCGAACTTTTAAGCCATTTCAATGCCTGTTGAGCGATCCCCCAAGCGTCAAATTAACAAAATGGGGTCTCCTTCTCCAAGATATTCAAAGTCGACTGAGGCACATTTGACAGTTCCTGTCACTCGCGAGGCACTCAAAACTCGCTCCAACCCACTTAGTCCCATAGCAACCCATCCCAGTGTTGCCACATTTGGTTTTGAGTCCGAGAGACTCGTGCAATTATGCACACAGTTTTCATCGGCTCCCATTGAGGATTTGACCAAGTCACTGGTCCAAATTAAGCAGAAAAGGCAACAGCCAGCCCGACGGTTTCAAAGAGTCGGCTAGGCAAAAGATCGATGCCTGCACAGACCAATACGAGTTGTGCATGGCTAAGATGTTGGACATCATTAAGATGCTCCAACCTCAGTCCCCCCAGCCTGCTACGCATATGGAACCGGTTCAACACCTAGAACCAGCAAATACTTCCTACATTTGCCTCCAAGTTCCTCCTTGCGACACCGAAACATTCTTCGGGGGCTATGAGCAGTGGCCGTCCTTTCGGGACATGTTTACTGCGGTATACATCAACCACCCCCAGCTCACTCCAGCCCAAAAATTGTATTACCTCCGATACAAAACGCAAGGCCAAGCCGGTGCTATTGTTAAACAATACGCATTAACCGATGAAAATTTCAGACTCGCGTGGAAAGCCCTAAGATCCCGCTATGAAAACAAACGCATCCTCGTTGACAACCAAATTCGATCTCTATTGAATATCGCTCCTGCCCACACCGAAAATAGTAAGGCACTACAGCGGATCCAGAATTCAATAAACAATTGTCTGTCCGTGTTTAAGTCTCAGGCCGTAGACACGGACAATTGGGATCCGCTGTTGGTATATATATGCTCTACCAAATTGCCCGAAGCAACTCTAGCTTTATGGGAACAATCTTTGACATCCCGGAAGGATCTGCCACCCTGGTCACAAATGAATGAGTGCTTGACCTGCAGATACGAGGTAGTCGAACGGCTGAATTTCTTTCGGCCTCCCAAGTCGAAACCACAATCCTCATCTTCCAATGTCCTCAAAAATCGGCCCAACAGATTCCTAAATCTTCACACTGAAGTGAAAAACGATTTCGCGTGCAAACTCTGTAACGCAAATCACTCCATACGGGCTTGCTTCACCACTCTTTGCTTCATCTCCCCAAAGGCAATGCGCAACCCACTCACTCCCCCAATCGATCACCTTCGACCACTTCTCTGGTCTCAACGGTTATCCAAAAACCGAGCAACAATTCCACCACTAATCCTCCTCTTTCCGATGCGCAACCCAGCACATCTTCAAGGCAAAGTACGCCCCCAGTACCAGCCCTCCACTCAAATAATGGCACCCAATCTCTTCTGCCTACGGCACTGGTGTCCATTAACCATTTAGGAAAGTTGTTCAGAGTTCGAGCGTTGATCGTTCAAGGCTCTCAGCGCACCTTCATTTCCTCAAAGGTCCAGGGACGCCTAAAATTGCCTATGGAGAAATCTAACCTCCAGATCTCGGGCATGGGCGGACAGACTGTAAACCCCGCCAAACATATATGCTTCTTGACATTGGCAGTCCCTAAAACGAGCACAAACCTCCCCGTGCAAGCAATCGTACTTCCAAAGTTAACGGAATTTCTCCCCTCTTCCAAAATAAACCCCCCAAATTTGAACGAATTCGCCATGCTAGATCTCGCTGATCCCAACCTCTTCGAGGCAGCGCAGATCGATATAGTGATTGGCGGTGATCTCATCCCACAGAACATGCTCGAAGGTTTCCACCGAAATGTATGTAGCAGCTTACTTGCTCAACACACAGTATTCGGTTGGATATTAAGCGGGCCAGTACCCATGTCATCCCATTTGACAAATGCTGCCGCGGTGCCAAATCACCATACGCACACTGGTCTCGCCCTTCGAAACAATCTTCCTACTCCAAAGGAAGCCCCTTCTGATGTGATTGCCGCCCTCAAACCCGTAGGGTTTCCACCCAAAGAAATAAAGGCAAAGCAATCAGAATCCACCATCCCTGCACACTCAAACTCGAAATGGCAAACACCCGCCTTCGTTGCCAAACGTTTCGCCCCCCGCAGGATGGCTATCGCCCCCAATGAGCCCCCTCGCATTTCCACATTGCACCCCCCCGTACACTAAACCTCGAGCGCACCCATTCCGGGTCCGAGTCAGTCGCCATTCCCGTGCGACCTGTTCCAAGCGCCTTCACTCCTCTGACGGGAACTCATGCGAACCCCATCGCTTGACGAACCGATCAGACCTCACACCAACGATGTCAACATCATCACTTCCCACAACTGACATCTCCTCTTTTTGCAGATCCGGCGCTAGCAACCACTCCAGCAGCTGCCCCGCACGTCCGCACGCATCATCTGCGAAGAGGACCTCATCGCACTCACCAGCACTCCGGCATCGCGGAACGGCGACAACCCTACAGCCGTCAACCCACCGCACCACTAGTCAGCCGCGCATTACCGCCAGCCAGCCGTCAGCCGCACCTCCTCGTCACACCCGAGGACGCGGGGACGATCAACCCCCACCAAATTAAATTGCAATCTGCAATGGCGGCCGCGATGTTCACATGAGTGCTTTCTTCAGTGATCCGTCGATCCCATCTCGAATCCCAATCTTTCCTTCTCCTTTTGTAATCATGTTCCCCCTATTTATGCTCCCCGGCTTCGGCCGTTTGTCTCGTTTTATGTTTCTCGTACTACTTGTTACTTGTTATTCGCCCATCGAGGAATAAACACCCGAAAACCCGAACTACAACGCCTTTTATTTTATTCGCTCCGCCGCGAACCGAAACAATTGTTATTATTCTTATTTAGTTGGTATTTATAACTGTTTCTTCATTATTTATTCTTTTTATTTTCTTAAAGTTTATATCATTTAGTATTTTTATGTGTTCTGTATTGTATGTATGTATTTTTATTTTATTCTTATTTTTCGTTTTACTTGCAATGTGCTCTTTTAGCCAAATGCAATTTTTTCCAAGCAAAATTATTAAAAAGTAATCTAATATAACGGCAGCCGCCGTGGCTCAGTTGGTTAGTGCGTTGGACCGCGAGTCGCAGGCAGCAACCTCAGGTTCAAATACTGCCTGTAATAACACCTAAAAAAAAATAACGGGAAAACTCGTTTTCTCTTTCGGTGGCTGTCCTCTCAGCTGGAAATGGCAAACCTCTGAGAGTAAAAATTGCTTATGAAAAAGCTCCCAACCTGCCGTTCGGAACCGGCATAAAACTGTAGGTCCCTTCCACCCGCGTACAAATTCACACGCACAACACGGGTGGTTGCGGGAAGCTAGGCCTTAGTCTCGCGTAAGCGGGCTGTCGTGCCAGTCAATTAAAATTAAATTACTAATATAAATTGCTTATGTTCCCTACAAGTAGACGGTTCTGAAAACCACATTTTGTATTCATCTACTTCTGTTGCATTTGCAACACAAAAATTGTAAAAACGCTTTTTTATATTGGAGGAATGAGGGATTTCCTTAAAAAATGTATGAAATGTGTTGTAAAAGATTTTTGAAATTAATAAAAAATGAGTCGCTTGGAGCTTTTGCTTTTAAACTACTATTAAAATAGTTGAAATTTTTGAAAAATATAAACATTTCGTTTCCTTGTAAATTACAAGGCTTCAACAAATTATACAAATTACATTCATGATAATAATTTGATGGTCGTTAACAAAATTTTTCAATTTAAACAAATTTTTTGGGGATTCAACCACGTCAGAATTCGTTTAAATTTTTCAATTCAAACAAATTTCATTTGGATTCATTTCAAAACATGCAACCAGACAGCGCAACGATTAGATTGATAACGAGCTGTTCTCAGCAAATTTGTTGAAGCGAAAGCGATCGTCAACGAAAATAAGTATACACACAAAAAATGAGCGCGAACAAGGGAAATTGTGTTTTTGCTTTTGTTGGCTTTTTAGTGGTTGATTATTTCATTGCATGTGAAGTCAGCGCATACAATTATGCGAATATTTTCGAATAGCCGAAGTGCGTATGGGATCTGCTGCGTTGGTAACAAAGCGAATCACAGCAGCAGTCGCAAAATCACAGCTCGCAGTTGATGCAGTGACTTCGTGACGCGCAACTCGGAGGAGAAATGATTTTCAAACCATTTTTTGCTTTTTCCAATCGTCCGATAGTGTACGGGTTTTTTTACCCAAACATTCGCACAGCACCGGTTACCAGTCAATTGTTTGCATCTTAAAGTGTTAACTTTTCTTATTCGCTGTAAATATAGCATTGCAAACCAACTTGTTTTACTGGTCTAAGTAATTTTGATTGTAACGCGTACAAAAAAAAAGCAGAAATAAATTATTTCATACGCTGAAGTCAGCAGATATTCGATTGCTTTTTCCTTCAGTTCATGTCTCATTGAGTTTGCCGTTTCTAGTGCAGCACGAAACAGTGATGGCAAGTTGAACTCTTTTCAAACGCAGAGCTGCAACTCAAGCAATGCAAAGGCTTTGAGGGCAGTCAGCAAAAACTGATGTAAAATCATATTAAAACACGAGGCAACATACTTATGACGTTTTTCAGCAACAACGTTTTTTTGCAATCAATTTCCTATAAACGTACTACAGAATGAAAGCAAAAAAAAACCAATTATTTTATTTGCAAATAAACATCGAACGCACCAGCAGCCCTTGCCCTGGCCTTTGTATGGCGAATTTTTTGTACTAACCCTAATCAACTCTGGGGCCTGGTTTTACCGAATTTGCGACTCTGGGGCCTGGTTTTACCGAATTAGCAACCGTGACCCCTCCGAGTTTCGCGTCATGTAGTCATTGGTTGATGTGCGACTGACCACATCAACATAAAGCAAATTATGAAAGCTGACTTCGAATTAAGAAGTGTGCCGAAGTCATCGCGAATATCTTCGAATAGCCGAAGTCTCTCGGTTCCATATACATTTTCCTCATCATTGCCGCAGCGAGACGTAGGATCAGTTATTGGCTCTTCGATCATTGTTGTATATTTCGTCCCAGTTGCAGTTTGAAAGCGTAATTTTTGTTATTGCCGTTTTCCGCTTGTGTCAAATATTGTTGTTTTTGACAAACCAACAATTAGCAATACAGGATTTCGAAAATTCTATTTATTCTCTATTTCATCCTTAGTTCACTGCTTTTTGAACCATGTAAATATTGTTTCTCGTTTGGTTTTTATGAGCATTTTCCCAAACCCTAGTAAAACTGTGAAATTCAGCCGGTTATTCTCGCATACGCACCTCTTTTTCGCCCGGAACTAAAAGGGTTAATGCATTGGAAACTAAATTTTTTCCGGATTTTTAGTAAAAATGTCATGAAATTTGGTGCACTGGAAGCGAAGTTATTGCATCTGAAGTGAAAGTATGTTTGTGTCATCGTACAAAAATGAGCATCGAACAAAGATCCAATATTAACTTTTGTTTTAAAAATGTTTAAACTTTAACCGAAGCATTTGATGAACTAAGTTTATGGTGATGATTGTTTATACCGTGGTGGAGTTCATAAGTGGTAAACGCGATTTAAAAACGATTGTTTGGACATAAATGATGACCAACTGAAATTCGCGATCACCGTAGATCAAAACTGGGCGGTAATTTATAAAAGATTTGCAAAAATCTTCATTGAAATTCTTGATATTGGATTTAACCTTCGCTTTACTTATACCCGACCGTGTGATCCTTTTAATATTCATGTTTAATATCTGCACAAATTTTAAGGCAATTTTTTAACATGAAAAAATATTTTTTTTAGAAAGTTTGTTCATGTTTCTCATTATGTGTTCAATGAGCTCTGGTAAGAAATATTCTAATATTGTCCATAGTCAAAAAATAAATCATTAACCCGGCATTCGTGTGGTGGGGTATACCATACCCCAGAGATTGTATTTTTGTAAATAGCACGGACATCAGTTTTATGCGGGCACTATTGCTTCTAGTAGCTGTTTATAACAGTCCAACCATACACATTTGCTGTCTAAAAACAACTTAAGTGTGACCAGATTTGAGTCACATCCCGCTAAAGTTCATTGGGGTATAACATACCCCACCACACCAATAACGTAACTTTTTGTGTAAATGATTTTGAATTCAAATTGTTATTGTCGATGGTCTAGTAGTCATCGATTTGTTAAAAAATTCACCGTACGGAAAAATAAGAGGCAAATACAAACTGGCCAACTGCTACGTGCAAGAAAAGCTCCTAGTTTAGTATTCGCATGTTTCATTAAATTTAATAGCACATACGACAATAGTTTTCATCGTATCATATGTTCCAAAAATATCATTAATACACAAAAATATAATGATTCTGTAAATCCTTGAAATTAGGCGAAGCTGTACCAAAACGTCGTCAGTACAGCACTCGATGTTCGGTTTGTCCGAGAGCAAAAACCTTATACGACTTGCGAAAAAAGCGCTAATTTTGAGACCCTATAATTCTCTCCTCTTTCAGGGTAGCTACCAAAAATTTAATGTCACATAACTATATTATGGTGTTCACAGTTCAGCGGTATCTAGCATGTTAAATTTCCCACCTGGCAATTTTCCCGAATTTTCCCATATGGTATCTCAATTGTTTTTGATTTGTATGAAAAACAGAGATACCGGTAGTTTCAAAATTTGCCGCACTGCTGAGCATGTTTATTGAAATAGGCAAATAATTTTTTTGACACAATCACCGGAGCGAATTTTTTGAATACTTTATGCCACTATCGGGACGATTTCTTTATTTGATGTTCAACGTTTGTTTGCTATTGAGCGAGGCATTTTTATTTTGATAATTTTTCCACAATTGTTTGAAAGATGTACAATGGGGTGCTCACAGTTAGATAGTTTTTTTTTAGGGAAAATTGCCCGAAATAAATTTTCCCGCAAACTGTGAATACCATAATGTATTTCATTTTTAAAACTGACTATGTTTTTTGGAAAATTATATACAGAAATGTTTTTAAACCCCATTATATGAAGTCAACTTATAAATATTGGTACTTTTCGTTTATTTTTGTTATATTTGATATTTTCTTTTACAAATTGCTTGCACATGAAATGCTTTTGTATTTTCTTGCGTAAAAGTAAATGAAGAATAATATAAAATTGCTATCTTTTATATTTGTGTTGTTTCGTGAGGTTGGTGCTATATCAAGTCTTGGGGTATGTCATACCCCACCACACCAATAACGTAATTTTTTTCCACCACACCAACGCCGGGTTAAAGTTAGGCCTTTTTTCGAATAACGAACTATCGCCAGAGGAAGATAAATACTGAAGTCCACCAATACCTCACTTTGCGTCGTGGTTACGTTCCAAAAAAACACGACGCAAATTGAAACGACGCAACGTGAATTATGATTTTCTATAGCAAACCATGTAAAGATCGAAGACAGGTTCCAGGGTTACGAAAATACTACTTTTTAAAAAGAAAATTTAACAAAGTAAACATTTAAAAAACAAAAATAATATAACTCTGCCAATAAATAAATTGGACAAATATTTACCTTTTTTGTAACCAGAAACAACCCGTAAAAATTTATAAAAATGTATTATTCTCTTTTAAAAAAAGCACACACAAAAGCAATTGAAACTGAATTCTAAAATTAGCAAAACAAAGTGAAAATAAAACTGTATTAAAATTGCGTTGATTTTCAGTTAGAAAGGGAATCCCCGAGTTTGATGCATGGCGCAATTAGAAACATAAGTCGTGCCCTCTTTTAGAAAAAAAAAATTAAAAAGAAAAAAATTAAAGACTCGAACCCAAAACAACGCAACTTCGAAAATCTAACGACGCACAGTGAAAATGAGTGCTAATTCAGCCGCGACGCAACTTCGAAAAAACTCAAAACGAAACGACGCAAAGCGAGGTATTGGTGTATAAAAAAATTATATTTGTCATCCGAGTGAACGACATTGGTAAACGTCGCGACGTATACAAAAATCTTTGGCATCTCAATACCATAAATGTATCGCATTTTAACTGAACATTTGGCTATCGAAGGTGCCATCTCATCTATCGATACTTGTTTTGGTTGTTTTTTTGTTTACTAAAAGTCGAGTTTTAACCATCAACCGCTCCTCGTTTTCACCTGATGCGGCACCGCGCGACAGCCCGATACCGCGACTAGGGCCTAGCTACACGCAACCATCCGTGCGAATTTTTACAAGGTTGGAAGGGACCTACAGTTTTATGCCGATTCCGAACGGCGAGTTGGGAGCTTTTTCATAGGCAATTTTAGTCTCAGAGGTTTGCCATTTCCTGCTGAGAGAACAGCCGCCGAAAGAAAAATTTTTGTTTTTCTTTATTTTTTGCGGTGTTAGCAGCAACAGAGTATTGAACCTGGGTTCGAGCGTCGCATTTGACTCGCGGCCCAACGCACTAGCCAGCTGAGCGACGGCGGCTGCCGCGCGACCTTTACCTTTTCAAAAAATGCATTTGCCGATGAAACAAAGCGTTTTGAGAACGTAGAAACCATTCAAAAGGCGTCCTGAAGGACATTCCGGTCGACGAACTAAACTATTCTTATGCAAATCGCTGTATTGAGCCTAAACGGGACTATTAAAAAAACAAATTAGTTTCGCCAAAAAAATTTGTTGATATTATTCTTTTAAATGTTTAAAAATGAAAAGACTTTTTTGCTAATGTGGGAACGTACTTACGATGCATAGTGATTGAAAATGTTGTCAAAGTATAGGCTATGGGAGTTCTGACACCCAAAACTCCGCCCCCCTTGGCTACGCCCCTGTGTGCAAGCAATTTGTAAAAAAAATACCAAATATGTTATAACAAAAATAAAAGAAAAATACAGTCGTGTCTGGATATAGTGAACTAATTATTTCAAGGCCTGTTCACTGTATTGAAGTTTTCACTATATCAAGGTTAACATTTTTGCTCAAAAACTCGTTATATTTGCTCAAAATACAATTTTTGTTTTTTGCTTGAAAATTTGTTTCTATATTTAAAGGCTCGATGTCAAAATTTGGGTGTTCACTATATCGAGGTGTTCACTATATAGCGGGTTCACTATACCCAGACACGGCTGTACTTATATTAATAAGTTGACTTCATATGGAGTTTAAAAAAATGTCATTATATTATTTTCCAAAAAACATACTCTGTTTTAAAAACGAAATACAATACAGTTATGTGACATTAAATTTTTGGTAGCCACCCTGAAAGAGTAGCGAATTACACGGTCTCAAAATTAGCGCAAGTCGTATAAGGTTTTTGTTCTCGGACAAACCGAACATCGTGTGCTGTACTGACGACGTTTTGGTACAGCTCCGCCTTATCTCAAGAAATTACAGAATCATGATGATGTAGAAAAATAATGATATTTTTTGGAACTTATGATGCGATGAAAACGACTGTCGTATGTGCTATTAAATTCGATGGAACATACGACATTCGTTTTCTACGGCGACGAAATGCGAATACTGAACTGGGAGCTTTTCTTGCTCGTATATATCGGCTGTTTTTTTAGAGGTATAGAACTTCGCATTGAAATAAAACACAAGAAAATCGTTTTAATGTCCATCAATTTGGCTTTATTGGAAGGATAATTTTATGCCATTAATGTTTAAATATGATTTCGGGCATGTGGCCGCCGCGGCTGGCTCGAATAAAGCCAATTCTACAGGTCCAATTTTCAACCACTTTTTCGAGCATTTGGGGCCGTATGTCGGCAATAACGCCACGAATGTTGGCTTCCAAGTCCCCTAACGCTTCTGGTTTGTTGGCGTAGACGAGCGACTTCACATATCCCCAAAGAAAATAATCCAATGGTGTCAAATCACACGATCTTGGTGGCCAATTGACAGGTCCATTCCGCGAAATTATGCGCTCATCGAATGTTTCCTTCAATAAATCGATTGTGACGTGCGCTGTGTGGCATGTAGCGCCGTCTTGTTGGAACCACAACTCATCCACATTCATGCCATCCAATTCGGGAACAAAATAGTCGGTTATCATGGCTCTATACCGGTCTCCATTAACGGTAACTGACTCCTCTTCTGACTGGGTCCTCTTCAACATTTTGCTCTACAGCGGCAATTGTTTCTTCGGTGCGCACTGTTCGACGTCTCTGCGGATGCGTATTATCACATAGAGTAAACGTAGTGCGAAAACGACCCATGGTTAACCGAATTAATTGCTCTGATGGACGATTATGTCGACCATAAAATGGACGGAGCTTGCGGTAAACTTCGCGAACTGAACCATTATTTTCGAAATAAATTTGCACGATTTGCAAGCGTTGTTCTTTTGTCAACCTGTTCATGATGAAATGGCAAACCAAACTGAACATAAATGACATTAGAGTTGCCAGATTTGACCACAAAATGCCAGTTTTATCTCTATTCGAAAAACAAACCTCTAAAAAAAAACACCCTATAGAAGGGCAGTTGGTATTTGCCTCTAATTTTTCCGTACGGTGAATTTTTTAATAAATCGATGACTACTAGACCATCGAAAATATCAATTTGAATTAAAAATCATTTGAATTTACATTTATTTATTCAAAAAGTTACGTTATTAATGTGGTGGAGTATGTCATACCCCAATGAACTTAAGGGGGATGTGACTGAACTCTGGTCACAATCAAGTTGTTTTTGGACAGCAAATGTGTATGGTTGGAGTGTTATAAACAGCTACTAGAAGCGATAGTGCCGACATAAAACTGATATCAGTATTATTTACAAAAATACAACCTCTGGGGTATGGTATACCCCACCACACCAATGCCGGGTTAAACCAATGCAATGAATTGTGAGTTCTCCTACTACATTTTAAACAATGTTGAGAGAGCGTCGATCACAATACGAATCAATAGAAAAGCAAACGAACGAAAATGTTAAAATGTTTGGTTATAACCAACCAACCGACATCAATGACAGGAAAATTGAAGTTTTCACCAGTGACGTAGTTCGAATTGTTTCAAACTGTCAAGGAGCAGTGGGACGAGTACGACCTTTTACAAAATTAATATATCCCCAAAATAAAAGATTTTAGGAAAAAGCATATGAAATCATTTATTTCGTTTCATTTTATTTAATATTTACATACTTATTTATCAATTGCTCAATTGCTTAGAACGATTTAGAGGTAAGGCAGATTTGGTCTCTCTGTTTATATAACTTTCTTGCTATTTAATGTAAATATATATTTTATTAAAAATACTTTTTTTAATATTTTATATCAATTCATATTTTAATTGTTTAATTAATATAACAATATTATTTTTTTTAAATTAAAATCGCCCTTATCGTCAAATTCTTTCAGTAATGAAAATGGTACTGTCACGTCCACAAATGTACCCAAAATGCTTCTCAAATAACCTCAAATAATGCATTGCGTGAGGATCTGCGGTTTACACAAAATTTGTAAAAATCGTATTAAATATTAACAACGCAACACATGGCACAACAATCACAAATATTTAAATTCACAAATTACTTACATGTTTTTTTTGCATTATTTTGCCGACATTGGCCCACTGCACACTTCATTGTTTACGTTTTGTTTTTTATCAAAAACTCATTACTAATTGTTGTAAACTGTTTTCACGAAAACGTAAAATTCTGTATTATTCCAAAGATTCCACACCGTTTTGGTAAAATTTTCGCGTTAAAATGTAACAAAATTCAAAAAATGCTGTTGGCCAATCAAATCTTTCACAACGAATGAAAATAATTTTAAGGTGCCCAATTGACATATGATTCAAATTTTAATTATATTTATTTTTCAAGATGAGGAAAAATACTAAGAGAAGCAAAACTTTGTTTTAGCCCAGTGGCGCACACAGGGGGGGGGGGGTTTGGGGGTTCAACCCCCCCCCCCCGAAATATTTTTAAGTTAGTACAGAAATTTAATTTAAAACCGTCGCATATATGTTAAATCATCAATAACACGACTCGACACAAAAAATGCACCTAAAAAAGTGTTTTCTAGACTAACTTTGGAACGCTGAACACGAAACTGAAGATCAAAAAAAATTTAGTGAGAAGCGTTTTTAAATCTCCGAAAAACCAGTTTTTACCCTTTTGTTTCAGTTATGAGCACATATCTCGTAAACCATCTGACTAACACAAGATGTCCGTCGGTCAGAAGATAATACCTTAGCTTTTCCAGAGATATACAGATTGTCCGAATCAGATGAGATTTGGAGAAATTACTGACGATGAAAGTTGTAAAAAAATTGAATTTTTCGACCATTTAAATTTTTGAATGTTAAATAAAATAAATTATTTCCTTTGGTTTTAAGACCTAAGATGGAAAAAATATTATTTGCGCAAATATTAAGCCTACCATCAATGGAATCGAAAGAAAAATGACAAAGTTATGATGCACTGAGTGAAAACACCAACTTTACATTTATTACACCGTGACCCTTCCAAATGTTTATATAGGCGTGAAACTAGAGGTCATTTACCTGGAATTTTATTTATGTAGTATTATTATCCCACGGTGTGGTTTAACGACCTATTGTCGGCCTTTTGAATTAAACACTCCAAGTGTCGTTTATTGTTGGTTTATTGTTTATTATAATTTATCCAGCGTCCGGTCGCGTCAACGTCGTGGCAACGAATGCCTGTCGTTCTTCGTCTTTCTTTGTTCGTCTCTCTGTCCGCGTTGTAATTCAAAGGTCCGTCCGCTTCTGGTGGCGTCGTTGCCACATTGTCCCGTGTTGCGATCTGTTCTCGTCCTGTTGTCTGTTCTCTTCTTCCCGCTTGTTCCCACCTTGCCACCTTCCCACATTCGGTCATCCTGACGTGTTATTCGTCCCCGAATAATTACTGCCATGGCTTCATATTTTCGGCTATTGATATAGTTTTCTTAGGACCTTCCTGGTTACCCACTTTTTCTACCTCGTACCTCCCGTGATTCAATTTAGCGGTTACCTTGTACGGTCCGAGATATTTTGGTCGTAATTTCATACTCGTTCCAAACTGCGTTCTTTTAATTGCTACCAAATTGTTGATATTATATTCTCTTTCCTGTTTCCTATTCCTGTTAAATGTTCTGCAATTTTCATTCTGTATCTGTCTAATATTTTCTTGTGCATTCTTCCTTATACTGTCCTGTTCTGTGTTTAACTCCTCCACTTCTATCTCATTCAAAAGTTGTCGTAAATCTGGAAAATCTGTTACTCGCATGTCTAATCCTGTCATCACTTTAAAGGGTGTTACTTTCGTACTGCGCGGTGGTGTGTTGTTCAAAATTTGTTGAATCTTCGCCACATGGTTGTACCACTGGGTTGGGTTGTTCTGACATTTCTTGGCAAGCATTGGAATGATTATCCTATGGACACGTTCTACCTGCCCGTTACCGCGAGGCACACCTGTAGCTATCTGTAAATGCTGTATATTCTCCCGCTCACAATATTCTTTAAAAAGATTTGACGTAAATGCACTGCCTCTGTCTGAAACGATGCGTTTTGGATTGCCGAAAATTGTTGACTGTTTCAGTAGTCGGTCGATTACTTCCTCCGCTCCCGTTGACTTGGTTGGATATAACCAAACGAATTTGGAAAACCCGTCCACCACGACGAAAATATGGTTATATTTTTTATGAGTTTCTGTTAATGGGCCGACATGATCTACGTGGAATGTTCCTAACGGTTCCCCTGCTTTGTCAATAGTTGTCAGAAACCCCTCTTTTTTCCCTCTCTTCGTGTCCACAATTATGCACTCGATACAACCTTTGATAATCTTTCCTACCTTTTCCCTCACTTTCGGTATGTAATAGGTCTTTTCTACGAGTTCCTGAGTCTTCTGGGTCGCGAAGTGTCCCTGTACGTGAGCCAATCTTATGATTTCCTCTTCCATTATTGACGGTATCACCAGTAATTCCTTAACGGGATCTTTATATACCAATTCACCTCTAACAAAATAATCTTCGTAGTCCCCAGTTTCCAAAATTTTCTTTACGGCCCTAATCCAATCATCCTGTTCTTGTGCTTCTCTCAACCTTGACTTTAACGAGTCTTGGGCAAAAAGACAATACACCCGGCTCAACGCATCTACGTGTCGCATGCGCGAACCCGCCCTGTGCTCTACAACGAAATTATATTCTTGTAGGTACATCGCCCATCTCATTATTCTGTCCGGCACGTCCTGCTTCCTCACCGTCATTGCAAAAGCATTGCAATCAGTCACAATTTTAAAAGTCATATCTTTTAGATAAATTCGCCATTTTTTGAGTGCTTGTATTATCGCTAACACTTCCAACTCGTACGAACTGTATTTTTCCTCGGCTTGTGTGGTTTTCCGGCTCATAAACTCTACAGGATGCCATAATCGGTCCTCTGCGTCTTGCTGCAATAAAACTGCTCCATATCCGTACTTTGAAGCATCCGCGTGCACCTCCGTATCTGCTGTTGGGTCAAATAGTTTTAATGCCGGTGCTCCAACCAATGCCTGTTTTAACTCCTGAATGGCTAGCAAATGTTCCTGTCCCAGCTTGAATTTCGTGTCTTCCCTCAGCAAATCCGTCAGCGGTTTGGCGACCACTGCGTAATTCCGTATAAAACGTCGAAAAAAGGACGTTAAGCCCAGGAACCTTTGCATTTCCTTCTTATTCGTCGGTATCGGAAAATTTGCAACCGCTTTAGTTTTCTCCCCTGAAGGCAAAATTTTCCCCTCTTCAATGATATACCCCAAAAAATGGATTTGCTTCTTTAGGAATTGACACTTTTCCCATCTAAATTGTAACCCATAATCGCTGGCATGCTGAAGAACTGTTTGTAATTTCGTGAGACCCTCATTTTCATCCTTGGCGGGAATAACTATATCGTCCATATACACCACTACTGTGCCGTCTCTTAACAAATCTCGAAAAACCGCCTGAATATACCGACAAAATACCGCTGGTGAATTCGTAATGCCGAATGGTACGAAGCAAAACTCAAACTGCCCACTATGTGTAACAAAAGACGTGTATTTTCGCGAACCTGGTTCAATAGGGACATGATAGAATCCATCCTTTAAATCGAGCGTGGTAAACACATTTGCCCCCTGTAATCTATCTAATACCTCGTCGATTAATGTCATCGGGAAATTATCTCTTACAATTTTTTCGTTAATCTTGCGAAAATCACAACAGAACCGCTTTGATCCATTTTTCTTTGTCGTCAAAACCACGGGTGCCGCGTACTCAGATGTGCTGTTCTGGATTACACCCTCTTGCAACATCTTCGATACCTGCTCGTTTATGTACAACTGATCTGCATATGAAACCCTCCGTGGTCGTTGATATACCGGTGTTTCGTCCAATAAAGTTAATTTCATTTGTACTGGCGTTCTCTTGGGTTTCCCTGGCCTATAACTCGTTGTCAATTCTTCCACTGTTCTTGCTTCATTCTCCTTCAAATGTGTTAAGTCCACTCCGTTATGCTCACTTGCTTGCACCGACTCTACAGTCAAACACAACCTCTCAAACTCGCCTGAACACTTTCCTGCTTCTCCTGCATCGTTCACTGGGCTCCGTATGCCTTCCGCTTGGATTGACGACACAGATCCACTTTGCATACCTTTTCCCTGGTTCTCAACCATACCATAGCCAGGAGCTGGAATCACGGTTCCCTTTTTCCTAGCCGCCTGTTCATCGAAAACGTCATCTTCGGTAGACACTTCTACCTCAAAACTACTATTCGCGACACCACCTCTCCCCGAGACGGCATGTACGCTCGTCATAACCTCCCCGGCTACTACCTCTTCCGTTGCTTCCCCAGCAACACTGTTTTTACGTTTCGAGAACTTTGCGACTCCGTTCCTCAGAACCAGTTCCACATCTTTCAGCACATCGCTACCTAAAACTCCTGCGTAGGGCATGTCCGTTTCCTTCACCACATGAAACGTTGCTCTCAACACAACATCGTCAATGCCTACCTCGGAGTTAAAACCACCCATTGTTGTGAGCTGGCCTTGTCCGATGCCCACCAGTTGAAGCTTTTCTGGACTGAGCTCGATGTCGCCTAACATCATTAGTGTGTCATATCTAATTAAACTTGAGCAGGACCCTGTATCCACGAGCGCACTGAAAGTGAAGCCATTGATTCTCGCTTCGACGAAAATTAATCCCTTATTCGCTTTCGCCTCGCTTTTTGCCTGCCCCACTGTATTCACGTACTCATTCTTAACCCCTACTCCGGCACCGTTATCCTGTTTGCAATTCCTGGCAATATGGCCCTTTTGTCTACACTTGAAGCAAATAACGTTGCTTGTACTTGGGTCTGGACACTCTTTTGCCCGATGACCTTCTTTTTCGCACTTGAAACACTTCGTATTCCGATTAAGATTTCCATCTCTCTTTTTGTCTGCTGTTTCCTGAGATTGATTCGACCGGTTTAACGACTGGTGAACACCCCTTACTTTTTCATATACGCGAATCTGTTCCTTCAGCTCTTTTAGATTCTTCGCCTGATACAACCCACTTTTATTTGTCCGTGAGTCCGGAATTCCTTCCACAAAATACTCTGCTATACTCCTTTCGTCTAGTGAGATTGGCTTTCCCATTTCTAGTAAGGCGTACAAATATTCCTGTAAATTTTCTTTGGGCTGTTTACGTCTATTCCGCAGAGCACGATGCACTTCTGCTGCTGATAACTCCTCACCAAATTCCCCAACTAGAGCTTGCTTCAAAGCGCGCCAATCTCTAACGCCCCTTAACCCGCGTACAAAAAGTTTGGCTCCTCCCTTCAACAACTGTTTAGCGTAAACAAACTTTTGCAGGCCATTCCACCCCACTGTGTCCGCAACGTCTTCAAACTCCGCAACCCAGTGATTAACGTCTTGGGCTGCTTCCCCTGAAAACGGAGAAACTGACTCTGCGATATCGCGCAGCGTAAAAACAACACCCCTTTCACGCGGTCCACTTGCGTCTGCGTACGATGAAATTGTCGATTCATTGTCGTTAACTGCCTCTTCCTGTTCCTCATCGAATACCACCCGTTCTAACAAACGCATCTGCAATTCTCTCTTTCGCCCCGCCACACTCAAATTCAGTTCTCTTAACTTCTCCTTCAACGTCTCAACTGTCATTTCCCTAACTGTGTCCGCGTCCATTTTACAATATTTCTTAGAAATACCTTATTGAAATAATACAATAAAATTCACAACGTAAATATGATTTGAGTATAAATTTGCTTATCTGCTTCTGCTTCTGGATTTCGCTCCTCTGACCAAGCGCCGCCGTCGTTTTCCGCTCTGCTTCTTCACTGCCTTTCACTGCTCCGTCGTTACTGCGCCTGTTGTCGCTGCTTTGCGCTTGTCGGCGCTTTCGCTGCTGCGCACTTTACTGCGCCGTCGCTGCTTCTGTTTCTCTGCTTTGCTTTGATCTCCTTACTCGCTGTTTCACGTCGCCGCACTCACTCGCTCAATTCGCCGTGGCTTCTCTTGCCGATTCTGTATTTCTCGCCATTCCACCTCTGCTGTACCTCGTTTTGTGCGTGCGTACGCTAACGGTAAATTGCTTTTGATTGCGCCTACTAGGTCGCGTTTGAACGTAACTGTACTACTGTTTACGGCCGTTACAACCGTCGCCTTCGCGCGTTACCCAGCGGAGCACCCCTTGTAGCGTAGAGCGCCCGCCCGCGTTCTCTGTTTATTGCAAATTTTTTCTGATGTTTCTGCTACGCGCTTCGCACTGCACTGATCTTTACACTGATCGTCTACTTCCGTGCTGCACAATCGTTTTCACAGTCCCGCATTACAACCACAAGGCATTTTTTGTTGTTAATTTTGCATATTTCTGCACGTGACAAATAAGTTGGCGTTTATTGTGCATATAGAAATATTTTTTGCTGTTTTTTTTTCACTGTTCACGGCAACACATGCCCCGCAAATAAACGTTGCTAGTCTCGACCGCGCTCCACGCACTGGTCACTACCGCGCTCCACGCACTGGTCACTACCGCGCTCCACGCACTCGTCACTATCGTTTAGGCCGACTCCGTTCCCGGACGAGCCCCCAAGTTTGTAGTATTATTATCCCACGGTGTGGTTTAACGACCTATTGTCGGCCTTTTGAATTAAACACTCCAAGTGTCGTTTATTGTTGGTTTATTGTTTATTATAATTTATCCAGCGTCCGGTCGCGTCAACGTCGTGGCAACGAATGCCTGTCGTTCTTCGTCTTTCTTTGTTCGTCTCTCTGTCCGCGTTGTAATTCAAAGGTCCGTCCGCTTCTGGTGGCGTCGTTGCCACATTGTCCCGTGTTGCGATCTGTTCTCGTCCTGTTGTCTGTTCTCTTCTTCCCGCTTGTTCCCACCTTGCCACCTTCCCACATTTATTTAGTTCTTCATTTTCTGACCCAAAGTGATTTTTAAAGGACTTTAAAATTTTAAGGACATACACATTTCAAATATTTGTTCAAATATTTGCGGTTGTGCAAGATATGGGTATCAAATAAAAGAGAAAAATAGACTCCTTTAAATAAATTTTCTATTTTGAGCTTTCAGGACCAAAATATGTCAGGTAGGGGAAACATACCAGGTATTTCAGTATGAAGTGAGTCTTTTTTTGCGAAAATAAAACACTAACTTTTAATGGGAAAGTAAAACACATTTTATTCAAAGTATTGGCCATTGCTAGCCACACATTTTGTCCATTTTTCAGGCAATTTGTGGACAGCGCGCCAATAGAATTGTTTGTCTTTTGAAGCAAACCAATCAGACACCCAATTTTCGACTTCCTCGTAGGAATCGAAGTAATGCTCAGCCAATGCGTGCCCTATCAATGAAAACAAATGGTAGTCGGAAGGAGGCAAGTCTGGTAAATACGGCGGGTGGTGTAGCAGCTCCCAGCTTTGATTGTATCCTGAACCGGTCTTGCTTTGTGTGCAGGTGCATTGCCATGGAGCAAAATTACATTGCCGTGTCTTCTGGCCCATTCTGGTCTGTTTTCGATCAATGCATGGTTCAAATTGATCATTTGTTGTCGGTAGCGATCAGTATTAACGGTTTCGCCAGGTCCGTTCGCTCTGGTCCCACCAAACACACAGCATTGTCTTCTTGCCGAATCGATCTGGTTTTGCAGTCGATGTTGAAGGTTGTCCCGCATTACCCATGATTCTTTCCGTTTAGTATTCCTAAAATGGATCAATTTTTCATCGCCAGTAACAATTCGATGCAAAATTGATTTTCTTTCGTGTCTTTGAAGCACAATTTCGCAAGTGTTTTTTCGGTTTTCCATCTGCCTTTCATTCAATTCATGTGGCACCCATTTTCCACACTTTTGGATCTTTCCCATAGCTCTTAAACGGACAAAAATTGTTCCTTGTGCAACATTTAACATTTCTGCCATTTGCTTTTGACTCAAAGTGTCATCTTTATCTAATATCGTTTGCAATTCGGCGTCTTCAAACTTTTTTGGTGGTCTTCCACGTTCTTCATTTCTCACATCAAAATCGTTATTTCTGAACCGTTGAAACCATCTTTTGCATGTTGCTCTTGATAGAGCATGATCACCATATGCCTCGACAAGCATTCGATGTGACTCTGCAGCACTATCTGGTACAAAGTTCGAAATTTTTTTTCGATGAAAAAATATGATGTTGTTTGTTCAATGACTTGATGTATAGTATACTAAATATGCTTGACAGATGTCATAGCATCAAAACAAAAAAAAAATTAAGGCTCGTTCACAACAAATATTCCCTATCGAGACATTTGTATCTTGAGGCTCACTTCATACTGATATATAGTACCTTCATACTGTACATGTTTTGGATCTCAGTCTATAGATTCATATATCTAAATTTTATTCCATTTCAAAGTTCTCAAAAAAGTTACACGAAACCCCCCCCCGAAACAAAATCCTGCGTGCGCCACTGTTTTAGCCATAGTACAGGGGGGCTGGTATGAACTGAAACAACTTAAAGATGCTCTCGAAATTGTATTTTCGAACGCTTTTTTCTCGTATAAAAGCAAACAGATTCCTTATATCTTTTATTATTATTTTACATTATAACATTTCAATATATACAAGGTGCGTCCCAAAGTAAACAGGACTTTTGCAATAGGGACGTTTCTGGTGGCGCCATCTATGTGTGAGGACATGCGTTGGAAAGGTACATCTTTCATTCACATACTGTCTAAATTTCATGACATTTGGTCTAGTAGACGCCGAAATATCCCGCTCAATGTGACAGTATGTTTTTAACTTTGGTACGAGAATGTCGATCGAACAAAGAGCTAATATTAAGTTCTGTTTTAAACTTGGTAAAACTTTTACCGAAACGTTTAAATTGTTAAAGCAAGTTTATGGTGATGATTGTTTATCCCGTGGCCGTGTTAATGAGTGGTTGAATCGATTCAAGAATGGTCGTGAAGACTTGAATGACGACGAACACGTCGGCCAGTCGAAATTTGTGATCACTGACGATGCCATCAAAACTGTGCGTGATTTTATCAAAATGCAGCCAAAATCATCATTGGAATTGATGGAAATGGAATTGAACATCTCCAAAACATCAATTGATCGCATTTTAACCGAACATTTGGGTCTCCGTAAAGTGTGTTCTCGCTTCATTCCGCACACTTTAACCGACGACCAAAAAGCGCAGAGAATTGAGCACGCAAAAGACATCGTTCGGGAAGCCAGACGTGATCCAAATTTCTTGTTCAACATCGTAACCGGTGACGAAACGTGGTGCTTTCAATATGATCCCGAAACAAAGCGTCAAAGTGCCGAATGGAAGCACCCAGATGAGCCAAATCCGAAAAAAACCCGCCGTGAGAAGTCAAAAATCAAAACTCATCTCATTTGTTTCTACGATTCAAAGGGAATAATTCATCGAGAGTTTGTTCCACCGGGAAAAACAATTAACGCTTTGTTTTATGTTGAAGTTTTGAAGCGTTTGGTGCATCGCATTCGTCGTATTCGGCCAGAATATCGCGAGGAAGGAAGTTGGCGTTTATTGCATGATAATGCACCGGCTCACAGAGCCCTAGTTACGACCGATTACACAGGGCAACAAATTTCGACTTTTGGTCGGTTTTTCTGGGTTTGACATCAGTTCTAGGGTAATTAAGGAGCGCTGATTTCGAATCCGCAAACCGTTTTGAAAACTTAGTTTCCGTTTTCGCAAAAAATGGGCGTGTCACTTTTTCGGATTTTCCCTGACTTTTTTCACGTTTGGGATTGTAATTTCTAGACCAATAAACCGGTTGACATCATTTGCACCTCGTTGCATTATCAACACCACACGGTTTCTTTTCCGATGCAATTTATTTTTATAGGTTTTAAAATTCCGCGGCAATTGGACCTCAAAATCGGAAAATATGGAATTTCAAGGCGTTTTCTTTGATGTTAAAAAACAAACACATTTTTCGTAAATCAATTATCGAGTTATGTATAACACGAAAGCGGAAACATGAAATTATACAACACAGCAACATTTTTTGGCGTGAGTCCCATTCTCATCGAAATAATAGCAAAAATGTACCAAAGTCATTTTCAACAGATATCAGTTTTTTTCCTTTAAAAAGTAAGAGCCTCGAAATATGCAAAGTTTTTAATTTTGTTTTGTTTGAAGCAATTCAAAATTTTGTTTATTTTCGCTTGTTTTCCAGACATTGAATGGAATATATAAAAGAGCATATTTTGAGGCCCTTAATTTTTTAAGGAAATAGTATCACAAATTATGAAAATGACTATCGTACATTTTTGCTATTATTTCGATGAGAATGGGACTCACGCCAAAAAATTTGGCTGTGTTGTATAATTTCATGTTTCCGCTTTCGTGTTATACATAACTCGATAATTGATTTACGAAAAATGTGTTTGTTTTTTAACATCAAAGAAAACGCCTTGAAATTCCATATTTTCCGACTTTGAGGTCCAATTGCCGCGGATTTTTAAAACTTATACAAATAAATTACATCGGAAAAGAAGCCATGAGGTGTTGTAAATGCCACAAAGTGAAAATCATGCCAACCGGTTTATTGGTTTTGAAATTACAATCCCAAACGTGAAAAAAGTCAGGGAAAATCCGAAAAAGTGACACGCCCATTTTTTGCGAAAACGGAAACTAAGTTTTCAAAACGGTTTGCGGATTCGAAATCAGCGGTCCCTAATTACCCTAGAACTGATGCCAAACCCAGAAAAGCCATTTTGCTGTTGATCAGTGTTATTTGACCAAAAATCGAATTTTTACCATCAATCATTCACCGTATTCGCCTGATATGGCTCCCTGTGACTTCTACTTATTCGGTCAGTTGCATTTGCCGATGAAAGGAAACCGTTATAAGGACGTTGAGGACATCCAAAAGGCTTGTACCAACATTCTGAAGGCGATGCCGGCCGATGACCTAAAACACTCATTCCAAATGCTTTTGGACCGTGCAAAACGTTGTATCGAAGCAGAAGGAGAGTATTTTGAATAAATAAAAAGAATTATACAAAAATAATCATCCGTTTTCTTTATTTTATAAAAGTCCTGTTTACTTTGGGTTGCACCTTGTATATATATATCGCCTTTCGTTGCGATAATTTTGTCCAATCGGTGGAAAAACGATTCGCACGCTGCCCGTACGTGCTTTTGTGGGTTTCGGTTCCATTCCCGGACAAGTGTGGATCTTAGCGCGTACAAACTTTGGTGGTTTTTAGTGCAAACCTTAGTCTCCAAAATACTCCAGATTGAGAAGTCCATTAGATTCGCATCTGATGAATTTTACATCCACTGTTGTGCAGAAATGAAGCGAGATACGTTGTTTTTTAACCAATCTTGGTTAACACGCGCTTTGTGTACTGGAGCCGAATCCTGCTGGAACGTCCAAGGTTTGCAGCCGAAATGTTTCGTTGCCCAAGGCTTCAGAGCAGCTTCCAGAATTATTTCGCGATAATTTTGGGCATTAATTTTAACACCAGGCTCCACAAAGACGAGTGGTGATCGACCATCGGCTGTTATGGCGGCCCAAACCATAACCTGAGCAGGCGAATGACGTCTGGTTGTCAGACGAGTGTTTAAATTGTGACCTCTCACGCAAGCATACACGGTCGTTTTGTTTGTTTATGGATTGTTCAATGGTAAAAATCTTGTCATCGGAAAACACGATATTCGGAATATCGCCGTTCACGGCCAAGCGCTTAAATTCCTTCGCTCTTTGCAGCCGTAACTTCATTTGTTTCGCGATGAGACCATGCACTTTTTGTATCTTGTAGGGCTTTAGTTTAAGCTTATTTTTCAATATTTGTTGCATGCTCCAACGCGATACTTTGAAATCCCTTGCCAGTTTATTTGCACTTCGTTGTGGATTTCGCTCAATTCTCATCTTCACTTTGCGAACCATTGCTTCATTGGTAGCTGTTTTTTTCGGACCGTCGCCGTAGCGTTTTTTAGAGCTGCCGGTCTCATTGTAACGTTTTATAGTCCGCCACACGAAAACTCTAGTTGCTTTCAAATGCCGAAGCCTTTTAACGATTTCGGAATTTGAGATTCCAGTTAAATATAACGATATCACATTCTCCCATTTGAAATCCATGACCACAGAATTTTTTGAGAAACACCAAATGAAAACGCTTTCACACACATGTCAACAATTAAATAAACTGTCACTGGGTCAAATTTGAACGCGCTAAAATTAACAGTATTATAACTACGGCAGTTCAAAGTTGGTTTCAGTTCATACCAGCTGCCCTGTATAATAATAAAGTAGTCTAATCAAAGAGAGTACCCCTAATGTACCTCTATTTTGATTGACCAATATTGTCAAAAAAGTCAGCAGAGTAAACAAAGTTGTATTAAAATATACCTAAGCACTTTCCTTTTGCTTTTAGTACGATTTTATTTAAATGAAGTTGCGACTGCGGCTGAACATTTTTGGAACTGACAAATTTCAGACATCAAAATTTACGTAATTTCAAAAAATTTTGTTTTCTTTGAGCGGGAGAGTTTTTATTAGACTACTTTATTATTATACTATGGTTTTAGCAAAATTCTGCACAAGTCATTGCAGAATTGGCAGAAATGAATTAAACTGTCAAAAAATATGTATATAAACGTGTTTCCGTCTTAAAAACGACTATACGCACGAATAATAAAAATAAAGTAATATACTCTGAAATGGTCACCTTATCATGTTTCGCCAGTGACGTCATCAGCCGGATGTCGTAATCTTTATTTTATCATTCTTGGTTATAACCGTTAGTGATGTATCTAACTTTAGTGGAACAGAATTAGTGATAGTAGAGGAATTTTCAACTATCACGGATCTTTATTTAGTGACAGTGGTAAAAAGTAAAACTAAGAAAAAATAGTTTGAAACACTGGTTTTTGATTATGGAAGTAGAATATCTCGGCAAGTTTTAGTCCCACTGATCTAAAATTCGGGCAGCAACTTTTTGAAACATAGAACTTCTAAAGTAACTAAAAATTTCATTGTTTTTGGCGAAATCCGCGGCGCCATTTTGGGGAAATCAAGAAAAAAAAGGTAATTTTTTTCGGTTGGAGCGTATTTTTGTATTTTCGAGAAAATATTTTTTTTTGTTAGTTACTTTAGAAGGTACATATATTTTCTCATAATAACTAATAGCAATATTTTTTCAGATGATTTTGGGGCGCCGGAAAAACTTCTACTAGAATTTGGGCCCAACGTTGGACCCCTACCACCGCCGCCATTTAGAGCACGCCAAAAAAAATTTTTTTTCTTGCACTGCTACCTTTTAATAAAAGAATGAAAAAAAAATTGTACATTGCATTAATTTTTTCCGGCGTATGCGCGATTCCAAAAATATACCGTTTACACGTATTGACCCCCTTAATGCCTGTTAAACTAATTTTTATTGATTCCTTTTGAAATAGTAATTTCCATTGTAAGTATATTTGGAAGGGGGCAGGGAGGTGACTAAATTTTGGCCACCTAGTGAAAAATTCTAAAAAATGCTGCTTAGAGCACAGTAGACCAGATTTTTACACGGTTTCATTTCGCTTTATACTAGTGTGTCCAAAAAATAAGGTGACATTTGAATTTAAACTGAGCGCGTCGAAGGATTTGGATAATTATTTTCTTTAGTCAACAAAAAAATAATTTTTTTAGCCTAAAAAGGCCGGAATTGTGGAAAGACAATTCTTGCTTTTTACACCATGATAATGCACCATCCCATACTGCACTCGTAATTCATGATCATTTCGCCAAAAACTCAACCCATATCGTTCCGCAACCACCGTATTCACCTGATCTGGCGCCGTGCGACTTCTGGCTGTTCAGCAAGCTCAAAAGACCGCTCCGGGACACCGTTTTGATACGATAGAGGAGATTCAAGCCGCAGCGAAGACGGAACTGAAGGCCATCCCGGAAAGTGACTACAATCAGTGTTTCGAAGATTGGAAAATCCGTTGGCATAAGTGCATTGCATCGGGAGGGGATTACTTTGAAGGGGATGAAATTGATTTGGAAGAAGAAATAAAGAATTTTCAAAATAAATACAATGTCACCTTTTTTGGACACAGTAGTAAATAGGAAAAAAACGACAAATATTTTGTCAACAAGCTTCTCTATTGGCGTGTTCGGTTAACCCCTCAAACCGCACCAAGCTTCAAACGTATATTATTATAAATATAGTAGTAGTTATATAGCAGTATAATTCAGGGTTAATTATTTTAAGCATTTTTACATACATTTCAAATTTCTCTCTTTGTCATACAAAAAAAAATCGATCATTCTCAAGGTTTATACAATACAAGGTTACAATATCGGAAACATACAATTTGACAGGGTCACTCATGTCGTCACTAAACTATGCCGACATGTCATATTTTTGTAGGAACAGTGGGATGAACAACAAAAACTACAAATTGTCAAACGAACATATTCGGTGTTATTTCCGTTTTTTATCTTTATTTCGAAATTCATATAGATATGAGTTTATTTATTAATTTAAATTTTCAAAGATGGATCGTCGCGTCCCGCGGTTTTCGTCGAACTGCCCTCTGCTACGGCGTGGTTGTCAGGGTGGCGACTGCCGCTCTGCTACGGCGTGGTTGTCAGGGTGGCGACTGCATGAAAAGAGCAGGGTTGCTCAAACGTGACAATTCGGCCGTTCCTGACCGAAATCGCCCTCGATTTCATCGCCCTCGATTTCATCGCCCTCGATATCATCGTCTTGGTCAAGCTCAGGGCTGCTGCTGCACCAGGGTTTTATCTTGTCCGAAGCGTATACGGAACAAAACTTTTTATTTGTAACTTGATACCCTGGTATATCCTCGAGGAGGTACCGGTCGTTGCCAAGGACCTTCCGGACAATGTAGGGTCCGCGGTATTTCGGTTCTAACTTCCTGGAGTCTCCGCAGGCTGCAGCTTCGTTTTCGATAACGAAGAGATCTTCTTCAGCATATACCTTCGGCTTTGCATGCTTGCTGTCGAATCGCTGTTTCCACTTAGCTCGTTCTGTTGCCACGTTTAAAGCGGCTTGTTTTCGCTTCTCACTTGTAGTCAATGCACTCGTCTCGTCGGCAATATCTTCGTGAATGGCAGCCAACAGCTGATTTTGTACCACATCTCGGAGGTTGAAGTCAAAGACCAATTCGTTTGGGGTAAAACCGGTTGTTGAGTTTTTCTGGGAATTGATTGTCCACTGCAAAGACCCCAATGTAGAGTCCCAATCTTTCGGATTTTCAGTCGAGGTACGTAAGTAGGAGAGGATGCTTTGGTTGGCACGCTCTACCTGGCCGTTAGCCCTTGGTGTACGTACGGCAACCTTTATGTGTTGGATGCCGTTTTGTTCGCAATAGGTTTCGAATGCCTTCGAGGTAAATGCCGTGCCTCTATCGGTGACAATTTTTGAAGGTAGACCAAAATATCCGGACATTTCGCAAAGGGCCTTTAATACGTGTGTCGTTTTTGTATCGCGAACGGCTTTGACCACCAGAAATTTACTAAAAGCGTCCGATATTGCCAGTACATAACAGTTTCCTCGTTTACTACGAGGGAACGGACCCATATGGTCGATGTGTATCAAATAAAACGGGATAGGTTTAATGGGGCTGTAATGCAGACAGCCCTCGATTTTACCAGAATTATGCTTTTGATAGCAACACTGTACACAGGCTGATATGTACTGTCGGACATATTTTCGCATTTGCGGAAACCAATAAGTTTGTCTGATTCGTTCGAGCGTCTTTTCGAGGGCGTGGTGACCCGCTTTGTCATGGCAATATTCTACCACGCGCCAACGTACTGCTTTCGGCACAACGAATTTTGGTCCGTCAGATTCTGTTCGATACAATCTATGATTTCGAAGTTGATATTCTGCTCTCACGATAGCTTCTCTTGGCGATTTCACCGATCCGTCCAAAATTGCAATATTTTCCCGTAGCACATCATCTTGCAGCTGCATAGTGAGTAACCAGTCGTCTACGTCGGCGGTTACTTTGAGTACGAAACCAACTGCTTCAGTTTCCTTAGCCGGTTGATCGGGCATTCGACTAAGTGCGTCGACATGCTGGAGCCGCGTACTTTGTCGGTGGATGGCTTCAAAATCGAATTCGAGTAATTTCAGCCACCAGCGAGCAATCTTGGTTTTGAGTTCTTTGTTTTCTTTTACATGCGCGATCGCGGAACAATCAGTAACGAGGCGAAACGGTTTACCGAGTAAGTATATACGAAAACGTTCTAGGGTCTCTACGACGGCGAGAACCTCCAATTCATAACTATGATAACGACTCTCCACCTCGGAGCAATGGCGACTATAATAAAATACAGGGTGCCACGTTTTAAGGTCAGTTGCCTGCAACAAAACACCAGCCAGGCCGATGCTGCTTGCGTCAGTATGAACTTCGTGTTCAGCATTACTATCATACAAAGCGAGTGTCGGTTTATTTGTTAGAAAACTAATAAGTTTATCGAAAGAGTTTTGTTGTTCATCACCCCACACAAAATTGTCTAAATTTGTTTTGTGCAACAGTTTCGTAAGCGGTTTCGCCGTTAATGAGTAGTCGGATACGAATTTTCGGAAGAACCCTGTCAGGCCTAGGAATCTTCTTACTTCCGTAACGTTTTTGGGCACTGGAAAATTCTGTATGGCGGTTACTTTATTTTCACCAGGAGTGATTCCGTTCGCGTTAACAACATGTCCCAAGTACTCAATTTGAGTTTGCAAGCAATTACATTTATCGAGACGAAGAGTTAAGCCAAATTCTTTTAATAACGCTAGAAACTTTTCCAGCCGATATACCCCTTCGGTAATCGTTTTACTCGGTATTATAACGTCGTCTAGATATACGAGCACTTCACCGATTTGCATTTTCGACGCAATTTTATTCATCACTGACTGGAAAACTGCCGGAGCGTTCACGAGCCCGAAGGGCATACGATTATATTCAAAATGTCCGTCTGTCGTCACGAACGCGGTATATTTTTTTGACGGCTCAGCAATTTCAATCTGGTGGTACCCCATCCACAGGTCAAGGGTCGTGAAAAAATTATTTCCGGCTAATTGCGCGAATTGTTCTTCCCTGTTCGGCATGGGATACGGTTGCTTAATAGTAATTAATTAATTAATTGACTGGCACGACAGCCCGCTTACGCGAGACTAAGGCCTAGCTTCCCGCAACTACCCGTGTTGTGCGTGTGAATTTTTACGCGGGTTGCTTAATAGTGATTTTGTTTAAAACGCGGTAGTCAACACAGAGCCGGTGCTCGCCATTCTTTTTTTCAACCAGGACCACTGGAGATGCATACGATGATTCGCTGGGGCGTATAATATCATTTTTCATTAAGTCACTGATTATTTGTTAAATTAGTGGTCGTTTTGCGAACGCAACGCGATACGGTTTCAAACGGATGGGTACGTCGGTGTTTAAATGTGTTTCCATCATGGAAACTGAGCACTTACCGATATCGGCGACACCGCTTGCAAATACCTGTTCATATTTTATTAATAGTTGTTCGAGTTCAAGACGTTGTTGGGTACTCATCACAGCTACCACACCAATATTCCGGACCGGTTCTACGCAAAACTTATCACCTTCGATGACTAATCGATTTCCCGTGCGACACAATGCATGTTTGCCAAGTAATACGTTTTCACATATTAATTTATCGACAATTACGAGTAAATCGATTTCAAATTCGTTTTTATCTATTTCAATTAAACCGGTAACTTTTTCCGTGCAGAGGTATTCCCCGCCCGCGAACCCTCGTAACACTGTGACGTATTCCTGCGCTTCCCGATTCTCTCGGCGAACGACTTTCGAATAAGGGTTCGGCTGCTACCAGGGTCGACGAAGGATTTTGTTTTAAACCCATTAACAGCGACTTCTTTTATAATATCGGAATCGTTAGATCGCGGGGCAGTGTCCAGAATTTTATTTACGTTATTTTTCGGTGTCATAGTGCACGCTTCCGTCGCGTGCGTAGTACGTTGACATTTCGCACATCGTGTCTTTTTCTGGGGTTCCGGACAATCAACTGAATAGTGGCCGAGTTTGCCACAATTATAGCACTTAATATTTATATTTTGCGCGCTACACGGACGTGGTTGTTATTCGGATCGTTCACTACGGGTTGGCTTTGCGTAAGCCTTGGCTGTAAAACGTTTGCTGGTTTTTGCGTCGCGGGCTTGACGTCGTTATATGTGCTATAACTTACTATATCGCGTAGCAAGTCTTGGCACCGTAAATATTCATTTGAAACTTTTCTTTTTAAATCAAAATCATTGATGCCGTTAATGATATGTCGCACAATACTGGATTCCGGCAACCCACCTTTCGTTCCCAAAGCTAACATACGGTAGTAGTAGTCAACAGGTGTTTCGGTACCTTAACGTCTCGAACGCGCTAGCTTCAAATGCAAATCAGCTTCATTTTCTGCAATTGGAAAATCACACAAAAATTTATTAACGAATTGCGGCCAAGTAACAAAAACATCTTGTTGCGAATCCGTCCACAACTTTGCCGGCCCACGCATTTTCTGTTGGATTGCGATAATTAGAACATCCTCGCCCCAATTATATGCTCTTTTCAACATTTCGACACGTTTAACAAACTGTTGTGCATTGAGTGATTGATCTGACGATGGATTGAAAAACGGTAGCAACTCGACTATATCGCGTATATTATATAGTATAGAAGGTGTTTGAGGGACGGATGCCGGCATTACGGTACTTGTCGGAGCTGTTGCCATTGTGTGGAATTGTGACATGGGTACACTGCACTGTCGCGGTATAAATTGTGGTACACTGCTCGGGAAAAATTGCGGACGCGCTTGAACGTTTTGTGGCGGCACAATCACGCTAGGATGTGCAGACGTATTTGTGGCCGAATGTGTATACGGATTTGGATTTGTCACTGACACAGCAGGCTGCGAGTTAAATGCGGACGTGTACACTACGCGTACCGGTGAGGACGATAATAGCGGCGCAAAGTTTTCCGACACAGGATAGATTGTTTCACGCGCGCTCGCGTCCCGTTGCGATCGAATAAAATCGGTAATCGTTTTCTCCAGGTGCGTCTCCAGGTGCGTTCCACAATTGTGGGCTCTTCATTGTCGCTGTTAAACGACTCGCCATCCATATGCATTTGGAGGCGCTCGATCAGCTGATTTTTGTTGCCCGAAGTTGGCAGACCGACTTCCGTACACATATTTTTTAAATCACTTAACTTTCTTTTGCGTAGCGACATTTTCACTTTGTTTTGTTCCAATTGGAATTTGTTTGTTGGTTCGTATGTCCACGCGCGCGCGTATATTCACGAATATTCAAACGAATGACAGTTATGTACAGTCACAGCAAAGCATCGCGTCGCATATTCGAATGAGAGTTAGAAATTTCGAGAAATTACGGTGAACTTGAACGGTTGTGTACAGTAACGGATGAAGACAAAACGTATTTCCACCGGAGTCTCACATGCGAGCGTACATGGGAGCCTCGCAACACGAGTGAGTCTTGACGTCACTTAACTTTTTCACCTGTACTGTACTGGATAACGGACTACAACGATCGAGGACGAAACGTGTCCACGGGAGTCTCACATGTGAACGTACATGGGAGCCTCGAAACACGAATGAGTAGCGACGAAAACGACTTTGTTAGAATTTATTTTTTTCACTTGCGAACCCGATTTCAGGACACAACGGACGTCCACTGGAGTCTCAGATATAGCCGGCCATGGGAGTCTCACTTTTCGTTTGCGATAAATCTTTTTCTTGGCTTCAAATTCGATAAATTTTCAACGCGGTTAGATCCCACTTCTGATAAAATGTCAAACGAACATTTTTGGTGTTATTTCCGTTTTTTATCTTTATTTCGAAATTCATATAGATATGAGTTTATTTATTAATTTAAATTTTCAAAGATGGATCGTCGCGTCTCGCGGTTTTCGTCGAACTGCCCTCTGCTACGGCGTGGTTGTCAGGGTGGCGACTGCCGCTCTGCTACGGCGTGGTTGTCAGGGTGGCGACTGCATGAAAAGAGCAGGGTTGCTCAAACGTGACAAAATATATGAAAATTCGTGAAATTGTTGTTTTGTTTATATTTATGTTTAGCTGTTAATATTCATCGAAGTATTATTTCATACTGAGTTGAACAACTTTACTGCACTAAAGTATTCTTTATATATACTTATAAAGTATACTTTATAAGTACAGTGGACGTCCAGTATAACGAACTTTCCATTTAACGAATTTTCGATTTAACGTACGGCCAAATTTTTTCCATTGATGGTTCTATATTACGAACAAAAGTGAAATTTTCTTTTCGATATAACGAATATTTATGTTGTTTTTCACCCTTCGAATTGTTTTCATTTGAGCATTCACATTCTTTACATTAACAATGAATGTTTGGTTTCGTCAAGTGAACGGTACCTCAATTGTTTTTATTTTTGTTGCGTTAAAACTTTACAATTTACGTCAAGTTGCTGATCATTTTCACAGGATTTGTTTTGCTTTCGGTCGGCTTTTTTCTTTTAAAAATTAAAATTTCAATAATCAATCAAAAGAAATTTCCATACAGAAAAGTTTACTTGCGGTAAAGAGGCAATCGCGCATCGAAGACTTTTTCACTTTCGTTTTCATAAAACAAGATATTTGTTTAACCTTCTGTCTGTCCTTTGCTCAAAATTGCGTTCGCTGTCCTTTGGGGTCAGGATGATCCCAATCAAACGGTTATATAATTTACTGACAAAACATGAAGAAATGTTACACAAAAATCACAAAAGAAAAGGGGAAAGCCCCGAAAAGTTTTTTTCTCGATTTGTTATTGGGTTGTAAGCGCGATCTTGTGAGACTTATCGTTTTAAACAAAAAAAATGTCGATCGATTTAACGAATTTTTCGATTTAACAACATAAGATTCGTTATATTGGACGTCAAGCATTTTGGAAATGCAAGCGTAGAAAATACGGAATACAATATATGATACACATACACTATGATCAATAAGTATCGGGACTGTGTATTTTAAATTTTCCGCCGTTGCCCGATGCAGGTACAAAAATTTTTAGGTCGGTAGGACCTTAACTGACATCTGTGTCAAATTTTGAGCGGGATTGCATCATTAGTTTTTGTTTGGCAGCTGTTAGCGTCAGTCCACTTTTTGTACTTCGTCGCATTTTACAATGGATAATTTTGTTGATCAACGTATTTGTTTGAAATGTTGTCTTAAGAACGAAATTTCTTGTGCCAATGCGCTTAAAATGTTGCAGACAGCATTTGGGGAGTCTGCTCTATCAAGAACCAGAGCGTTCGAGTGGTATAAAATGTTCAAAAGTGGTCGAAGACTTTCCTCGTTCTGGACGTCCTTCAACATCGAATACCGACGAAAATGTTGAAATTGTGAAGAAAATCGTGCTTGAAAATCGTCATGTGAGCCTCAGAGAGATTTCTAACGATCTTAACCCGGCATTGATGTGGTGGGGTATATCATACCCCAGAGGTTGTATTTTTGTGAATAATACGGATATCAGTTTAATGTGGGCACTATAGCTTCTAGTAGCTGTTTATAATAGTCCAACAATACATATTTGCTATCCTAAAACAACTTGAGTGTGACCAGATTTCAATCACATCCCGCTAAAGTTCATTGGGGTATGACATACCCCACCACACTAATAACGTAACTTTTTGTGTAAATGATTTTTAATTCCAATTGATATTTTCGAAGGTCAAGTAGTCATCGATTTATTCAAAAATTCACCGTACGGAAAAATAAGAGGTAAATACCAACTGCTCAACTGCTACGAGCAAGAAAAGCTCCCAGTTCAGTATTCGCATTACGTCGTCGTAGAAAACGAATGTCGTATGTTCCATTGAGTTTAATAGCACGTACGACAATCGTTTTCATCGTATCAAATATTAAAAAAAATATCATTATTTTTCTACATCATCATGATTCTGTAAATCCTTGAGATAAGGCGAAGCTGTACCAAAACGTCGTCAGTACAGCACACGATGGGCCGTCGTGCCGTCAGTCACTCAGGGGGATCAACATGTAACACTGGAAAGTGTACGTGCCGTAACTGAGCTGGCTGATGGAAGCGTGTGCTAACACCTCCACGTGGTGACGGCTGGAAACGGCTACTTCCAGATCTGGTTCTGGTCGTAGTCGGCTAAGGTAGCACAGCGGAACCTCCCTAATCCGGGGTGTCATGCGACCCGTGCCCATCGGACTGATTTGCAGCCAGGGAGTATATCGGCTGTATTTGAACGGAGCTTTCCTGATACCTGGCCGCCTCAGGAAGGAACGGTGGCCTTATCACGGTAAGGGGCTCTGCCGTGACGGACCCTCCCTTTCCCCATTCCCGCCTTGGTCACCGTGCTGGCACTCACATCGGTGCCACGCACAGCCCGCCAGGTCGGGCAGGTGACCGTAAGAAACAGAATGTCGACAACAAAAACACAAGCCTCGGAAGTAGACGGACAGACGTTGGACACGGACAAACGAAGAATGGACTCGGACAAACGACAAACGGATAAGGACAAACGACTGACGGACAGGAGAGATGTGGGTACTCTCTCCGAAGACGACCTCCTGGCATCGAGCCAGGAAACCATGATTTCCTCAGTGGGAGTAGGCGCTGTGGGCCACAGCACGCCTACCTCCACTGAGAAACCAACGACATCAGCAGCGGCAGCGAAAGCCATCAAGAAACCGGCCAAGCCTAGGGAACCGTCCAGGTATAAGCAGTACCAAAGAGCCTTAGCTATCCTCGGTAGGATTAGCAAGAACGAGGCTGCTGGTGCTGCTCATCCCAAGGACGCGGAGGATAAGGTACGGTTTCAGAAGGTTGTCGACGAGTACTTGGTGTACCAAGCGACCCTGCCGAAAGCCACAGCAACAAAACGCGACCGATCTGCCCACGACAGCTCGAACCGCGAGACGAAGAAGGCGAAGGTTGCCGGTGCAACCGACGCAGCGACGAGACGCGCCTTTAGCGACGTGGCACGGGATAACCTGCAAGTGGCGCTGGTCGATGCTGCCACAAACCGCGGCAAGGAAGCCTTGGAGAAATGGGGAGAGATTGAGGCCAGGTTGACACAGATGGTCATGGACCATGTGATGAGCAACCTGACAGCGAACCCGAAGGTGCCTCTCCCCGGTTTCGACTCGGCCGAAGTTGTTCGCGGGTATCGGGTGATCAAATGCGATGATCAATACTCTAAGGATTTCCTGGAGGGCTGCATCTCCAAGATTGGAGAGGCAACTGAGGGCTTGAGGCTCAAGCTCATCCCCGCCAGCGAAATCCCGAAGAGACCAAGAGCGCGCATTTGGTTGCCCAATATGTCCTTGGACAGTGGTAAGCTGGTCCCCTACTTGCAGGCACATAACCCGGCAGTGCCAATGACGGACTGGCAGGTCATAAAAGCGGAGGCTCCGCAAAAGAACAGCCTATCCTTCCTCCTGGTAATCAGCGAGGAAAGCCTACCTGCCCTGGAGAAGGCAGAATTCAAGCTTCGGTTTGGCGTACGGCACGCTAGACTGAAGGTTTTCCGCTCCTCTAATCCGGAAGAGGAGGATGCAGACGAGATTGTCGATGCCCAAAAGCTGTTGGACGACGTAAGGCTCGACGATCCGGACCCTACCACCGTAGACCAATAGGCCTCGGGTTGAAGGTTGTCCAAGTTAACCTCCAACACTCGAAGTTGGCAACGGACAACCTTACCGTTCTTCTGTCGGAGGAGGACGTGGATATCGCCATAGTCCAGGAACCTTGGGTGCGGAGCACTGAGGTGAAAGGACTTAAGCGGAGCGACTACAACCTCTACTACAAGAGAGGGGAAGGTAAGCCAAGGGCGTGCGTAGTTGCTAAAAAACACCTTAACATGTACCTTTTACCTCACCACAGCACAGATGACACCACGGTGGTGGAGCTAGCTGCAGCCGGAGGAAAAAAGCTCCATATAGTCTCGGCCTACATGGCGCATGACAGGCCTGCGCCGCCCGAGGAGATCCGGAGGCTCGTCAACAACACCAATGCCCACGGTACGGTGCTGATAGGGTGCGACGCAAATGCGAGACACACCCTATGGGAAAGCACCGAAAACAACGACCGAGGTGAGTCTCTGTTTGACTTCATACTTAGTACTAACCTAGTAGTGTGTAACAGGGGTAACACCCCCACTTTCGTTTTCCCAAGCACTGATGGTTTCAGTGGGTGGGAAGAGGTTCTCGATGTCACTCTACTAACTGATAACGGACAGGTAAATGTGAACAAATGGAGGGTATCCAGCAAGAAATCCTTTTCGGATCACGCATGGATACTCTTCGATTTGGATCTTCAGGTTGACGCACCCGCACCATATCGCAATCCCAGACGTACCAACTGGAATCGTTTCGCTGGTATGATCCGTAACAGGATAGGGAGGGCTCCCCCAATCAATATCTCCTCGGTAGGAGACATTGATCATAAAATCGGGCAGTTGGAAAACGCGATGGCTTCCGCGTTCAAAACGTCTTGCCCTATTAAATACTCCAAAAAATCATTCCCACCTTGGTGGAATGATGACCTGTCACGTCTGAGATCGGAGGTCCGAAGGTCATTCAACCTAAGTTATTCCTCAGGTAACTGGCAAAGTTACAAGGATAGCCTAAGGAAATATAAAAAAGCTATCAGAAATTCTAAAAACAAGGGTTGGAGGGAATTCTGCTCAGCTATAGAAACTACGAAGGAATCGGCAAGGCTAGGAAAGGTGTTGTCCAGGGATCACACCTGCCCCTCGTTCATAAAGAAGCCAGATGGCTCCTGGACTGAAAGTACCGAGGAGGCCCTAGACCTGCTGCTGAATACGCACTTCCCAGGCTGCACAAAGGAGGACACCTCGACTAGGCATGCAGTGCAAGGCCTAATACCGGCAAACGATGATAACAACATTATAACGAGAGAAAAACTCACATGGGCTGTGAAAAGCTTCTCACCATACAAGTCGCCGGGACCAGATGGCATTCTTCCCATAATGCTGCAGGTGTCACAGGACTCAATATTACCCTGGCTAGAGGCCATTTTTAAGGCCTGCCTAGTCTGAAATTATATCCCCGTCAGTTGGAGGCGGGTGAAAGTCGTCTTTATCCCGAAGGCAGGGAAAAGAGGACACGACTCAGCGAAAGATTTCCGGCCTATAAGCCTGACATCTTTTGTACTTAAAACCTTCGAGCGGTTGCTCGACCTCCACATACGCGAGGAAGTAGGACATAAGCTATCTGAAGCCCAGCATGCTTACCTAAAGGGTAGGTCAACGGAGACCGCCCTCCATGAGGTAGTACGAACAGTGGAAAGGTCACTGGAGTATAAGCAGTACACACTGGCAGCCTTCATGGACATAGAAGGCGCCTTTAATAACATAAAGACGAATGCGATAGAGGAATCGCTGGTAACCCTTGGAGTTAACATACAGGTACGCAGCTGGGTTACTGCAATGCTCCAATCGAGGGTGGTGAGTGCGGCGCTAGGAAACACCCACCTTACAAAATTTGTAAGCAGGGGCACACCACAGGGGGGGTACTGTCACCTCTTCTGTGGGTTTGTGCCATCAACAGCACTTTAACAGAACTTAACCAGAGAGGAGTCAAAACGGTTGCGTATGCTGACGACGTGGTTTTAATGGCATCAGGGATGTGCCCTGACGTGATTAGTGGAATCCTTCAGGGCGGCCTGGATAGGTTAATCGCTTGGTGCACGGGACGTGGACTAAGCATTAACCCTAGCAAAACTGAACTGATGCTGTTCACCACTCGTACTAAGATACCAACTTTTAGACGACCTCATCTTGGGAATATAACATTACCCCTTTTGTCCAGTGCCAGATATCTCGGGGTAATCTTAGACCCCAAACTGAACTGGAGGCTTAACATAGAGCACAGAATAAACAAAGCAGGATTTGCACTATACTCCTGCAGGAAAATGATAGGGAGGAGGTGGGGCCTCCGACCAAGTTTAATGCTATGGATGTTCAAGATGGTTGTACGTCCAATACTATCATACGGAGCTCTGGTCTGGTGGAAAGCCCTCAGGAGGGAATACAACATTACCAAACTCGGTAGACTACAAAGAGCAGCTTGTACCGGAACTACGGGAGCGATTAGATCCTGCCCTGGAGAGGCGCTTAACGTGCTGACGCACCTGCTTCCCGTCGATCTGCATATCATGAAGGCCGCAACTCTTAGGCTGAGAGAAACAGGTTGCTGGAAGGACAGACCGTATGGCCACGGCAGTCTGTTATCACAAGGGCAAAGGTGCCTGCCTACAACGACGGATTATGCAATTCCTACCATGGCATTTGGAAAAAATTACGATATCCGTATCCCCTCTCGTCTAGAATGGAAGAGAGGGAACATCCTAAATAACCTGAGTACCACTATCTACACTGATGGCTCCAAAATGGAATGCGGAGTAGGAGCAGGAGTTTTCTCCGAACATCTAAAGATAGACGTGTCTTTCCGCCTCCCCAACACAGCAAGCGTCTTCCAGGCGGAAGTGCTCGCTATTAGGGAAGCGTGCAGGATGGCATTGACGGACACATCCTACAAAAGCCATATAACAATACTTTCCGACAGCCTATCTACGGTCAAGGCATTGGAATCGTCGATTCTATCGTCAAAACTAGTACGGGAATGCAGGAAGCTCCTGATAGAGCTAGCTCAGCGGTTCAGAGTTACCCTGATATGGGTGCCGGGGCACAGCAACATTGACGGGAACGAAAGGGCCGATGAACTGGCTCGAAGAGGCTCCGCTCTTGATGAGAACGAGGCGTTGACGGTTCACGCCTCGCTGGGCTCTATCAAGGGCGAGGTCTCGAAGGACTTCCTTGCTAAAGCCAACGCTAGATGGCAGAGGACGGAATCCTATAGAATCAGCAGATCACTGTGGCCAACATACAACAAGAACAGGACCGCGGAGCTCTTGAACAAAGGCCGACGGGATGTGGCAAGACTGACGGCAGTCATCACTGGCCACTGGCCCATTGGAGAGCACGCGGCAAAAATGGGGATTCCACATAACACCAGCTGTCACAGCTGTGAAAACCCGGATGAGAAGGAAACCGCTCACCATTTTCTCTGCGCCTGTCCGGCCTTAGCAAGGAGGAGATGGAAAACGCTGGGAAAACCGACATTTCAGACTTTCGAAGAGATAGCAAAGTGCAGCGTAAACTCACTTCTCTCTTTCATTAACCTCTCGGACTGGATATAAGCATATGTATGGATAGATACATATAAGTCCAGATGACACCACACAATATACCTTAGGGTACCTACCGGGAATAGTGGTATCAAAACGGCGCTAACGCGCTAATTGGATGTTGGAACATCGCCACTGGAACCAACCAACCAACCAACAGCACACGATGTTCGGTTTGTCCGAGAGCAAAAACCTCATACGACTTGCGAAAAATGCGCTAATTTTGAGACCCTGTAATTCGCTACTCTTTCATGGTAGCTACCAAAAATTTAATGTAACATGACTATATGTATTTCGCTTTTAAAACTGACTATGTTTTTTGGAAAATTATATAAAGAAATTTTTTTAAACCCCATTATATGGAGTCTACTTATAAATCAGTATTTTTCGTTTATTTTTTTATATTTGGTATTTTCTTTTACAAATTAATTGCACAAGAAGTGTTTTTTGTATTTTCTTACGTAAAAGTAAATGAAGAATAATAAATAATTGCTAACTTTTACATTTGTGTTGTTTCGTGAGGTTGCTGCTATATAAAGTTGTGGGGTATGTCATACCCCACAACACCAATAACTTAATTTTTTTCCACCACACCAACGCCGGGTTAACATCTCTTATGGAAGCGCACAATACATTGTTGTCGATATTTTGCGCATGAAACGCGTCGCCGCACGGCTTGTTCCTCAAGACTTGAATTTCGTCCAAAAAGATCATCGAAAGCAAGTGGCTGAAGGCATGATTTCCGAAGCTAAGAAGGACCCAACGTTCATGAAACGTATAATTACTGGTGATGAGACATGGGTCTATGACAACTAGCCAGCAATCATCCGAATGGCGTGCTGAAGGCGAGCCAAAACCAAAAAAAGTGCGCCAAAGTCGATCAAAAATCAAGGATATGCTCATTGTTTTCTTCGATTATCGTGGTGTGGTGCATTATGAATACGTTCCGACCGGTCAAAACGTTAATAAAGAGTATTACCTTGAAGTATTGAGGCGTTTGAGAGATGCTATTCGTAGAAAACAACCGGATTTGTGGGCCGATAACAGCTGGATTTTGCACCACGATAAATTTACCAGAAGAATAAAACAATTTTGTTTTTTTGACACAGTCCCGGTACTTATTGATCATAGTGTATGTATGTATTTGATTAAAAATCGTCTACTTTAGTTCCATTATATAATATATTCAATTCCGAAAAATCACGGAATCTCGGGATTGCGATCTTCAGACCCGAAAATCCCGGGATTGTAAAACTGATCCGGGATTGCAATCTCTAGTAAAAACAGGTATGTATGTACATACAATTCACATATTAATTTGTGTTACCCACTTCGTTATCTATGTTTGTATGCCATTCTATCGAGCAGTTTTGAGGGTGAAGAACCGGAAATTGATTTTGTGACGTAGCAGCACATATGCGCCGAAATATTTCTGCTTTTGCAACAAATCAAACAGACGAAACAGCACGCATACAATGCTATAACTACCGGCATTGTGTTCATGTGTACCCTGAATGGGCGTCCTTTTGGCAACTGAAGTGACAGTCGTTAATAAAGAGTTACCACCGCAGTCGCGCCGGTCCGCGCGCAATTACGAATTCCCTTCTTTGATTTATGCGGAGCTCAGAGTTTCGAGCATTAGCATGAGATTGCGATAATTATGACAAGTGTTTTCCGTGCTTCAATTTCTGTTACACACTTACCCAAACATGGGTTCACACTCCCAGGTAAGCATAGCCAGACAAGACAGCTTGCAACAACTGAATCTACCTCCAGCTGCAAATATGTAGTGTGCAAATGTATGTATATAGATATGTACATATGTGGCGACTTGGTAAATATACACATTTTTAAATATGCATATAAGTGTGTACATACATGAAAAGTACAAACCAAAAATATGTATGTAAATAGGGCAATTCACATTTGTACCAATTTTTCGTGTTTACCTTAACAATGTTTGTGAAATTAAAGTGGTTTAAATTCAAAGGACGCAATGATCCTTGAATCAAAACTTTTTTACTGATACGAAATTTAACTTTAGCCCATCAGAAGCATTTCCGCAGTGAAGGCAAAATAGGTTTGCCCAGGCTACACCAGTTCATCCTACACGATATAGGATAATCTTTGATAAAATACTATGGCCTAGGCAAAACTAGATTGTCCTACGACTTTTAGGAGAAACCAAATTAGCGTTGGCTGAACAAATTGAGCATAGTATGAGCTCTAAACCACATGAGCATGGAGAAAATTCTCAGGTTTGTTGTTGAGTTACGTGTTAATAATAATAATTGACTGGCACGACAGCCCGCTTACGCGAGACTAAGGCCTAGCTTCCCGCAACCACCCGTGTTGTGCGTGTGAATTTGTACGCGGGTGGAATTGACCTACAGTTTTATGCCGGTTCCGAACGGCAGGTTGGGAGCTTTTTCATAAGAAATTTTTACTCTCAGAGGTTTGCCATTTCCAGCTGAGAAGACAGCCACCGAAAGAGAAAACGAGTTTTCCCGTTATTTTTTGTTGGTGTTATTACAGGCAGTATTTGAACCTGAGGTTGCTGCCTTCGACTCGCGGTCCAACGCACTAACCAACTGAGCCACGGCGGCTGCCATTTACGTGTTACTCGTTTAAAAAATTCATACTGGATCAACATGAAAGTTCGTGTCATAAGTATATTGGAAATATTAGGAAGTGCGTGGTAGTTGGAGCGTTAACTGTTGCGGTCATGCCTCTAATGGGCTAAAGTTGAATTAAATACCTATAATTAAAAACGTTTCGATTCTTAGTTCGTGTGGTAAAGCACAATTTTTTCTTGCAGTTGCACCTATTTCTTGGACAATTCTTGATCCCATCCAATATTTAGTGGCCGCAGAGCTCAGTTATATTTTAATATCTTCAACATTTTTATTGCAAATTTCGAACTCAGTTTTGAAGAAAATAAGTGCAATTAACGTCCTTTAATCACCACGGAAGGGATAACATTGATCGTGACAACGATCTGCTGATGAACCATAGCTGTTTCGCGAAGACAGCAATGCAATTCAGCACAATTGGCCGGGGTAAATATTAACCCTTTCCGCATTTCTTTAGACAAAAAATTTTCATTCGAAATATTGACTCTTTTTGAACATTTTGGTAATAAAATACAATAAAATATCAAAAACATAATTTTAGTTTAAAATTACAGCTCAATTAATTTTGTGCGATATGTCGTACCATGGTCCGCAAAGGAGTAAAAACTCATGAAATTTTGGTTTCGTTTCTTTAAGTTTTATGAACAACTCATTGATTTTATTGAAATAAAACATAAATTATAACAACAAAAAATTAAAACATGATTTAATTTGTATCGAAACATACATATATAAATTATAGATCCATATATAAACATTTTAGTCACATTTATTCGGCCTTATATAACCGTTGTTGTTGTAGCAAAGCTTTTTTCCCCTCAATAAAACACAAAATCAATTATAATGTATATAGTTTTACAGAAAGATACTGAATATAGCCGATTCTTTCTATCGTAGTGGGAGTGGCAAGTACGTATGTCTAACCTTACATAACCTGTGTCTGCCCAGTAAAACACAATCTCGTCTATTAATTTTAATTTTTAACCATTTTTAGCGTGGCAGGCAGTAGCGGCTTAAGAGGGGGGGCGGAGGGGCGGACCGCCCCGGGCCCCGGGCTGCGGGGGGCCCCCGAGAGAAGCTTGTATATAAAAATTTCAAGTTTTTCAAAACTGAAACTTGTAAAAAACTATTTGCGCTCCACAATGGTTGTTGAAAGGTTGTTTGTCACTTTTATAAATTGAAAGAGACAGAGAATCGACAATTGACTTTGAAATTGCAATAACAAATTCAGTTCAATAAAAGCAAGAAAACATCCTTTTTAAATAACAATTGTTTGCAAATTTTCAAAAATTATCCCTCGAAGATTGCAATATTTAAATTTTAATTTAAAATTTTGTGCAAAATATGCAAATACAAAATCGTCCCGGAAATCCGGGTTTCTTCTTTGATAGACTCTTTTAGAACACGGAGCAATTCTATGCTCCGTGTAAGTTAAATATGGGCTTCTTACATGCTGTTATGTAGGGGGAAATATGTTTTGTTAAGGACTTTTCCTATAAAGTCACTGCTACTGGGTTTTATCAAATATTTCTGTACATTTCTGAAGATTTAGATTACACTACTCGACACGAAAAATGCACCTAAAAATAGAAGTGTTTTCTAGACTAGAACTTTGAAATACATAGAATAAAATTTAGATGTATGTATGAATCTACAGACTGAAATCCAAAACATGTACATACATATGTTTTCCATACCTGACATATTTTGGTCCTGAAGGTCAAAATAGAAAATTTAGTTAAAAGGAGCCGTGGCTCAGTTGGTTAGTGCGTTGGACCGCGAGTCGCAGGCAGCAACCTCAGGTTCAAATACTGCCTGTAATAACACCTAAAAAAAAAAAATAACGGGAAAACTCGTTTTCTCTTTCGGTGGCTGTCCTCTCAGCTGGAAATGGCAAACCTCTGAGAGTAAAAATTGCTTATGAAAGAGCTCCCAACCTGCCGTTCGGAACCGGCATTAAACTGTAGGTCCCTTCAACCCGCGTACAAATTCACACGCACAACACGGGTAGTTGCGGGAAGCTAGGCCTTAGTCTCGCGTAAGCGGGCTGTCGTGCCAGTCAATTATTATTATTATTATTAATTAATTATTAAAAAAATTATTAAAAAATTAGTTAAAAGGAGACAATTATCCTCTTTCATTTGATACTCACATCTTCATCATTGCACTACCGCAAAAATTAAAAAAAAAATGAAAAAATGAATGAAATGTGTATGTCCTTAAAATGTTAAAGTCATTTAAAAAGGACTTTGGGTCAGAAAATGTAATACTGACTATGCCAGGATACTATAAATGAGCTCTAGTTTCACGTCTAAGTCAAAATTTGGATGGGTCTCGGCAAAAAAAAAAATTGCTTCGCACGGTGTAATAAATGTAAAAATTGGTGTTTTCACTCAGTGCATCGTAACTTTGTCATTTCAATTCTATTGATGTTAGGCTTAGAATTTGCCAAAATAGTATATATTTCATTTGAGATTTTAAAACCAGAGGAAAATTTTTTCTATAAAAAAATATTCGAAAATTTATGATTTTTTAAATTCGTCTAAAAAATTCACCACTTTCACCGTCAGTATCACTAAAAATGCTAAGGTATTATCTTCTGAACGACGAACAGCTCGTTTTAATCGGATAATTCTTTTAGGAGATATATGCTCATAACTGAAACAACAGGAAAAAACTCGTATTTCGAAGATTTTTCGAAAACGCTTCTTAAAAAAAATTTTTGATTTGCAGTTTCGTGTTCAGCGGTCAAAGTTAGTCTAGAAAACACTTTTTGTTTATTTTTTGTCGATTAGTGTAATGATGCACTGATCGCAAGACAATCTAATCCTCCTGCTCGGGTAGCTTAAAAAAATGGCCAGATCGTAGTAACAAAGCAAGATTTTCTGTTTTTTTCGAGATTTAAGATGGCTTTTTGAAATTACGAATTTGCTCTCCCAAAAGTTTTCCTAATTTCACGAAAGTTGTTATCAATTTTTGAAAGATTTAGTAAGATTATTATAAAATTTGAAGCATTATTATAAAATTGAAAATAAAGTCCGTTTACTGTTCAATGGAATACAAATTTTCAAAAGAAAAAAGTAAAAACCGTTTTGTACGCAAACTTATTCTGCACCGTTTTGTGGGGGCCCCTTAGCCGTCTCCGCCCCGGGCCCCCGAGCACCTTAAGCCGCCACTGGTGGCAGGCATGCAAACGCAAAAATGCTATTACCAAACCCATAACTTAAAAAAATGCAAACACAACTTGCAGCCTTTGCCTTCCATGTACGATATATCTAGGCTTGCCAGCCGTCCTCCATTGTGGAGGACAGTCCTCCAAATTACTCAAATGTCCTCCGTCCTCCAAAGAGGGTAAAATGTCCTCCACGAACACGAAACATGTCGATTTTACTATTACCTTTGCTAGCAAACACGAAATGCATCATAATAATCTAAGTTGAAATTAACAATGTTTCGTATAAAAGCAGCCTTATATCAATTAATTGATTTCGATAAAAATCGATATTTTCGTGCGAATTACATTTGGGCTAGCACTAATTTGAGTTGAATTTTATTTTTTCTAAAAACTCAAATTGTTTTGATCTCATTAGTAATTGATCTCATTATTAATTTTATGATATCATTAAATGCAATATAAGTCTCATGAAAGCAGCAAAAAGCAATGACAAATATTTATTGAAAAACACATATATTTATGTAAATGAATTTATTTATTTATATTTTAATTGTTTTCGTATTTATGTTTATATGCTCACTTTTTTTGTTATCTTTATGTTTAAATGTTAAAGCTTTTTGGAAGCTTTTTCTGTATTCATCCCTACAAGGAATGCCTAACCGAAACTCTAGAAAAAAGTTCAAAATTTGTCTAAAAACCAACACATTCATAAAAATTTCCCAATTCTAACTAACAGATACAATTCCGCATTTCACTTTTTGGGGTTTTTTCCAGTAAGTGGGAATGAAAGAATATATTTGCATCAGTACCTTCCATATTCTCTGTATGAAAGAGTGAGATAACGATATAAACGTGGCGTGCCACCTGATTTTATGTACAAAGTGTCGTAGTGCTACGAGAAGATTAGATAGAAGATAAAAAATAACATTAAATTTAATTAATATTTCATGATTGTTCTATATAGATGTTGCGATGTCAAAGTTTGAATCTCAGTTGATTTAACATTTTTTGCGTCTAAATATTTTTCCCGCGTCTTTAAACAAAATTTTACGATATATCGTTCAAATTAAAAAAAAGCTTTGTACGATATATCTAGGCTTGCCACCTTTTTAAAATGGCTGTGGAGGGCACCAAAACATACTATAAACAATCATACATTTTTAGTTTTCAGAGTGCGAGTGTACATGTATTTGAACTTTGATATACATACATACATATATAGTACAATCCCTACCCTACAAGGAATGCCTAACCGAAACTCCAGAAAAAAATTCAAAATTTGTCTAAAAACTAACCCATGCCTAAAAATTTCCCAATTCTAACTAACACATACAAATTCGCATTTCACATTTTGGGATTTTATCCAGTAAGTGGGAATGAACGAAGACTTTATTGGAAGTAAATAAGCGACTTTTTTTGTTTTTCGTTTAAAACTTTTAAACTATTTAATGAAATCTTGTAGTTTTTGTTGCTGTATTAAAAATAAATGCTAAATAAACAGATCTGCATCGACCCTTTTTTAAAATTCCTACAAATATTTAGTTTTTTTTAATAATTAGTTCTGAACCAGGTGTTGTACGAAGACTTTAGTGGTACACTGTATGTGTGCGATTCAAAGTAGAATGAGCGTTCAAACAAACAAGCGGGGCAAGTGACGGCGACAGGTATCTTGTACATATACAGTGGGGAGCAAAACCGTCAACATGTTTACTGAAAGTAGGGGAATACTGCTATAACTTCCATGCCAGTTACAATATCGAAAAAGATTATACATCATAATAAAGCCTGAACTTTCATCTATTCGGTTATGCAAACAAAACCATTCATTTCATAAAAAATTAAGAAATCAAAGCTCAATCAAAAATCATGTTGACTGTTTTGCACCACTGCAGTGCACTGTAAAAATCAACTGGAAAAGCTCCGGTATTTTCACCGTTATTGTTGGAAATCGTTTGTATTGAATCGTAGGTGTGTAATTAGAAGCGATCTCATTCGAGTTTTGGCGTTTGCTTCGATTGACGATCTGCTGAGGATTTCACAGGAGTGTAAACAAAAATGAAAAAATTATCACGGGATCTTGAAGATAAAGTAGCGGCTTTGATTGAAAAAGGTAATTCCGCAAGAAAAATTTCGCGGCTGCTTAACGTAAGCCGCCAAACGGTGATAAATGTGAAAAAACGACGAAATGTGGAGGGAGCTGTAAATGTTGGGGGTCGCCCCAGGAAGTTGACGGATTACTTACTTCGCAAAAATGAATGCAGAACTCCTCGGGAAGCTGCTGTTAAGTTGCATTATCAAGTAAGCCCATGGACTGTTCGACGGGCATTGAACAAGATCGGTATGGTTGCAGCAATCAAACAAAATAAGCCAGCTTTATCTAATCGTAATGTAAAAGCGAGATTGAAGTTTTGCACAGAACGAAAAAATTGGACAGTCGAGGACTGGAAACGGGTTATTTGGTCGGATGAGACAAAAATCAACCGGTATCAGTCGGATGGTAAGGCTTATTTCTGGCATCGACCCCATGAAAGCCTTCAGCGCGGGCAGGTGAAGGAAACGGTGAAATTTGGCGCGGCGGAAGTTTGATGGTTTGGGGCTGCTTCACGTGGTGGCATATTGGCCCACTAGTCCTAATAAAGAAAATAATGGTTAAAGAGATTTATCTCAACATACTACAAACACATTTGCCGGATTTTGTGGATGAATGCGCCTACCCGTCGAAGAAATAATTTTCCAACAGGATGGGGACCACAAGCACACGGCGAAAATTGTCAAAACTTGGCTTCAAAATCAAAAGTTTCAAACTTTCCAATGGCCAGCACAAAGCCCAGACTTGAATCCGATTGAAAATTTGTGGTCATACGTTAAGCGACAAGTGGCACAATATGAAAATGCCCCCACCGACATGGATGAGCTATGGAATCGAGTACAGAAGGAGTGGGCAAGCATACCACATGAAATAATCCAAAACTTGGTGAAGAGTATGCCCAGACGCATAAAAAGCGTAATAAAAAACAAAGGTCTTTGTACCAAATATTAATAACTTGAAAAAAAATTGATTTAAGTAGTAAGAGCAAAACAGTCAAAATGATTTTTGAGATGTTAATTTTTTATGAAATGAAATAAATTCGTTTTGTTTGCATAACCGAATAGACGAAAGTTCAGGCTTTATTATGATGTATAATCTTTTTCGATATTGTAACTGCCATGGAAGTTATAGCAGTATTCCCCTACTTTCAGTAAACATGTTGACGGTTTTGCTCCCCACTGTATGTACAATGTACCATAAGTACATCCGCACATCCACTTCAAAAGTGACAACTCAATACTTTTAATTTTCGGGTTTATGTTTTAATACTGTGCACAATGCATCTATGTACCAATAAGCAAAAGATCAGTATATTTTGTTGTTGTTAACTGTTGCCAAAACAATGTTAGGTCTTTCTTCATATCGAGAAGTTTGATGCTATTTGATTGCTGCAGCTCAATGTAAAATTGTCCTAATTCAAATTGTGACACTTTTGATGAAATATATCTTTGTTGGAGTTAATTTAAAATAAAGTTGTGACATTTTTAGTTCATATTTTCAAATAAATAAAATTATGTCGTATTTTCAAAAATTTAGATTCAGCAAAAGTGACATAACTTAAAATAAATAATTCGGTAATTATTCAATTAAAATATCATCAAAAAAGTCGTAACTCAAAATTTTGGATTTTTTAGAGTAAAATAAAAAAACACAAGTAGGAATAGGTGCACGACACAAAAAAAAATACATATGGAAACACTTATTGATGTTTAACCCGGCATTGGTGTGGTGGGGTATACCATACCCCAGAGGTTGTATTTTTGTAAATATTAGGGATGTCAGTTTTATGTGGGCACTATTGCTTCTAGTAGCTGTTTATAACAACCATATACATTTGCCATCTAAAAACAACTTAAGTGTTACCAGATTTGAGTCACATCTCGCTAAAGTTCGTTGGGGTATGACATACCCCACCACACCAATAACGTAACTTTTTGTGTAAATGATTTTGAATTCAAATTGTTACTTTCGATGGTCTAGTAGTCATCGATTTATTCAAAAATTCACCGTACGGAAAAATAAGAGGCAAATACCAACTGCCCAACTGCTACGTGCAAGAAAAGCTCCCAGTTTAGTATTCGCATTTCGTCGCCGTAGAAAACGAATGTCGTATGTTCCATTGAATTCAATAGCACATACGACAATCGTTTTCATCGTATCATATATTCCAAAAAATATCATTAATACACAAAAATATCATGATTCTGTAAATCCTTGAGATAAGGCGAAGCTGTACCAAAACGTCGTGAGTACAGCACTCGATGTTCGGTTTGTCCGAGAGCAAAAACCTTATAAGACTTGCGAAAAATGCGCTAATTTTAAGACCCTGTAATTCGCTCCTCTTTCAGGGTAGCTACCAAAAATTGTATGTCACATAACTATATGTATTTCATTTTTAAAACAGACAATTTTTTGAAAAATTATATACAGAAATGTTTTTAAACCCCATTATATGAAGTCAACTTATAAATATCGGTACTTTGCGTTTATTTTTGTTATATTTTATATTTTCTTTTACAAATTGTTTGCACATGAAGTGCTTTTGTATTTTCTTGCGTAAAAGTAAATGAAGAATAATATAAAATTGCTATCTTTTATATTTGTGTTGTTTCGTGAGGTTGCTGCTATATCAAGTCTTGGGGTATGTCATACCCCACCACACCAATAACGTAATTTTTTTCCACCACACCAACGCCGGGTTAACGATGAATGGTTGACACGTCACCACTCAGTAACTTTTGGTTGCCACATAGGAAATAGGCAAATTTTAGTACTAACCATAAGATATATTCTGTGAATTATTATTTTGATTTAGGTATATTACCACTTTTTCTTCCAAACAAGCGCGACATTAGTGTCAACATTAGTTTTTGTAATATTTTTCAAGATGCTTCATTATCTTAAATTCAAGTTGCGCCTATCATCAATGGTTGTATGAGTTATTGCTTAAAAATTTAAAGCAATCATCTAATTGTTGAAGAAGTAACTTTTGTCCCTGAGTTGTGATCAAAACTCATGATTTTCTGGCAAAGAAGAAACCGCAAACAACGCGTATCATTGCATAAAAATAAATGTTTTTGTGCGGCACCAAGTTTTAATAAACAGATTTTCATATACAGTTATTTCTTCGCGCGAATGTATATGTATATGTGTGCGTGCGTACGCACAAGAGCATACTTATAAAAATTTTATCATCTTCACATTGTTGTTTTGCGGGCAATTGTGCGCTGAAAACACTGCAAATTCTTGCCATTGTTTGTTCGCTTGCCCACATTTTATTGCCACTGTCTGTACTAATCGCTACCGCAGGTTGAATTATCAGCCGCCTTCGCCTACTTTGGTGCCAAAATACCATATTGGACAATATCTTGGCCATAAGGCATGCTACTGCTACTATGCTCGTTTAATTTCGGTTCATCTCCTTTCTAAACCTGCTGCCCTGGTCTGTTTATCTTTTGTCTTATTGTTAGGAGGAAGTGGCCGTATCAAAGACCAACGAGCTCTCTAGTTTGGTGCATATGTGCACTCCGCACGTAGCTACATACACACACACATGTACATACAAACATACTAGGGATTGCAATCGCGGGATGCCGAACAATTTCAATCTCGGGATTGACAAACCGCGATCTCAGGCTTTAATTTTTTGCTGTTGTCACTTCAACTTCGAAAAATGAAAAATGCAGTCCTCATTTAGAAAAGTAATAAGATTGTTGCCTAAGACCTTAGTAGCACACATTTATATGGCCTGTTCTGATTACGGTTGCCAATTGGATAAAATGTTTTTAACCAGAATTATTTGGAAAAGAAACCTAAATTTAGCCAAGCTCAAAAACAAAATAAACAACTTACTTATAATTTTTCTTCTTGCTTTGTCCAACAACCGAATAGGGCCGTTTCTGCGTGGTAATGAAATAAAAAAAACAAGAAAAAAGGCCTGGCGTGAATGCTTGCCGCCAAAAATGTTTAATTTTTTGTACATAAGGTTTCTCTTGCAAAAAGTCATCAAACATAAAATTAAGTAACCGAGTAACCAAACAAAAAAAATTAACCTATTATGGTTAAAAGTAACCAACTGGGGTAGCCGTGGTTCTGATACCACAAAACCACCCATTTGAAGTTTGTATGTAACACTGTTTTTTCAACATATAGTAAGGGGACGTGACCTACGGGCGACCAAAGCCGGCCGGTCAGATCCGGTGTACAGCCACACGGTTGAAGCTTTTTTTACACTTAGTTAATTTGAAATAACGTGCCAAGAGCGCGTTTATATAATATATATATATAGTTTTTTTTATTACGCCCGTGAAATCACCTCAAAATCGAGCCTCTAGACTAGAATACCTAAGCTAACGGTAAAATGGGTATAGACGAATGCTTAATAAAAGGAATGCGGAAGCACTTTCAAATTTGTGTTTAGGATTTCAAAAATATGATTGTAATGACGTTCCTACCGCTTTCACTGTGGTCACGAAGTTGACTACATGGCGACGCACAATGGGGTAATTCATGGCAATTTTGGCTAGTAATTCAAAAATGAAAATTAAAGATACTGATTGTTTTTTGGTACCGGGTTAAAGTAGATAAAATTCTCCATCACTAGGTGAAAGATTTGTTGTGAAATAATTTACCGTATTCCTGCAATCCACTCTTAAAGTTTACATTAATTTTCATTTGGCTTGCGCACAGCGATAAACGTGAATTTTTCAATTATTTCAATCAAATTTTTTTACCAATTTTAAAACTAGTATCAAAGGTACTAGGCTGTAGTATTGAAAATTACCTATCTGCTAAAAACTGCATATTTATCTACAGACTAATGGAGTGGAAAACCCCCCCACTATTTGTTCGAAAAGCTCATACCTTTCAGGTCCAGGAGACACCACAATTTGATTGTCCCAGAATATAACTTCTTAACATCATCAAGACTATTTTTCATTAACGCCGTGAGGGTCTGGAACTCGTTTCCTGAAGTCATAAGGGCGGGGCTGAGCAGGACCAACTTTAAGACAAAAATTTACGAGTATTTTAAAGCACTTTAATCGCAGGGTACCAAGGTACTTTTGTGTTAGATGCAAGTCACCTATTATTCTTCTCCTTCTTCTTTATGTATTCTCCTCTTTCATCTCTAATTTTCCTACTATTTTTGTTTTCTACTTTTAGATGTAAGATTAAATATATTATTATTGTTATTAGATTTAAGTTTTGCTTTCATTCCTGTAATATTTATTAATGATTGATGTGCATTTAAAAGACTTAGTTCTTATATTGTACAAATGTGTAACTTTTTTCTAAATAAATATGTAAATAAATAAAGTGATAATGGAAGCTTCTTGTTCTGGTATTTAAGTATTAAAATGCTAATTTTGTTTTTTTGTAAGTGTTCGTAAATATTTTTGTTATTTAAAAAAAAAACTTAAAAATTGCCTTAATTTGACCCTAACCATAGACATATAGTTCAGTGATGTTCACCTAAATTGTTTTCATTAGCGTAATCTGTGGATATCCTAGTAAATTTCTATGAAAAAAATTTGCGCTATTGTTGCGCACAGTTTTTTTTTCAGGTTTTTGTATGTGAACTCATGGCAAAATATGCATGCAGTGCGTGAAGGGACATACAAGAAACAAATGTAAATGCAAAAAATATGAGATAAGCAACAAGCGAAATGTTTTATGTAAGTATTGTTCTTATTCAATGTACGGCATGTTTTAGTATTGCTTTATGCTTTTTACCCTACATTACGGCGGCCGGCATATTAGGCGACATATTAGGCGGGATATCGCGACACGTAAGCCAAATATTTTTGGTTTTTAGGATATTTATGAAATACAATCAAACTGTGCAAAATCTTTCGTTAGTACTATCCCTGGTATAACATGCCTGCGACTCATTCAAAAAGATTTAATTCACGGACCGAAGGTTTTTGGTGCGCTGAACAAGAATCTGGCCTCGGAATTGCTCCATCACGTCAGGTTTTCGAGATATCCTAACCTAAAAGTGCGAAAATTGCGGTTTTTGCCTATATTTGAGGTTATATAGCATAGCTATTTAGCATAGCTTTTTTTGTAAAATAACTGCTGGCATCTTAAAGTACAAGCCTTTCCCTTTCAAATGCGCCTTAGTTTGCTCAAAAGTCATTTTTCGTCTTTGAGATATCCAAAATTGAAGTTTGGAATACACATTAATTTCTCAAGTTTTGTACACCTCCATGTTTAGTAAACACAAGGTAAAGAGAGACCATTCTGAGATATGATAGATGTTTTGAGGGTTTCAAGGCATCGCGGATGTCGCCTAAGCGAATGATCGATTAATGACCGCGACAAAATAAGACCGCGTTAGTCCTCATCTGATCAGTCAAGTGGGAAAATTTGGCGCCAAAAAAGATATCCAGTAAAGTACGACGCTAAAACGGGGGCTGAAGATAAGGTTTATATTTTATTAATGATCGAACAGAGATATGATTGTCAGAGCGGACTGTCTACATCATACCCCCGACAAATCTACTTCGTCGACGTTTGACGGTTATATTAGAATTGGAAAATTAAGACTGAAAAATTTATTTACAATAATTTGTTTACACCGACATGAAATGCATTACAAAAAAAATATTATTTTGAACGTATTTCTTGCAAAGGATCTGAAGTCGGTGTTAATTTCACAAAAACCATAAGTTGTGCAATAAATTGTTTAAACAAATTGTTTTAAATAATTAATTCTGCAAAACTGATAGCTAATTTGAATTCCGCGATGCCTTGGAACCCTCAAAACATCTATCATATCTCAGAATTGTCTCTCTATACCTTGTGTTTACTAAACATGGAGGTGTACAAAACTTGAGAAATTCATGTGCATTTTAAACTTCAATTTTGGATATCTCAAAGACAAAAACTGACTTTTGAGCAAACTAAGGCGCATTTGAAAGGGAAAGGCTTGTACTTTAAGATTAAAATAGCTATGCTACATAACCTCAAATATAGGCAAAAACCGCAATTTTCGCACTTTTAGGTTAGGATACCTATCTCGAAAACCTGACGTGATGGAGCAATTCTGATTGGATGAATTCTGCCAGATTCTTGTTCAGCGCACCAAAAACCTTCGGAAAAGTATACTCTGGTTTCTGGTTCTGAAATTTGTTCGAATTTTGTCGGCCTGTGTTATCTGAAGAAGCGCAGGAACCGGAAAATAAAGATTTTAAGGCTTTCATATATATATTTTTCCCGAAAATGTAGCAGAGAAAAACCAACGAAGACATTCTGAATAGGCCGCTAATAAGTTCTGATCCTATTATATCCACTGAAACGAAATTGCTACATACAGAAGTCACGCGCATGCCAAGCGAAGTATTGGATTTATTGACAATAGCGGAAGAAGAACGCGATGATATAAACGATGATGATGATGATAATGATAGAAGCGAAGGTGAAAGCGTGGATGAATACCATGAGGATTATGATGGTAATTAATATTCAATAGAAAGAAGTTACCTATTTTAATAAATTTTTAAATTTCAATAGTGATGAATTTTGTATAAGAACCTTTTGTAAGCATTTTGCATTTTTTATCATAAATTTTAAAAAAATCCACTAAAGTATATTCAAATACATTTATTTTTCACTTCTTTATGTACAAGGTGCGTCCCAAAGTAAACAGGACTTTTGCAATAGGGACGTTTCTGGTGGCGCCATCTATGTGTGAGGACATGCGTTGGAAAGGTACATCTTTCATTCACATACTGTCTAAATTTCATGACATTTGGTCTAGTAGACGCCGAAATATCCCGCTCAATGTGACAGTATGTTTTTAACTTTGGTACGAGAATGTCGATCGAACAAAGAGCTAATATTAAGTTCTGTTTTAAACTTGGTAAAACTTTTACCGAAACGTTTAAATTGTTAAAGCAAGTTTATGGTGATGATTGTTTATCCCGTGGCCGTGTTAATGAGTGGTTGAATCGATTCAAGAATGGTCGTGAAGACTTGAATGACGACGAACACGTCGGCCAGTCGAAATTTGTGATTACTGACGATGCCATCAAAACTGTGCGTGATTTTATCAAAATGCAGCCAAAATCATCATTGGAATTGATGGAAATGGAATTGAACATATCCAAAACATCAATTGATCGCATTTTAACCGAACATTTGGGTCTCCGTAAAGTGTGTTCTCGCTTCATTCCGCACACTTTAACCGACGACCAAAAAGCGCAGAGAATTGAGCACGCAAAAGACATCGTTCGGGAAGCCAGACGTGATCCAAATTTCTTGTTCAACATCGTAACCGGTGACGAAACGTGGTGCTTTCAATATGATCCCGAAACAAAGCGTCAAAGTGCCGAATGGAAGCACCCAGATGAGCCAAATCCGAAAAAAACCCGCCGTGAGAAGTCAAAAATCAAAACTCATCTCATTTGTTTCTACGATTCAAAGGGAATAATTCATCGAGAGTTTGTTCCACCGGGAAAAACAATTAACGCTTTGTTTTATGTTGAAGTTTTGAAGCGTTTGGTGCATCGCATTCGTCGTATTCGGCCAGAATATCGCGAGGAAGGAAGTTGGCGTTTATTGCATGATAATGCACCGGCTCACAGAGCCCTAGTTACGACCGATTATTTGACCAAAAATCGAATTTTTACCATCAATCATTCACCGTATTCGCCTGATATGGCTCCCTGTGACTTCTACTTATTCGGTCAGTTGCATTTGCCGATGAAAGGAAACCGTTATAAGGACGTTGAGGACATCCAAAAGGCTTGTACCAACATTCTGAAGGCGATGCCGGCCGATGACCTAAAACACTCATTCCAAATGCTTTTGGACCGTGCAAAACGTTGTATCGAAGCAGAAGGAGAGTATTTTGAATAAATAAAAAGAATTATACAAAAATAATCATCCGTTTTCTTTATTTTATAAAAGTCCTGTTTACTTTGGGTTGCACCTTGTATAATTAACTAAACCTAATACTTTTTTCATGTATCGCCAAAATCGCCATGAATTACCCCAGTGTGCGACCGTCAAAATAAACGCCATCTTAAGGTTGTGTGGTCGTGTCACTGCCGTCTTGAATGCGCTCATGCTCGTTTGTTGAGCATTTGCTCGTATTTTGCTCGAACAACCGTTAGCGCTTATCACGCAAACATTTTGAAGTCTTTCTACGCATAAAATGTTGTAAAGATATTTTTTCGTATTAATATATTAAAACTCAACCTCAATTAGTTGAGGCCCTATTTTTGTTCAGTGCTTTCTACGCATACATTGCCAAAATGGGTGGTTGTGTTAGTGCCCCTCACTGGGCCAACTTAATGCCTTACAACTTTTTAAAACTTTACTTTTTTTAAGTTAAAAGTAATATTCTTAATACCAAAAAAATGCCAGGTTCCTGAGATTGCGGTTTTTAGACTAAAAAATTCCGGGATTATTAATATGATCTCGAATTACAATCACTAATACATACTTGCATGCAGAGACAAAAGGTTAACCACTTTATGTGTATGTCGGTTTGCAGCCTAATTGCACACAAGGGGAACACCCCATGCATTATTGCAATTGTGTGAAGTTTGCTTACTTTAGCAACTTTGTTTTGAAATTATACAAGAAAATGGGGGATAAGTAATACACTACTTATTCTTTTTATTCCACCAAACATATGTATGTTCTCGCATCCCTATGCACGCATCTATTTATATAATATGTGTGTTGTGTGTATTGTTAAGATTTTGGCACAACAGATTTTTACGTTTGTTGAAAACGCTTAGAAAGCATGAAGGCTTCTTACTCGAAACCAAATCCGAAAATGTTTAAGAAACGTATTTTTGTTATTTTATGAATAGTAAGTCTACCTACAAAAAAACTACTATTTCAAAAGGTAAAGCGTAATGTACTGCTGTTACCAGGAGCGTAGGCAGAACTTGGTCATGGGTGGTTTTATTAAAAACACATTTTTTCGCCAATTTAGTATTACATGCTTTTGAAAGTAAACTGCACTTTTTAAACAGGGCATTTTGTGGTGTTGCCACCCATATGTGGCATAGTGCATTGGAAATTTCATGAAATTTGGTTCACTGTAAGCAAAGTCATTGCGTCCGAATTAAAAGTATGTTTTTGCCACCGGTACAAAAATTCGATGTTAATTCGCAAAAAGCAAATATTAAGGTTTGCTTTAAACTTGGTAAATCATTAACCGAAGCATTTCAATTGATGAACCAAGTTTATGGTGATGATTAGGGATCGGATTTATATGCAAGTGTATATTTTTTTGGAGCTTCGGATTTGAATGGGACCAAGACACAAACTATTTTTATTGAAAAATATTAAGAATGTGCTAACATATGCACTGCATATTTGCATATGTTTGCATATTTTGCATATTTTTTGCATATTTTGCATATTTTTTCCATATTTTTTGCATATTTTCTGCAATTTTGCATATTTTTTGCATATTTTGCATACTTTTTATATATTTGTTGAATATTTTGGCATAATTTTGCATGTTTTTTCCAATTTTTGCCGTATTTGGCGTAAGTATGTATATAGACATATTCATATAGACTTCTTCTATGCAAACGAGCAAGAGTGAAGTTGATATGATCCTGTGTGTAAAGGGGTTGGGAGGGGAGGGGGTCAATTTGGACAAGCCCAGACTTTTGTTATTCCGAGAATGATGTTCTTACGATCATTATTGAGGGTGTTGTAGTTTGGCTCACTAAGCTATTTTTTGGGGTCAGCAATGCCCAGCATACAAGAATAATGAACGTTTTCGTACTCCAAGAGCTGGTGTACGGCATATGCATGGCATATGCTGACCCTAGAAAACTTGGAGACAATTTTAGTTATTTACTGTAATAAGTAGTTAATTTTTTACGTTTTATTTTAAGTTTTGTTATTATTTGAGTTAAGGGTTTGTTTGGTGGACTTCAAGTTAAGAAATGAATTCTATTTAAAACACAATGATTTTTTAAACTGTTTTGAACTTCCCCAATTTCACTAAATTCATGGAATATAAGAAATACTACCAGTTATCCCCGGCTTTGCACGGAAGAATTTCATACTTTTATTAAAAAAATTTTCATTCCACAACTAGCAGGGCCCCGCGGCTTTGCACGCAAATTTTAAGTCAATGGGTTCAATGAATCAAGTTTCTCTTAACACTTTGCCGTCCGCACGACTTGTAAATATTTTTCCGCTTGGCGCCGGCAGTGCTTATCCGGATTTCTTGGCTCGTCGCCGGTCGTTTTTGACATTATCGGGAAATTATGAATTGTTAAGTTTTACTAATCTCATCGTTAGTTCTCATAATTTCTCAACCTTGTTTCCCTACTTTCATGAAATTTCGAATATATACATACGTAACTAAATACAAAATTTGTTTGTTTTATATAATTCGCGCACGACACCACTGTGGTGTCACCGGCTGTTGGCTGCTGGTTTGCTGACGACGCCGCTGTGGAGTCACCGGACGTCATAGTGTTATTCCTTCGTTGACCCAGTCAGATTCGTATGAGAAAATAATTGTCTAATTATATCTTATTTAAAGGGCTTTCGCCATATTTAAAGTAATTTGAGCGCTTAAATCATGTTTCCCTATACAAACTCTTAACCCATCGTTGCCCCGTCAGATTTCGATTTTCGAAAAAATATATTAAAAAACACGTTTCACTTTAACCAAGTTTGAAGAAAAAAAAAACCATTAAATCATGCTTATGCATACAAACTTCTAACCCTTAGTTTACCCTGTTTGATTTTAAAAAAACTGAAAAACACGTGCTTGATTATTTCGCATTTGAAGTACTTTTACCAAATTTGAAGTCAAACGGGCCAAAAATTGTGTTTCCCCATACAAACATTTAACCCTTGGTTTACCTCGTTAAATTTAGATTTTCACAAAAGTAAAAAATTTGTGTTTAATTATTTTTTATTTCTAATGTTTTCACAAATTTTTAAGTCAATAGGCCTATCGGTTTGTCGTAGTCTTTCCGTATACGAACCATAACCCTTGGTTGACCCCGTTAAGTTTTGGTTTTCGAAAAATTGAAAAATACGTGTCGAGTTATTTTTTATTTGAAGTGTTCTCACCAAATTTGAAATCAATAGGCTCATTAAAATGCGTTTCTTCATACAACACCTTAACCCATGTTTTGCCCTTTTAGACCCCGAATTTTAAAAAATCCTTTTTGAACGAAGGTTCATTTTTAAAGATGTACCTACACTGCAAATTTCATGTTTGTAGTTTCAGCGGTTCGACCTGGATGGAGTGCATATATTTTGCATATTTCGTGCATATTTGGTGTGCATATAAATCCGATACCTAGTGATGATCGTTTATTCCGTGGCAGGGTTCAAGAGTGGTACACGCAATTTAAAAACGATTTTCAGGACATAAATGATGATCAATGTGTTAGCCAACTAAAATCCGCGATCACCGCAAATTCCATCCAAACTGGGCGGTAATTCATCATAGATCAGCCCGAATCTTCTCGAAATTCTTGAAATTGGATTTAACTAGTGTCCGACCGAAACCACTTTTTTGGGCCGAAACCGAAACCGAATATTCGGTTTTTTTTAGTAGTCGGCCGAAACCGAAACTTTCTAGTTGAAATAAAAATCACCATATCAAGCACTTTTTTCAACAAACGAATTTTACATTAAGTAAATAAAGAACAAACAAACAAACACAGCATAAATAAATAAATACTTATTAATAAAAACAATTTATTCATTTTTTAAAAACGTAAACAAGAAGAAATCATCCTTTCGTACCTTACTCGATAATATTCAAAATTAAATAATTTAATATTATATGCTAAAAAAAGAAGTTTCTTTACATTGCTGGCATCTAAATTACTCCTCCTTTTACTATATATCTGCTACACAATAAAATGTAAAAAATATTGTAGAAAGTTTCGGTTTCGGCTATTCGGCCATTTTTTGGCCGAAACTGAAACCGAAACCGAAACCACTTATTTGGGCCGAAACCAAAACCGAAACCGAATATTCGGTCGGACACTAGATTTAACTTTCGCTTTACTTATACCCACCCGGGTGATCTTTTTAATGTTCACGTTTAATATCTGCAAGTGTACTTATCCAATGTAGTTATACGTGTAAGTAGTTATAGTAGTAGTAGTGTAGAATCACTGAATTAGCAGTGAAAGTAGTTTTCAATAACAAGAACAAATATTTTGTTGTTAAAATTTTGTTCATGTTTTTTGGTTGTTTTGTATACCAAACACTCACATGGGTGATCCCAGGCGCTTCCGCCACCATTTTGTATAAAACTCACAATAACATTTGTTTTTACGTACATACCTCAGTATAGAGACCGATTAATCGGCATCGGCTAGTATCGGATATAAAAATTGGTATCGGCCTCTTTTGACCGATGCCACATCGCATTTTAAGCTGAAGGAAAAACTGAAGTATAATGCAATATTTATTAATAAGTCGAGTTTACGTCAGTATTTTTGTTTATCCCAGTGGAGGTGTTCAAGCACAGAGTTGTATCTTATACGATATGCACCATCTTCTAACCTGATTGGACCATATATTTTTCTCAGTATTTTCCTTTCGAACATTGCTATTTGGTTCACGTCATTCATCTTCATCGTCCACACTTCGCAACCATATGTCAGGATTGGGCGTAAGAGAGCATGATACATACGTAGTTTTTGGTTTCTCGACAGGAGTTTGGACTTGAATAATTTTATATGCGCGAAGTATGCCCTATTTGCTGCCTGTAGCCTGTCTTGTATGGCAATTGATGTGTCGTCGTTGGCGCTTAGCACCACTCCAAAGTACTTAAATTCTTCTACAGCTTCGAAACGTGCATTACCAATAACAAGATCAGCTGTGTTGTTCTTTGATTTGGTTCGCAGCATATATTTGGTTTTGTCGTGGTTGACTTGTAGTCCAACTTGTAGGGCCTTCTTTTCTAGATCGCTGAATGCTTCTTTTGTTGTTGCAACATCTCTGGTAATTATGACTATGTCATCCGCGTACGCACATATTTGCATGCTGCTGTTGAAGACGTCTTTCTGTGAGTCGAAATGATGAATTACTTCATTCAGCATTAAATTGAAAACCAAGGATGACAGCGCATCTCCCTGCTTAACCCCCGAGATTACTTCAAAGTGGTCGGACAGGTCGTTTTGAACAAGCACTTTACTCATTGTGTTTTGCAGTGTCATATTCACCAAGTTTGCTAATTTTGCTGGGATGCCACTCTTTATAAGCGTCGGCTTAATTTTAGCTCGGTTGAGGCTATCAAATGCTTGTTTAAAATCTATAAATAGGCAGTGCAAATCAATGGCGGATTCCCGAAATTTTTCAAAAATCTGACAGATAGTGAAACATTGATCAATAGTGGATCTGTTACGTCGAAATCCGCATTGATAGTCACCTATTATCTCTTCTGCGATCTTGTTTACTCGTTGGTAAAGTATGTTTGTAAATACTTTGTAACCGACATTCAGGAGGGATATTCCTCTGTAGTTACTACAGGTAGCTTTGTCCCCCTTTTTGTGTATTGGTATAATTATACTCGAAAGCCACTCGTCTGGTATGCGTTCGCTTCTCCAGATTGTTCTAACAAGAAGCAATAAATGGGTTTTCAGTTCTGTACCGCCATATTTGAGGAGTTCTGCGACTATGGTGTCCTCGCCGCTGCTTTTGTTGTTTTTCAACTCGTTTTTTGTTGGCAATTCGATGTCGTTCATAGCAGTATAGTACACTAAACGGTCGATTTCTATGTCGCTATGATTATTCAGTAACTCGTCGAAGTGCTCCTTCCATTGCTGTAGTATTCTGTCTCTGTCCTTGATGATAGTGCCATCTTTTTCTTTACATACATTTGTTCTCGGCAGATATGCTTGCACACAGGATTTGAATTTTTGATGCATTCCTCTAATATTTCCACCTTCGAAGTCCTCTTCAATAAGTTCTACCTTTTGTTTTGGGCTGTTTCTCTTCTTTGTTCTTAAGATTCTCTTCGTCTTTCTTCTCTCTTCCTGGTACTCGCGCTGATTACTTCTGGTAGGTCTTGAAAGGCAGAGGTTTCGCGCTTCGTTTTTCTTCTGGACCGCTGTTTTGCATTCTTCATCGTACCAGTCATTGCCATTGGCAGAGCGCTTTTTGCCAATTGTTTCTTCAGCGGTAGATACCACTGCGTTTTTTATAATTTTCCACTGTATGTCAACATCATTGTTATCCACTTGTTTGTCAATTAATTTGTTGGTAACACTACTTTGGTATCTTTCAAGTAGCTTTTTGTCTTTTACTATTATGTCGGTATTCCACCTGATCTTCTTGTATTGATATTTGTTGCTTATCATGGAAATACGGTGCCGCAGTTGGGCGACAACCATGTAATGATCTGAGTCGCAATTTGCACCTCTGTAAGATCTAACGTCCATTATTGACGATGCATGTCTTTTGTCAATTAGAATATGGTCTATTTGGTTGGCCCCGCGGTTACCAGGCATTTTCCATGTTTCTTTATGAATTCTTTTATGAGGGAAGGAGACTCTGCTTATCCACATGTTATGACTCGTTGCAAAACTGCATGCCCTTAGGCCGTTATCATTTGAGATGTTGTGTAGAGAATGTTTTCCCATGTTGCCACAAAAATAGCTTTCTTTACCAATCTGGGCATTTCAGTCACCTAGTATAATTTTTTTATCGTATTTGCTAATTGAGCAGCAGAAATCTGATAATGTGTCATAAAATGTGTTTTTTACATCTTCGTCACTGTCCTCTGTGGGAGCATATAGTATATAGATATAAGTGAGATGTTTTGAAATTTGCCTTTCAGACGTAGGTAGCATATCCTTTCGTTTACTGGCTCTTACGCATGGTATTGTCGACGAAGAATCCGACACCTTTATGCCCAGGTTTTGTATCTCCGCTATAAAATATTGAGTAATGTTTCTTTCTTATCTCACCATGATTTGCATACCTTACTTCTTGCAGTGCTGCAATATTTATTCTGTATCTCATACGTTCATCTGCAATTTCTGCCATTTTTCCGGGTTGCAACATTGTCCTTATATTCCATGTCGAAAGTCTGTAATCATTGGTGTTCGAAACTCAAAAAGAGCCACGGCCGCGCAAACGTATTTAAAATGAAAGAAGTCAATGTTTTGTGTCGGATGTGCTTGGTAATGTTTTATTAAATGTTTAGTGTTTGTTGGAAAATATAAATGTATGTAAATGTTAGGTTTTGGATGGGTTGGAGTTGGTCGATCTTAATTCGCCGGAGTTCGTTTATCGAGTGCCCGCCGGTCGCGCAAGCTCCATTCGGGATGGCCAGGGTTGCCATCCGTACATATAAACATATAAAGGGACGCAAACAATACAATAATATTGACAATATTGACATTTATAAGAGCCGCGCGGCCGGCAGTGTTTAGCGATCTAAACATCCTGGGGCCGGATGCACTCGTGCATTTATAAGACCCCCCGGAGGTCCATTAGGGTTTGGATGGCTCGTGGAATGAGGGTCCGAACTCGGCGTCCGCGCAGCTTGTTGGCCTGAGTCCTTGGTTCGGATCTCGGTTGGATGATGCTGCAACCGCGAGTGTGGAGATGACTCGCGTGCGGACGGGATGCGCTATCAAGGCGAGGCGAGCGAGTCCGATTGAAGTCCTGCGATCGTCGTCTACGGCTTGTTCCTGACTGGGGATGAATGTAGCGCGGGGGTTGCGCACCTGCTGCGGTATGCCCAAACTGTCTAGATTTAGACATGGGGCGAGGGGCTGTTTCTTTAACCGTTGTGCTGAGGGACTGCACAGGACGGCTTTTCAGTCTTCCCGAGGTGACGGAAGATGACTCATCTTGAGAACTCCGGGATTTTCTCGAAAAGGATGAGCTGTTTGAAGGACTCCGAGGCAGAGTCGTGAAAATTGGTGAGATGGTGTCTCTTTGCCGAGTTGAGGTGATGTCAGAAGAGAAGTGGAGCATAGAGTGATGCTGCTTCTGACATTGCGAACAAGTGTGTTTACTTGTGCAATCCCGCTTCAAGTGAGTATGTGACAGACAGTTTGTGCACAAGTTGTGGGCTCGTACTGCCTTTACTCGATCAAAAACAGATAACTTTTTGAACTTCGAGCATAGTTTGAGCGCATGAGCCGCGCTGCAAACCGGACATAAGAAAGTCCATCTGCTCTCAGCTAAGTTTTGAGCTCTGTTATGATCCCGGTTGTGAGAAAACACGGACTTGGTCGGCCTCATAATGTTTAGTCTTTCCACGACCTCATATCTGATGGTCAAGAAAGTGTTCATTTGCTCCCAGGTTGGAAGATCTTTTCGGGAACTAAGGGACTATTCCCACAGGGATAAGGTCTCTTCCGGGAGTTTCGTTGAACAAATATAGACCAGGATCAGGTCCCAACCCTCTGTCGAGACGTCTTGAGAAGAGAAGACGGACAGAGAATTGTTTATTGCATTTTGAAGGCTTTGCAGCGCTTCACTGTCTTCAACAGCTACTTGAGGGAGGCTCAAGAGCGTGTTGACCTGTTTGTCAACCAGAATGCGCCGATTTTCGAATCGGGACTTCAGCGCATTCCATGCCAATTCGAAGTTAGAATCGCTCAATGGATACTGCCTAACGATGGCGCCAGCCTTTCCGGTCGTTTTATATCGGAGGTGATATAACTTTTGGGCAGAGGTGAGTTTCGGGTGGTTAATATAAACCGCCGAAAACATGTCGCGGAAGGACGGCCACTCTTCATACCCGCCGGAGAAGATTTCGGTGTCGCACGGAGGGACATTCAGGCAAATAGAATTACTTGCCTGCTCTGTTGCAGAAGGGAAGGGAATTTCTGCTGGACGACTGGTTTCAGCGAGAGGAGGTTGCTGAGCGTCCATGAGGTCCGAAATCTGAGCCAAGGTTTCATACACCCGTTCTCGGCACAGTTCCATTTTAGAGCGAGCGATCAACTTGAAATTTTTAGGCAGGTCGTCATCGGGGGTGATGCCGACTTGTGAAAAAGCTGCCTTTAGATCCGCATAATAGCCATTGAGATCGGCTAAATACGCTTTGAGGATAGCGGGCGTTAACTCTTCGATAGGAGCAGAAGAGAATTTGGAACAAAAGTGGAACAAATTGTCCACTTCGAAATTAAAAATGCTCATGGAGGGATCATGAGACTGTTCGAATGATTTTTGAATCGGCATGTCGGAATTGAAGGATTATTGAATAGTAAAATAAATAAATCGATGGTTGATAGATAAAGGAGTCGAGAAAAAACACCAAAAGAATTCGAAAGATATTCGAATTGTCAACAAATATTGTGCACAACCGACTAGAAATGTCGCAGACTGGAGCACATTCACGAAAAGTGCAAGCAATTTTTTCAAAGTGTTTCACCTCAATGGGGTTTTGAGTGAACACACGATAAATTTTATGATGGGAAGACAAGCTGACGATTTTTGGGGTAAAAATCTAAATCGCGTTGTTGCCCAGGAAAACGAAGACATTTCTCCAAAGGAATTGGAAACAACAAGCTTCAAATTATTTTTCTTAAAGGCGTTAAGAAAATATAATTTACTCGTGAACTTATTACACAACTTGTTTTTTCCACTCCAGTGTACTACATAAAGAGGTTCATGTAGTGCCACCGTAAGTATGTGGAACTGCACTGAGAGGTCAGCGACACGATTTACATATGTACATATGGGAAAATGTACACATGCAAGGTATGTTCCGACTACCAGTGCGACTAAAACCGAGCGAGTTGGTTCTGTATATAGGCGATATACAGGGTAGGGATCCAACCGCTCGTTATAAAAAATTAAATAAATCAACTTACAGCCAGTATTGTCAAGGGGACACACAATACTTATGGTCGGGTGCTCCCACGTAGCGCTCGCTGCTGCCGTGTATGCCGCTACTCCCACGCTGCTGATCAAATTTCGTTTAGTGCTCCGTATGTGGTTGTTGTTAGTGATTGTTCGATTGCGTATATGCTTGTTGGTACTTTTCGTTTGCGCGTTTGGGACTGTGTGTTATTGTAATTTTTGTTTTGCTTTTTTGATTGTATTTTGAATTGTCTTTCACTGTGCGATTTGCTGTTGGTTTGTATATGCACTTGCACTGATTGTTTTCACTAAGTGTCACCTTTTGCACACAATGTCTTCACTGTTTATTGTTTAATTAATGTTGTTTAAGGTGCCAGTGTAATATCCGGCTCGAAGGACCATGTTCGAAACTCAAAAAGAGCCACGGCCGCGCAAACGTATTTAAAATGAAAGAAGTCAATGTTTTGTGTCGGATGTGCTTGGTAATGTTTTATTAAATGTTTAGTGTTTGTTGGAAAATATAAATGTATGTAAATGTTAGGTTTTGGATGGGTTGGAGTTGGTCGATCTTAATTCGCCGGAGTTCGTTTATCGAGTGCCCGCCGGTCGCGCAAGCTCCATTCGGGATGGCCAGGGTTGCCATCCGTACATATACACATATAAAGGGACGCAAACAATACAATAATATTGACAATATTGACATTTATAAGAGCCGCGCGGCCGGCAGTGTTTAGCGATCTAAACAATTGGCCTTTAACTTTTGCGTTGGTCTATATCGTTGGGGTCGATTATTATTCCGAGGCTGTTGTTGCGGTTTCGTGACAATTAGATTCGGGTAGGAGGTTGTCGGCCTCGAGACCCTAGTCCGTCTCCGGACGGTGCTCACCTTACTTCATTTGTTCCTTTTAATCTCCACTGGGGTTTTCCATGCGATGATGGTATACCCAATCTCGAGTAAAGGTTAACAGCACCACCGACGTGAAGGAAAAGTAAGGAGATTGATAGCGAGAGGTGAGGAGCATCATTTCGTAGGATCAGCTGTCAGGTTTCACATCACTATCCTTTAATTTAATTAATAATTGACTGGCACGACAGCCCGCTTGGTCAAGGGGCGTGGCACATTTTTTATGACCCAACAGTTATGCAGTACACACACACACATCAGTGAAACTTGGTACGAACTTTCCACTTAGTACCACAATTCGACTAGAAGAAATTTGTGAGCATTGGGCAATGGGGCGTGGTACCGCCTCCATTTTTATATACATTGATTGTTTGTCCTGACTGCCTGACTGATTGATTGATTGATTCAACATCGCACAGCCCAAACAACTGAAATTTGAACTATGGGTACTTCTTGAAGAATGAACCTCCGCTAAGACGGGATTTTTTGAAATTCAGGGTCTAAAGGGGGCAACACATGTATTAAGGTGTTGCAAACCAAGGGTTAAGAATTTGTTTAGAGTAAATGTGAAAGCTCATGATCTAAAGGCCCTTTTGACTTCAAAATTTTGGGAAACACTTGACATCAAAGATAATAGACATATGTTTCTTTTTAAATCAAAATCTGACGGGTCAACAATGGTTCAGAATTTGTATCGGGGGAAACAAGAGAGCTTGCGTGCGAAGCCGCTGGGCCCAGCTAGTAAGAATTATTTTTGATTTAGAGTATTTTCAGGAAGTTCGAAATCCATATGTCTATTAAATCACGTTTCTTCATACAACACCTTAACGCATGCTTTGCCCTTTTAGACCCCGATTTTCGAAAAATCCCGTGTTAGCGAAGGTTCTTTAAGATGTACCTGCAGTTCAAATTTTACATTAATAGCTTCAACGGTTTGAGCTGGGTCAGTCAGGACAAACAATCTATGTACAGTCGTGTCTGGGTATAGTGACTACCCTATATAGTGATCACCTCGATACAGTGAACACCCAAATTTTTATATGGAGTACTCTAAATAGCTGCGGGTGTAGACGGCATACAACCAGAGCTAATGCTTGCCGACCCCCAAATATCAGCTGAAATCCTCCATCCTCACATTTCTACTGCCTGGGACAGGGAGAAGCTGTCTCCGTCATGGACAAAAGGCATCATTGTAAAGCTGCCGAAGAAGGGCGACTTGCGGGACTGCGGCAACTGGAGAGGAATAACCCTACTCAACACCATCTACAAGATAATAGCCACAATCATACAAAGACTGCAATGTGTCGAAAACTCCCTAAGAGATGATCAAGCTGGCTTTTGCCCTCATCAGAGCTGTGTTGACCAAGCTAACACACTCCGCATCATAGTAGAGCAATCAATTGAGTGGCGCTCCCCGCTGTACATGTTGTTCATTGACTTCAAGAAAGCATTCGACACAATAAAAAGAAGCGCAATTTGGTTAGCATTGAGTAGAAAGGGGTCCCCCAGAAACTAATTCGGCTCATCAGAGCGTTGTACGAGAACTCTGAACTGGCAATACTACACAACGGCAATATCAGCGATTCTTTCACTACCAACGCAGGAGTCAGGCAAGGCTGCCCGCTGTCGCCTCTCCTCTTCGCCATCGTACTAGACGACGTCATGAGCAAACTCACCCTGCACCAACGAGGCATCGTATGGACCTTCACCAGGCATCTCGAGGATTTGGACTTCGCTGATGACATCTGCCTCCTCTCGCACAAACTCTCCGACATGCAAGCAAAAGCCGACTGCCTGGTCGCGCTGGCACGCACCGTCGGTCTGGAGGTCAGCATCGCCAAGACCAAAGCCATGAGAGTCAATCATAGCAGCACAAACCATATAATGATTGACGGCTGTGCCGTGGAGTTCGTCAACAGCTTTTGCTACCTCGGCTGCACAATCAAGGCGGACGGCGCAGCGGAAGAAGATGCCAACTGCAGACTGAGTAAAGCCAGGGCAGCGTTCGGACGGCTGCATTCAGTATGGGCAAACTCGCAAATCTCCAGACGCACGAAGCTACGAATATTCAACGCATGTGTGAAGTCGACATTGTTGTACGGAAGCGAAACATGGCTAGTCTCGAATGCCATCACCCAGAGGCTACAAACTTTCGTCAACAAATGCCTGCGAATCATCTGCAGGATATTCTGGCCCACGACAATTACTAACGACGCGCTGTGGAAGATTACAAATGAGGAACCCAATCTGAGGCAAATAAAGCGCAGAAAATGGAAATGGATAGGTCATACACTAAGAAAACCTCCCGACAGCATCACGAGAATGGCACTGGACTGGAACCCGCAGTAGAAGACGCGGTCGACCAAAAAACACCTGGAGAAGGTCGACCCTACGCGAGCTAGCCGATATCAGTACCACATGGGACGGCGCAAAAACAACAGCCCAGAATCGTGTACGATGGAAGAGTCTTGTTGAGGCCCTATGCTCCAGTGAGGAGTGAACAAGGAATAAAACAAAAACTCTAAATAGTGAACAATCGTAAAACCTCTAAATAGTGAACAAAATTTTGAAAGCAATTTAAAGCAAAAAGCAACAAAAAACAAAAGAAGGAGTAAAAAATGAAAGAGGGTATTCCCCTAATTTGTATTTTTGCTGTTGATTGTTACAAAATCAGCTGTTTCTTGACCTTAGTGGTTATGTTTTTTGTCGAGAGCAAACCGATTGTGGTTGAAAGTGGGCTTTTTTATTTTTATTTTAATGATCTCGTGAATTTATATACACAAAGTGTATTCTGAGCAAATAAAACGAGTTTTTGAACAAAAATGTTGACCTTGGTATAGTGAACAACCTCAATACAGTGAACAGGCCTGGCAATAAATAGTTCACTATATTCAGACACGACTGTATATAAAAATGGAGGCGATACCACGCCTTGTCCAATGCTCACAACTTTCTTCTAGTCGAATTGTGCTACTAAGTGAAAAGTTCGTACCAAGTTTCATTGATGTGGACAGTACTGCGTAAATGTTGAGTCATAAAAATTTTGGTACGCCCCTTGGCACATTTATGAGACGACGGTGCACAAACTTTCAATGCTGTGTAGCTAACGATCCCGAAGCTATTCCATATAAAAGATTTGATTTGTATAGGCGGTGCCACGCCCCCTTGTTAAATACCCGCCCCATTCCCTCTGTCGAAAGATATGGCTAAATAGTAAATTCGTACCAAATTTAATTAATGTACGACTAACAGTTCCAAAAATATGCGGAAAGTTTGTGTCAAACAATTGTGCCACGCCACTTGTCCAATGTTCATAAAATTTTAACAGTAGAATGTCACATCTGAGTGAAGCCATGTCAAGTGGGACCCCCAAAAATTCACGAAATCACCGATTTTTGAAATAACTGTCTTAATTTGTAGCGGGTATGATGCTGACGACTTGGCATTATTATTTCGTTAAAATTCAATTTATTGTTAATGTTATAAACAATCAAACTTTTTAGCCAAAAACAATTTCTTAATTTTTTTCTCAAAAACTATTTTTTTTTATTAAAAGATGACCACGCGAATTTATAATTAACTGTTGAGGCTATCTATTACAATTTTTTTTCACGCCCAATTAGTTTAAAAAATAACTTTTGCATTAATTTTTTATAAACAATTAAGTTTTCTATAGTCTTCTTCACGCTGCAAAAAAATAAAAAAAATGTCATCATATGCGGAAAACGTTCCCCTTTATTTCAGCGTTCACAGAAGTTTGTCGGTCTGCGCCGTTTTTCAAATATTAATTTTTTTATCTCCCGCGGCGTGCGCTCTCTAGGCGCAAATAAATATAATATAAATATAAAATAAAAAAAATATAAAAAATAATATAGGTATATATATCAAATGAAAGAGAAAATGCTCAAGAATTTAAATAAAATTAATTTTATATCTATTTGTAAAAAAAGGATATGAAAAAGGTCCTTTGAAAACTTTAATCCTTTATATCCTTCAAAATTTACATCGAATTTTCTTGAAAGGTAAGTATGTTAAAACCCCAAATCTCCTTGATCACGTGTAAAAATTTCATTACTCTAACTTTATTAGTTCGAAAGTTATTAAAAAAAAGGCGGAAGCTGCAATTCTAATAAAGTACAAAAATTCTAATTTATTTGAGTATCAGTATTTTAAATAATAAAAAGATACAAAATCAATGAAACGAGAATAATGAAATTTTGACACGTGATCAAGGAGATTTGGGGTTTTAACATACTTACCTTTCAAGAAAATTCGATGTAAATTTTGAAGGATATAAAGGATTAAAGTTTTCAAAGGACCTTTTTCATATCCTTTTTTTACAAATAGATATAAAATTAATTTTATTTAAATTCTTGAGCATTTTCTCTTTCATTTGATATATATACCTATATTATTTTTTATATTTTTTTTATTTTATATTTATATTATATTTATTTGCGCCTAGAAAGCGCACGCCAAATCTCCTTGATCACGTGTAAAAATTTCATTACTCTAACTTTATTAGTTCGAAAGTTATTAAAAAAAAGGCGGAAGCTGCAATTCTAATAAAGTACAAAAATTCTAATTTATTTGAGTATCAGTATTTTAAATAATAAAAAGATACAAAATCAATGAAACGAGAATAATGAAATTTTGACACGTGATCAAGGAGATTTGGGGTTTTAACATACTTACCTTTCAAGAAAATTCGATGTAAATTTTGAAGGATATAAAGGATTAAAGTTTTCAAAGGACCTTTTTCATATCCTTTTTTTACAAATAGATATAAAATTAATTTTATTTAAATTCTTGAGCATTTTCTCTTTCATTTGATATATATACCTATATTATTTTTTATATTTTTTTTATTTTATATTTATATTATATTTATTTGCGCCTAGAAAGCGCACGCCGCGGGAGATAAAAAAATTAATATTTGAAAAACGGCGCAGACCGACAAACTTCTGTGAACGCTGAAATAAAGGGGAACGTTTTCCGCATATGATGACATTTTTTTTATTTTTTTGCAGCGTGAAGAAGACTATAGAAAACTTAATTGTTTATAAAAAATTAATGCAAAAGTTATTTTTTAAACTAATTGGGCGTGAAAAAAAATTGTAATAGATAGCCTCAACAGTTAATTATAAATTCGCGTGGTCATCTTTTAATAAAAAAAAATAGTTTTTGAGAAAAAAATTAAGAAATTGTTTTTGGCTAAAAAGTTTGATTGTTTATAACATTAACAATAAATTGAATTTTAACGAAATAATAATGCCAAGTCGTCAGCATCATACCCGCTACAAATTAAGACAGTTATTCCAAAAATCGGTGATTTCGTGAATTTTTGGGGGTCCCAATTGGCATGGCTTCACTCATCTATGAAACGACGGTACACCAAATTTCAATGCTGTGCGACTTACAACTCTGAAGCTATTCCATATAAAAAATTTGAGTTGTATGGGCGGTGCCACACCCCTCGTTCAATACCCGCCCAATTCCTTCTATCGAAAGATATGACCAAATGGTAGGTTCGTTCTAAGTTTCATTGATGCGCGACTAACAGTTTCAAAATTATGCGGATAGTTTGTGTCAAACACATTTGCCACACCCTTTGTCCTACGCCCATCAAATTTCACCAGTAGAATGACACATCTATGAGACGAAGGTACACAAATTTTCAATGCTGTGCGACTAACGATTCCGAAGCGATTCCATATTAAAGAATTGAGTTATATGGGCGGTGTCACGCCCGTTGTCAAAAACCCACCCCATCCCCCCTGTCGAAGAACTCGACTAAATAATAAGTCGGTACCGAGTGTCATTGATGTGAACGCTCTAGTTCCAAGGTCACACCGGATTTTAAAAAGTGCCACGCCCCTTGTCCAACGCCCATTAAATTTTAGCGGTGGAACGACACGTCTACGCCATGACACTGTACCAAATTTCAATGCTGTCCGACTCATAATTCCGAACATATACCATATTAAAAATTTTGGTTGTATGGGAGGTGCCACGCCTACCTGTCGTACAAACATGTTATATCGCTATAAACCACCGTATTGACATCTACTATCACACACAAAAAAAATGTTGCCGAAAGAATGAATCGTTTTCTCGAACACTGGCTACACACAAAATGTAAAGTTTTTTTATATGTACATATATACGAGAATTGAGTTGTACTTATACTTAAGTATAAGTATAGATAATTATTTGTCCACGGCAGCCGCCGTGGCTCAGTTGGTTAGTGCGTTGGACCGCGAGTCGAAGGCAGCAAACCGCAGGTTCAAATACTGCCCGTAATAACACCTAAAAAAAATAACGGGAAAATTCGTTTTCTCTTTCGGTGGCTGTCCTCTCAGCTGGAAATGGAAAACCTCTGAGAGTAAAAATTGCCTATGATAAAGTTCCCAACCTGCTGTAAAAACCGGCATAAAAACTGTAGGTCCCTTCTACCCGCGTACAAATTCACACGCACAACACGGGTGGTTGCGGGAAGCTAGGCCTTAGTCTCGCGTAAGCGGGCTGTCGTGCCAGTCAATTAATTACACTGTGCAAGTCCAAAATTTAGACATGGGGGGGGACCTACTGGGTGAGTTTCCTATAGGTATACTGAGTTGAGATCCACCAGACGTTTGGTAAGATTGGCTCTAGTTTATGAGAAATCCGACTTTGAAGTTTGGTAATTTTCGTCAAGCTTGTCGCTTAAGTCTTCGAACGTTTAAATGCTAATAGGTCCTAGGTTGATCGATCGGGATCAAGAAAGAACTTGATTTATTGGCTCCATTGACTTCAAACTTGCGTCCAAAGCCGCGGGTCCCTGCTAGTAACCCATATGTTCATAGTGACTCCATACTCTGATAATCGCAGTTCCGCGTTTAATGGCGCAGTCGCCAGATGCAGCTAATTAATAAAGCATTGACAACACCTAATATAAACACCCCGTTAAATGCACACCGGCGTCAAATTCAACGCAGAAACTATTTTGAATACATATAATTGCGTATAATGTATGACTGTGGCACATTCCCAAGTGTATAATAAGCTCAAGTTCAAAGACCGTTCCGATAGATTAACCCTTACAATGCCCAATCCTCTGCGGACCCACGTCTCGCACATCGAACACTTCGGTGCCAGCTGTCTCTTTGTTCACAAGTTATTTTAGTGACATTTTTATGCACACATCACTGAAGACTTTTCTTATTGGAATTATTATTATACGGGTAAAGTATCAATGCCAATTATTTGCTTCCACCTTCTGTAAGAGTTGCGTAATCTAATTGTTCGTTAACTAGAAAAAAACGACAGCGAAGTGCTGATGAAGCTCATACGGCTTTGTAAAAGTTGGCTAGCATCTGTATTCGATTAACAAATGAGAGATTCCTCGATGTCCTCCAGTATAAGCACCCGATCATGTCAAATCACGTTTCAGGTACGCGTATGCGAAGCATGCTCATTCAGGAATCATATTATGACCAGCATAATATTTGAGGATATTTTTTATTGTATGTATCTACATATGTATACGTGGGTGGTCCGATAAGTACTTAGCCTACAAAAGAAAAACGAAAATTTTGGAAAAGTGGTGATTTATTTCTCAACGTCATCTCCTTTCAACTCGATACACTTGACCCAGCGATGCTCCAACATATTGCTCGTTTTCCATTTTTCTGAAATCCGCGTACACGTTCGTTTCCACACGCGGTCAAAACAAAACTACAAATCCAATATGGCTGAAATAGCAGTAGCCGTCTACGAGGATGTACTACAGATAGTAAATTTCTCTTACGATAGTGGCACCATCGTTCGGTGGGGCTAAGTATTTATCGGACTGCCCACGTATATTACACTGCACAACAAAATCAAATTTTTTTTAAATAACAAGATTCTGACAACGGATTCTGGTAGAGGGGACCAAAAAAAATATACGTGTATCGGCGTTTTGAAAGTTTACATCTTTTAGGGGGGATCAAAGTTTTCCCCCTTTTGCACATTCTTATGCCCCGTTCTGACTATGTCAAATATGGTGTAATTTGTAGTCAGTTAAATTAGAACGGGTTGTCATATGGTGTCATTTGCGTTTGCCTGCATGTATGACTACGATTTGCCATACGAAATGACAATCAAATCGCACACGCACTACAAAAGTGACACAACTCAAAATTTTTGATTTTTCAGGAAACGCAAAAAACTGTTTTTGAGGTAAATAAACATTTTTTTAAAATAACGTATAGACCGTTCAGTAGAAAATCCTTACAGATTATGCTTTGGGATAAGTAACGACAATTTTTTTTATTTTACACTAGAAAATCCAAAATTTTGAGTTGTGACTAGGCTTCCCAACTATTAAAACGGTTTAGGGAGGACAAAATTTGGCTTGAGGAGGACTTTATATGGGAACTACTTTGTTTCAGGAGGACATCACATTCCTTCAATATTTTACGATGTTTTTAGAAAATGCAAGTGTAAAAAGAGAAAACCTAAAAGCACAAGTAAATTTTAACTTTTTAGCCACTTTAAAAATAAAACAAAACGCGACTGTAATCAACAATATCAAACAATATTTTCAATATCAACATCGAGATACAACAATTCTTTTTTTAATGCAATTTGTATTATGTGCGCGTGACAATTGCCTTTTAATATATTTTGGTTTGAATTCTTAAGATTAACGAAAAGGGACTTATTTTTACCAAAGTTTGCATTCGTATTATCAGCAGGCACACAACATTTTTTATTTTAAAGTCTCGATGTATCTCGATCTAGTTTTTCCAATGCGGCCTTAATCATGTTGAACATTCCAGCAGCTGACTCATCCGGATTTTCAATTCATTTATAATTTTATTTTGAATGCCTAAAGCAGCATCGAAATATTGGACACACATTGGAAAAAAATTCCTTATTAATTGATTAAGTTGCCACAATTGAATAAAAAAAAATAAAAAAAAATTGAAATTTAATTTGAGCTTGAGGAGGACTTTTTGGCCTTTGAGGAGGACGGAGGACATTTTCTGTTCAAGGAGGACTGTCCTCCTCAAAGGAGGACGGTTGGGAAGCCTAGTTGTGACTGTTTTGATGATATTTTAATTCAATAATTACGGAATTATTTTAAGTTATGTCACTTTTGCTGAGTTTTATAATTATAAATTACAGTTAAAAAGTCGAAAGAAAAATGTTATTCGAAATTAATTTTTTTATTTGAAAATATATACTAAAATTGTAAGAACTTTGCTTAAAATTAACTTCAACAAAAATGTATTTCGTCAAAAGTGTCACAATTTGAGTTAGGACACTTTTGCATTGAGCTTCAGCGATCAAATAGCATCAAACTTCTGACATAAAGAGACTGTATTTTTGCAACAGTTAACAACAAAAAAATATAATGAGCTTTTGCTTATTGGTAGATTGATGCATTGTGCACAGTATTAACACAAAAACCCGAAAATTAAAAATTTTGAGTTGTGTCACTTTTGTAGTGCGTGTGCGAAATGAGAACGATAAAATTTGTGTTGAACGAACGATTTGACTACGTTTGACGACAAAACCAAAAATGTCGACATGCTGGCAAATCGTTTGTCAATGACTATGCAGAAATGCAGCAAGAAACAGTGATGGCAAGTTGAACTCTTTTCAAACGCAGAGCTGCAACTCAAGCAATTCAAACGTTAAGGCTTTGAGGGCAGTCAGCAATAATATAATTATTAATTCATTAATTAATAATAATTGAATAATTGACTGGGAGCTTTTTCATAGGCAATTTTACTCTCAGAGGTTTGCCATTTCCTGCTGAGAGGACAGCCGCCGAAAGAAACATTGTTTTTTCTTTTTTTTTCGGTGTTAGCAGCAACGGAGTCTTCGAGCGTCGCATTTGACTCGCGGCCCAACGCACTAGCCAGCTGAGCTACGGCGGCTTCAATAGTAGCAATAACTGAAGTAAAATCATATAAAAACACGTTTCAACATACTTATGACGTTTTTCAGCAACAACGTTTTTTTGCAATCAATTTTCTATAGACGTATTACAGAATGAAAGAAAAAAAAACAAATTATGTTATTTGCAAATAAACATCGAACGCACCAGCAGGCCTTGCCCTGGCTTTTGTATGCGGAATTTGCTTTTCGAACCCTAATCAACTCTGGGGCCTGCTTTGTTCACTTTGAAAATATGACGTCAAATCGTATTTGACTATCAAAGTGAGAACGGCATGTCAGTCGACTGACACCGAAATTTGACTTCAATCGATGGCAAACCTTGTCATATGTATTTTTCGTCAGTTTTTGCCGTGCAATGAAAACGCATTTGACGACATATGACGAACATGACATATATGGCAGTGTTTGTCGTCAGTGAATATGACATAGTCAGAACCAGGCATTATGGTGAATCGGCATACGAAAACCATGTAACCTTACATTTTAGGTATATGATGGGTTCAGCAATTTGGTGTAAAATACTACGAAGAATATTTTTGTGGAGCATTTTAACCCTGTAGCTACTATTTTTATCTGTCAATTTGACCTTTTTTTTAAAATGGCAAAAATGTCCTGTAAAACAAGACTTTTTAAGGAAAAAATGTACAACGAAAATATTCGCCATAAAATTCTACTATAGGTCTCTGAATACATCAAAGCTCAGAAATTAACTTCAACGCCAGAATTAAGCCAAAACTGAAAATGTCTTTAAGTGTTTATTTCGTACTTATTCAAAATGTCATTTTTGAGGGTTAGTGTGTATGGGAAAAATTTTGAAAGCAAATATATCTTTTAGGTCGTAGTGCAGTTCCATTTTTGCAAAACTGAAAATTCAATATTCTTTAAAATCCTTTAAAGCAGTTCATCACCCTAATCACCTTATTTACAGCTATGCAAAGCGAAATGTAGTATCGTCACAGTATTAACATACAGGTTTGTTTGAAAAGAATATCGGCTGCATTTCTTTAAAAAAACGCCGAACATTTTTTACACAATATGGGAATGACAAAATAATAAACTTCAATCGTTATTTTTTGGCAATTGTTTCACACCAAAAAAATTAAAAAGATTCCGTGTCTTCATTACAAGAGGTGTTTTTGTTGGCCTGACATAAAAACAGCTTATGTAAATGGAACCCAAATTTTGTTCTCATATTTTTATTTATATACTTATATTACTAGCTGACCCGGCGAACTTCGTCCCGCACGACATTTGTTGTTTTTTTTTAATGAAATACGCGAGATGGCGAATCAATGGCGATGTGGCAAATGGCCCTTAGGGGGGCCCTTAAATAAGCAATGTTGCTGCTAAGTTTCAGTAAAGAAATGGACAGCGCTTGAACCATATTTAAGTTATATTGGCAGGGCCACGGTCCCTTATTCAATATCCGCACAATGCCCTCTGTCGAAGGAGAAAATGGTAGGTTCGTACTAATTGTCATTGCTGAGCGACTTATAGTTCAGCGGAATATTTGGATCACAAAAAATGTGCCACGCCCCTGGCCCAACGCACATCAAATCCTACCAGTAGAATGACTCATCTATGAGACGACGGGGTACTCAATTTCAGTGTTGTACGACTTACAATTTAAAAGATATTATATATAAAAGATTTGAGTTGTATGGGCGGAGCCACGCCCTCTTGTTAAATGCCTGCCTCATTCCCTCTGCCGAAAGATATGACTAAATGGTATGTTCATACCAAGTTTCATTGATGTACGACTTAGAGTTCTGCTGAAATATTGGGTCAAACAAATGTGCCACGCCCCTTGTCTAACGCCCATCAAAATTTAACAGTAGAATGATACCTCTGTGGGAGGATGTAATACCAAATTGCAATGCTGTGCGACTTACAATTCCAAAGCAATTCCATATATAAAAATTTGAGTTGTATGGGCGGAGCCATCTGTGGGAGGATGTAATACCAAATTGCAATGCTGTGCGACTTACAATTCCAAAGCAATTCCATATATAAAAATTTGAGTTGTATGGGCGGAGCCACGCCCTCTTGTTCAATACCCACCAAAAACGCAACTACATGCCAGCAAAATCGTGCTGTCTGTAAAAAAACGCACGAAATTGCGGTTTCTATGTTTTTCTAACATAAAATACATTACGAAAATATATATTTCTGTAGTACTGAAAGTAAATTTTAAATTTTGTGCTATTTTAGCGACAACAAAAATAAAGGTTAATTGAACTGACACAAGTAAAATGACACATTGACAATTGCTACTCAGAGAAATAAGTGTACGTCATCTACCTGCTAAACTTTATTGATTTTACTATGGATAAAAAAACCTTGTCAACAAATTTTATTTTCAGTTGTACAATAAATAAAACGTGCATACGTGAAAGGATTATCTGATGCTGATGTATGAAAACAAAAATTATAATGATAAAAAATAAACAAATACATATGTATATATAAATCGACGAGAAATGCTCCCAACACCCTCATATACTCGAACAATACAAAATTTACAGTTTTTTTTCATAAAAAAGGGAAAAATAAAAATGAGCGCTCACTGATCCTTGTGTATGGAGAGCTTATCGAGCGCTTTAACCGAAGCACAAGGAGAGCGCTGATCGTTCCTTATGGATGGAATGCTCACCGAGTGCTTCTAAGGGAGCAGAAACGGAGCGCTTTGCTCTAATGACATGCAATGATAAAACACAAGGAAAGCCATAAGGAACGGACAGCGCTTACTGCTGACCAAGGAGCGCTCCCAAAGGGCTCCTCGAGCGCTCGATTTCCCGTTGGTTTGTACGCCAAATACCCACCCACAGTAAATTTTTTTTGCGTACTTGAGTATGTGTTCAATAAACCTTCTGGTAAGAAATCTTCTAATATTTTCCATAGTCGCAAAATAAATCGTTAAAGTTAGGCCTTTTTGAAAAACGAACTATCACTAGAGGAAGATACTACCGAATACCATACGAAACCAGTAATTTTTGTGTTTAGGGGAGGTTTGAACCCTGAAACTCCCTCTGTGTGCGCCACTGTCAAACGGTCACCTATGTTCAAAAATGGGAACAATTTTCCGGATTATCGGACACCAGGGGCGTAGCCAGAACTTGGTCATGACGGTTTTAAAAAATGTTTTTGCCAGTTTAGTATTACATGTTTTTTAAAGTAAAGTGCACTTTCCAAATAGGGAATTTTGTTGTGGCTTATGTGAGTTAATGCATTGAAAATTAAATTTTTTCCCCGACTTTTCGTAACAATGTCATGACATTTGGTGGACTGAAAGCGAAGTTATTGCATCTGAAGTGGAAGTATGTTTGTGTCATCGTACAAAAATGAGCATCGAACAAAGATCCAATATTAACTTTTGTTTTAAAAATGTTTAAACATTAACCGAAGCATTTCAATTGATGAACTAAGTTTATGGTGATTATCGTTTATGCCGTGGCAGAGTTCATAAGTGGTAAACGCGATTTAAAAACGATTGTCTGGACATAAACGATGACCAACGTGTTAGCCAATTGAAATCCGCGATCACCGTAGATCAAAACTGGGCGGTAATTCATAAAAGATAAGCCAAAATCTTCATTGAAATTCGATTTAACCTTCGCTTTACTTATACCCACCCGTATGATCTTTTTAATATTCATGTTTAATATCTGCACAAATTTTAAGGTAACTTTCAATACCATGAAAAAATATTTTTTTTTTTGGAAATTTTGTTCATGTTTAAACTTGAATTTTGTCATTTTTTTACAAATGTACCTGGGTGATCCCAGGCGCTTTCGCTACCATTTTGATTGAAACTCACGATAAATTTTGTTTTGCTTACCTCATTATGTGTTCAATAAACCCTCTGGAAAGAAATCTTCTTATATTTTCCATAGCCTCAAAATAAATCATTAAAGTTAGGCCTTTTTCGAAATACGAAATATCGCCAGAGAAGCGATACTGAAGTATAAAATATTTATAAATAAAATAATTTTATACTGAAGTATAAAAAAATTTATAAATTATTATATATTTATTGTGAGTTTTACTCAAAATAGCGGCGGAAGTGCCTGGGATCATCTTTAGTTAGGCGAAGGTTAAGCATCTGAATAGCATAAATTTATTGCATTTTAACTGAACATTTGGCTATCGAAGGATGCCATCCCATCTATTGCCACTTGTTTTGACTGTTTTTTTGTTTTCACATGATGTGGCACCGTGTGAATTTCACCTTTTCAAAGAAAACGTTTTGAGAAAGAAGAAACCATCCAAAAGGCTTGCACCGACATCCTGAAGGACATTCCGGTCGACGAACTAAACTACTCTTTAGACATGTTTTTAGAACATGCAAATCGCTGCATTAAGCCTAAACGCTGCAAACGCCTAAAAAAACAAATTAGTTCGGTAAAAAAAGGGTTTTGTTAATATTTTTTTAAATATTTAAAGATGAAAAGACCTTTTTGCTAATGTGGGAACGTACATACGACGCATAGTGATTGATAATGTTGACAAATTATAGGCTATGGGGGGGTTCTGACACCCTAAACCCCCTTGGCTACGCCCCGGAAACCATACAGTGAACATAATTGGCAGAGCTCCAAATTGGAATTTTAATCGAAAAACCCTGGAGGTGATATCTCATATTTCATCCGTTTTGAAATGTGTATACAACAGGGGCGTAGCCAGAACTTGGTTATGGGGGGGTTTTAAAAAAAATGTTTGCCAGTTTAGTATTACATGTTTTTTAAAGTAAAGTGCACTTTCCAAATAAGGCATTTTGTTGTGGCGTATGTGACTTAAAGCATTAAAAACTAATTTTTTCCGTGGTTTTAGTAAAAATTTCATGAAATTTGGTGGACTGAAAGCGAAGTTATTGCATCTGAAGTGGAAGTATGTTTGTGTCATCGTACAAAAATGTGCATCGAACAAAGATCCAATATTAACTATTGTTTTAAAAATGTTTAAACTTTAACCGAAGCATTTAAATTGATGGACGAAGTTTATGATTGTTTTTACCGTGGTGGAGTTAATAAGTGGTAAACGCGATTTAAAAACGATTTTCAGAACATAAATGATAACCAAAGTGTTAGCCAACTGAATCCGCGATCACCGTAGGTCAAAACTGGGCGGTAATTCATAAAAGATAAGCCAAAATCTTGATTGAAATTCTTGAAATTGTATTTAACCTTCGCTTTACTTATAGCCACCCGGGTGATCTTTTTAATATTCATGTTTAATATCTGCACAAATTTTAAGGTCATTTTCAATACCATGAAAAAATATTTTTTTAAATTTTGTTCATGTTTAAACTTGAATTTTGTCATTTTTTATACAAATGTATCTGGGTGATCCCAGGCGCTTTCGCTGCCTTTTGATTGAAAGTCACGATAAATTTTTGTTTGCTTACCTCATTATGTGTTCAATAAACCCTCTGGAAAGAAATCTTCTAATATTTTCCATAGTCTCAAAATAAATCATTAAATGTAATCCTTTTTTCGAAATACGAACTATCGCCAGAGGAAGATACTAAATACTGAAGGATGAAAAAAATTTATAAATTATTATACTATATATTGTGAGTTTTACTCAAAATAGCAGCGGAAGTGTCTGGGATCATCTTTAGTAAGGCGAAGGTTAAGCATCTCAATAGCATAAATTTATTGCATTTTAACTGAACATTTGGCTATCGAAGGATGCCATCCCATCTATTGACACTTGTTTTGACTGTTTTTTTGTTTTCACATGATGTGGCACCGTGCGAATTTCAGCTTTTCATAGAATGCATTTGCCGATGAAAAAAAGCGTTTTGAGAACGTAGAAACCATCCAAAAGGTTTGTACCTTGCCTAAACGTGACTATTGAAAAAACAAATTAGTTTCGGTAAAAAAGGAGTTTTGTTAATATTCTTTTAAATATTTAAAGATGAAAAGACCTTTTTTGCTAATGTGGGAACGTACATACGATGCATAGTGATTGAAAATGTTGACAAATTATAGGCTATGGGGGGGGGGGGTTTGACACCCTAAACCCCCCTTGGCTACGCCCCTGATATACAACACTGTTTTTTCCAACATATGTTACAGCACACATTTTGAGCGGATGGGGAAAGGGCGGGGGAGAGGGGATCTACAGTTATAGCCAATCCGAACGGCGATTGGCAGTATTTCTTTCACAATTGAAGGTTTTGCCATTGCCCGCCAAGAGCGTACTTGTGCGATTCTTGTAATTCTTATCTGCTTCATGTGGATAGCGATAGAAGTAAACGAGTGTTTCACCAACCCGAGCTAGGATTCGAACCTAGCTTGTTTCATTTTTTGAAGCAAACTTATGCCTCGTTCTCACTATGTCATATTCACTGACGACAAACACTGCCATATATGTCATGTTCGTCATATGTCGTCAAATGCGTTCTCATTGCACGGCAAAAAATGACGAAAAATACATATGACAAGGTTTGCCATCGATTGAAGTCAAATTTCGGTGTCAATCGACTGACAGCCGTTCTCACTTTGATAGTCAAATACGATTTGACGTCATATTTTTGCAGTGAACAAATGTTATTCGAAAACATGAAAACTGTGCAAACGAATGAAAGTGGCCACCGCGGCTTTAGGATTGGTATCCTGTATCAGGGTATTAAAAAACCAAAAACACAGAAGACGTAGTGCGAAAAAGCGCTGGTGGATTCGACCTGGGCTTACCCACAGATCCACCAGTGGATTTTACGAAATGCTGCGGGCAAGGATGCGTTAGCAGGACCCGCAGTGGTTCCGCAACTTCGTCCGGATGTGTGTGGACGACTTCGACTACCTTGTGGCACGTCTATCGCCACACATCAATAAAAAAGCACGCAGTTTCGGCAAGCGATTACGGGGCGAAACATTCACATTTTCAAATGCAAACACACACGATTTGCCAGCATATTGACATTTTTTGTTTTGTCGTCAAACGTAGTCAAATCGTTCGTTCGACACAAATCGTTCTCATTTGATTGTCATTTCGTATGGCAAATCGTAGTCAAGGTGTATTAATAAGGTGATGGCACTACTGCAAAAACAAAATTCCCATGTATTTTGTTAGTGCTTTTGGGCATCCTCGTTGTCAAAATCAAATCAAAACACAAGCAACACAAAAACAATTTTACCAATTTTTGACAATGAGGATGCCCATTCGCGAAAATACAAAAGAAAATCAGAAGAAATCAAAAGAGAATCAGAAGAAAAAAGTTTAATCAGCCGTGTTGCCACCACTACCTTATTAATGTGCCTTGATCGTAGTCATACATGCAGGCAAACGCAAATGACACCATATGACAACCCGTTCTCATTTAACTGACTACAAATGACACCATATATGACATAGTCAGAACGGGGCATTATGCTTAAAAAAATGAAAATTCTCTGAAAAGTAAACAAACAGAAATTTTAAAGAATTTGTTTATACAAGTGTGACTTCACTGCACTTTAGTCACATTCACAATATACAGGAAAAAGTCCTAAAAAAAGGATTTAAGAAAGAAACAGCTAATTTCAATGTTTCATTTGAGATTTGCGTTTAGTCATGACCTCACTTAAATCATTCATATGTAAGTTTCAAACAAGTCGCTTAATACGGCATTTTCCCAGGAACTTAACCTCCGGTACCTCTAACCTCCGTCTACCTGTATATACAAGGTGCGTCCCAAAGTAAACAGGACTTTTGCAATAGGGACGTTTCTGGTGGCGCCATCTATGTGTGAGGCATGCGTTGGAAAGGTACATCTTTCATTCACATACTGTCTAAATTTCATGACATTTGGTCTAGTAGACGCCGAAATATCCCGCTCAATGTGACAGTATGTTTTTAACTTTGGTACGAGAATGTCGATCGAACAAAGAGCTAATATTAAGTTCTGTTTTAAACTTGGTAAAACTTTTACCGAAACGTTTAAATTGTTAAAGCAAGTTTATGGTGATGATTGTTTATCCCGTGGCCGTGTTAATGAGTGGTTGAATCGATTCAAGAATGGTCGTGAAGACTTGAATGACGACGAACACGTCGGCCAGTCGAAATTTGTGATTACTGACGATGCCATCAAAACTGTGCGTGATTTTATCAAAATGCAGCCAAAATCATCATTGGAATTGATGGAAATGGAATTGAACATCTCCAAAACATCAATTGATCGCATTTTAACCGAACATTTGGGTCTCCGTAAAGTGTGTTCTCGCTTCATTCCGCACACTTTAACCGACGACCAAAAAGCGCAGAGAATTGAGCACGCAAAAGACATCGTTCGGGAAGCCAGACGTGATCCAAATTTCTTGTTCAACATCGTAACCGGTGACGAAACGTGGTGCTTTCAATATGATCCCGAAACAAAGCGTCAAAGTGCCGAATGGAAGCACCCAGATGAGCCAAATCCGAAAAAAACCCGCCGTGAGAAGTCAAAAATCAAAACTCATCTCATTTGTTTCTACGATTCAAAGGGAATAATTCATCGAGAGTTTGTTCCACCGGGAAAAACAATTAACGCTTTGTTTTATGTTGAAGTTTTGAAGCGTTTGGTGCATCGCATTCGTCGTATTCGGCCAGAATATCGCGAGGAAGGAAGTTGGCGTTTATTGCATGATAATGCACCGGCTCACAGAGCCCTAGTTACGACCGATTATTTGACCAAAAATCGCATTTTTACCATCAATCATTCACCGTATTCGCCTGATATGGCTCCCTGTGACTTCTACTTATTCGGTCAGTTGCATTTGCCGATGAAAGGAAACCGTTATAAGGACGTTGAGGACATCCAAAAGGCTTGTACCAACATTCTGAAGGCGATGCCGGCCGATGACCTAAAACACTCATTCCAAATGCTTTTGGACCGTGCAAAACGTTGTATCGAAGCAGAAGGAGAGTATTTTGAATAAATAAAAAGAATTATACAAAAATAATCATCCGTTTTCTTTATTTTATAAAAGTCCTGTTTACTTTGGGTTGCACCTTGTACAATATTAACTCGTATATCTGGGCGGTGGCGGACAAAGGTTATATGCCGCCCAAGGCAAATCGCCAGAGTGCCGCCCCTCAATTTTTGTATTAAAGTACTTATTAAAATTATTAATCACAGTGGCGTAACTATAGAAATGGGGGCCCCAGTCAGATTTTCATTAAGGGGCCCTTACCAGAAGAATTCTTTAAATCATTCAAACTTTTCTCACTCCACCACCCCCGCCCCCTCCTGCCTTACACATTAATATTCATCGCTCAGGATTTCGAAGGGGTGTATTATTCAAGGTACGGATACAAATGATGTTGAAAAAAAAGGATCAAGTGTTATTCATGTAAAACATTTTATTTTTATGGTATGAAACTGAAATAAAAAACAGTGAATAAAATGGACAATTTTTGAGTTCTCAAAGTTGTGATATGCATATTCAGAATTTAATGCGCCTCACTTTCAAATCAGCAAACTTGTGAATAATTTGATCCAAGTTATTTCTCAAACGATTGGCCATTTCATGTTCAATAGACAGAATACTCAAATTACTCAAACGCTCTTGGCCCATGGTACTTCGAAGATAAGTTTTTATGATTTTTAATTTTGAAAAGGATCTTTCAGCTGTAGCAATTGTAACTGGAATAGTTAAAAATAAAATCAAAGCTGTGCAAACTTCTTGAAAACTCGAAGATAAAGCAGCATTTTCAATAATTAACAAATTTGCAAGTTGCTTGACAGAACTGAGTTTTTCAATTTGTTTTTTGAGACATGATCGAAGAGATAACAACTGTTCAAGAAATTTGTCGCCGATGTCTTCAGCATAAGTATCTGCAAGTATCACAGCTTCCCTGTGCAGTTCTTGGTCCGTCATTTTTGTCAATTCCTTAGGTTGGAGTACTCGAAAAGTTTCGATCACGTTCTTCAAACTTTCAAACCGATTTAGTAATTGATTGCAAATGATATCGAGACATCCATGGAAAATATTTACACGGAATCGTGCCTCTCCATCAGACAGTCTTTCGTCCTGGCACAATTCTTCGAAATATTTCTTGGTTTTCTTGATCCGCTTGTTCTGAAACTCAACCTTGACTTTCCAATCCGCACTTAGTTTGATGGCCTGTGATTTTGCTCCCTCGTAGTCATTTCGGAATTCTCGTAGTTCTTGATACGCTTGCTCGAGTAAAACATTTGCTTGAGAAAGATCGACATCTGGCTTTTGGAGAGCTTTTGTAACCAGATTTGTTGTTGTCAGAACTTTTGTGTGCAAAATGACTTGAAAAACAAATTCGAAATTTTCCATCACTTGGCGTAGATAGGTTGCTTCATTTCGCTCGGTTTTCGAATTGCTGATAAGGATGATTTTGGACAGCGCCTTCAAAATATCACTATACCTGAATCGAACAGCTTGTAAAGAATCGTTCGGATGACCATCGAGTTGGACAGAGTCGTTTCAGTTTCAACGAAGAATTTTCGGAGAGAAAAGTCGATAATAACTCCCATCTTTTTATACTGTTCGCGAAAAAAACGTAAATTTGCTCCATTGTTTCCCAGAATTTTTGGACTTCAGGTATCGCACCCATCGAGGCATCATTGAGAACAAGGTTAAGTCTATGTTCTGCACAATGGACATAAATGGCTTTTTCTTCCCTATCAAGAATTTTTCTTTGAACACCGTTGTAAATTCCACTCATTGTCGCAGCTCCATCGTACCCTTGCCCTCGACATTTTGAAATTTCAATTTTCTTTTTTTCCAGTCCATCAACAATTTTTGATTCTAATCCAGAAGCCGTTTGGTCATCGACTTTTTCAAATCCCAAAAAAGATTCAGTGATTTTAACATCGACTGGTTTTCCGTTTTCATCTTTAATAATTCTCACATATCTGAAAATCTGACTCATCTGGTCAATTTTGGCAATGTCTTGGGTTGTATCCGTTATAATGGAAAAAAATGGCGCTTCTTGAATATTTTTTTCATCTTCAATTTGAACGTTTGACACTAAATTGCAGAATGAGCAAATTTGAAAATACGGAGAACAAATAATTTTCATTTATCGATCCCGATAGTGTAATTTTTATTTATCGTTCGGCAGAATTTTTTATTTATACAAATAAAACTGAATGAAGTAAATGTCAGAACATAACCACAAAAATGGACTGTAATTTACAGTCACTTACCAGAGGAACGATTCACTCCAAAATTTACCATAAAATTAGCGCCTCAAAAAACAATTCACATTTCAACTCGAATTCCAGCAATTCGAACTGCATACAAGTCGCAAAGCCTCATGATTTCGATTTGAAAATATGATAATATATGCAACAGCAAGGATTGTTGACGCAAGTTTGTTTTTGTTCCATATTTGTCACTACTCACTCGATATTCAGTGTCACAAACTTCCTGAGCTTGGGCAAAAATAGCGAGAAAAAAAAAGATTGGCAAGAATGAAACATGCTCATATGAAATAGCGCGAAAATTTGAAAAAAAAACACACGATAGAAATATAATATTAAGCTGGCAACGAATATTTATAACGAAAAAACACCAAAATTTTTATTTTTTCATATTGAACATTTTTCTGATATAAAGATGAAAAACAATTTTTTCTCTTGCCACTTTTGGGGGCCCCCTGGTGCTCGGGGCCCCGGTTTCTGAGACCGGTAAGACCGGTGGTAGTTACGCCACTGATTAATCACATGTGATCTGTTTAAATTCAATTTTTTCATACAAATCGATCCATATTCATAGTTATAATGAACATGTGGGAATATTTACTTTAATGCAACCTAAAGGCAATGTTTTTCGGAAATTTGGCGCCGATTTTCAATATGTTTTTCTTCACGTCCCTTCCAATATGCCGCCCTAGGCATTTGCCTCATAAGCCTCGTGCTTCGACCGCCACCGTATCTGGGAACTATTATATTCAGCATTTTACAGTCGTTCATTCTTCAGTTGTGCCTTTTACATTAAAATATTTTATTTCTAACAGAATTACGTGAATAAGATTGAAAGTATATGCAAACGATGCGAACAAACAACACGTGTTTCGATTTTTGTTATAATTTTGTTTATTGATGGCGATGGTGATATGGCGGTCTGCAACGCGTCGCTCAGCTGGTAACTGCGTCGGATTGTGGGTATACAGTGACGCTCGACCTAGGTTCGACTTCCCGTGGCAGCCAACACTAAAATAGAGATAAAACCGATTTTACTTTCGGCGTCTCCGTTCTCAGCAGAATATGGCAAATTTCCGCAAAATATTTTCCATAGATACAGAAATTCAACAATATTAAATTTTTACCATCAACACTTACAAGAATAAGAAATTACAAAAATAAAACCACAACAAATTGTTTTTTCTACGGAAATGAAAGCATGCAACGAAGGATAACATATTATTGAAGGAACCATTTTCTTTAATTTTTCATACAACATAACGATAGAGGTTTATTATAAGACTTTTTTAAATTATGTCACTAGAGTATCCACAAAGCACTTCTCACTTTCTTATTCATCTGTTGCACAGATTCGGTAACATATGAACCTGTACAGAAAACTGCAAGTAAAAAAATCAGTTCAGACAAGGACCACCTCATAAGTTATGTCAGACCTATGCATACAAATGTCGCAACCAGTTTGCGTATGGTGCCGTAAGTTCCACCCCTGTGTGCGTTGCAATGCCAATTAATAAAGAGACGACCATGTTCTCCAACGCTAGTCCAGGTACTCTCGCACTGGTACGAAATGCACATTTTGAACTGCCTTGCCGACAGCCACTCTACGATTCACTTCGTACGCGCTGAACACACAACAAATTCTCCCTGCTCTCTGTTCAGGCTCTCTTCTACGCTTGGTCATTGTTCTCTATTGGAAACAGCAACCAATCACCACTTTGCACTAAAGCCGCAAATCAGTACTACGCACAATGGCGCGATTGTCGATTTCCATTCGTGAGTTGCACGAACATGTGAAAATGGGCGTTTACATGTATCGCATAAACAACGATGGCACTATGGCAGTGACACTTTTCACTTGGGAGTTTGCGTAGTGCAAAGCCATCTTGTTCGCGCATGTTAAGAACGAACCACAGCGCGCACCAATAAGATTGCCGATTAATTACCCACTGTAATTAAAGTCATATTTCGGCGAGCATCACATCGTCAGGTCAGCAGCATGTGTATCTAATGTACAATAACTATAAAATAGTCCAAAAACCTAAAAATTTTTAACAGCAATGCACATGGCCGATTGGACTCGCATTCTGCGGATCCCATTTCAAAAGTCTAACTGTGATTTACATGTCCTAATTCATCCGTTCGCACCGATTCGAGTATTCTCATTTGACTGGTGAGAAGTAATGAGCACCCTCCATTATCTATGGCTTTGGTGCCGGCTCTAAGCCATACCATCTCCCAAAGCAACATTTGCCTGTGCGGATTACCAATCCTTATTGTGGGAACGAACCAGATAGCTAAGAATGGTGCGTTCTCTTTCCACACCGTGTCTAGAGAGATCCACACACGCTGTAGCTCTGCCTCGACTCTTGTGTCAACTACTTATGTTAGCAGCATGTGTGAACCGACATACCGACAATGATGCCGCCGCCGACGACGACATACTGGTGGTGGCGATGGTGGTTGGTTCGCTACTGACACTCGGCGATAGTATCTTGTGCTTCCACCTCTGTTGCTGGTGCGATTGGAGCTCCTCAATTCGCAGTTTGTATATCTCAGTGGACCGCTCGCTGTATTGGTTTGCGCTCGTCGTCGTTGGTGTCTGCACGCGGGTTGTTATTTCTTCGCACACGATCCGAACCTTCCACCACCATTTGGTGAATTGTTCAGCGGCTCCGATGATAGGCTAGGATTCGAGTTGCTTTCTTCACACAATGTAGTAACTGTTGTTGTTGCTGGCTTCTGTGGTGGCATTGCGGCAAGAGTAGCTTTTCTCTGTTCAATTGCTGCCGCGTGCCTTGTCTTTAAGTTGCCTGCTCTGCTCTGTGACACGCTTCGCCATGTCGTTTCGTTTTCATTACGGCCTGTTGGTTGCTAGTGCCGCTGTGGCTGCTGCGATTGAACCCTTGCCGATACTCACTCGCCAAGAAGCACCACATTGCCGGTCATAACATCGCACTGCGGGATTCAGTTGGGGTTTAACAGTCACTCGGGACGGTATAGTTGCTAAGTCTTGCGCGAGTGTAGTTTCGTAAAATTCCCAAATTCTCCGTGGTGAGTTGGATGATTTCGTGATTTTTTTCTTGTAATCGGATCCTATTGGAGCTCTTGAAAATAAGTGCAAAAAAATACATATATTAATTGATTGACAAGTGACTGCACACTTGCAGAAAAAAGGCTGATTAGTGCCGGCTGGCAAAGAAGTGAGGTGTGAATATTATACATATCGACTCACACATATCCAACACACACCGTATCACGGACCTATTTGTGAATAATTGTCTTTCGCATAACTGTACTGTGGTACTTTAAATTAAATCAGCAGCTAATTGAATTGAAGTCAAATCGTACCCTTAGCACACCGGCCTCAAACTGCGTTCGGACGAACCGGTGCCGGGCTTCAGCTCGGCCACTCCATGGCCTACTTTGGAATTGGAATGGGGTCGAAAGCTATACCCATCAGCGGGGCCCCGTTCAGCCAGCGGATTAATGTTCGGACTGCCGCCAACCGCCGGAGATATGAATCAACCGCGCGGACCCATGACATCACTAAAGGAAGAACCACTTGGTGCGAGGGCTTGGATGCAACCGGTTATCGATCAGACCAAGTAAGTGCACAAATTGAAATTGTCAATGCCTCTGTGAGATTTTTGTACGATGGCTACTGAATCCGAACACACTATTATTTGTGTAATCAAACGATATACGGTCGGTATGTCTAAAATTGTAAAATTGTCGAGTACTATAGCTCGCTCATCTGAGCTGTTTCGCATAAATTTTCCTGGTTCCTTGTTCTAGTCGCACACACTATAAAAAATTTTTTTTGATTTTACACTAGAAAATCCAAAATTTTGAGTTGTGACTGTTTTGATGATATTCTAATTCCATAATTACGGAATTATTTTAAGTTATGTCACTTTTGCTGAGTTTTATAATTATAAATTACAGTTAAAAAGTCGAAAGAAAAATTTTGAGAATTCGAAAATAATTTTTTTATTTGAAAATATATACTAAAATTGTCAGAACTTTGCTTAAAATTAACTTCAACAAAAATGTGTTTCGTCAAAAGTGTCACAATATGAGTTAGGACACTTTTGCATTGAGCTTCAGCGATCAAATAGCATCAAACTTCTGACATAAAGAAACTGTATTTTTGCAACAGTTAACAACAAAAAAATATAATGAGCTTTTGATAATTGGTAGATTGATGCATTGTGCACAGTATTAACACATAAACCCGAAAATTAAAAATTTTGAGTTGTGTCACTTTTGTAGTGCGTGTGCGATATCTTACACACATCTCAAAACTTATAAAAGAGGAATTTAAAAAACTTATAAAAGATCAATGCTGATAATATATGAATTATGCTGGATATATTTGAGGTAACTAGATAACCAACAATTTAACCGATAACTTTAAAGTATTGTATACTACCATAAATGCTAGTATTCCAATAGAACATAAAAAGTTTTATAGATATGTACATTTAACTTACATGAGCTTAATTCCTTAAGTAATAAAAAATGTTTTTGAAGTTCAAGATCTTTGTTTCAATTGTATTTGTTTTTGCACTACAGTATAATTAGTTTGATATGTTTTAACTAATGCGTACGTACGAACGACAAATTACAATAGCGCGTTGGCAGTGCCAGTTTTTGAAATCAGCTGATTTTTTTAATACACTGCTTCTTTTGTAGCGACGCAGCTCTCAAATTTGTGTATGTTCGACCACATTTCATGTGCTAATTTAAAGTTTTCTTTTGTGAAAATGGAAGAGAAATTTCAGAGCAAACCCATTTTAAATTATTTTTCATAAAGTTCTTAGTGTCGAAGGACTCTCACTGACGACGCGCTTATGTGTTTAACACTAGAATGTCAGAGAAATTCAAAATTACTCCATTGAGGTATTTTATTGCATGGTTTTCTGAATGAAAATCTTTTACTATACCTAATACATTTTTCTGCGAAATGAAGTACAAAAATGTAAAATGTTATTAAGAAAAATGTTACTCCTATTTTGTATTGTAATATAATTCTACGTGGTAATTATTGGAAGATTGAATTGGCCAGGCATTGTAGTGTTAATACAGCAGCTGCTGCTCGTGTTGTCAGTGGAAGGCCAACTCCAAAAACTGCCATTGCCGACGCCCATTGTAATTAAAGCTTAAGGCCTAGCAACCCGCACATTGGGACGAATCAATACTAGCTGAAGCCAAAAGGAAGAAAGTCGAAGGTAGAAGAAGTAGTCTAGGTTAATGAAATGAATGACCCTCATGATTTTTTTATGAAAATATATGTCTGGAGAGAACAAAATCGGTTGACGGACGCGCCCACTCCCCATATAAAAGTAATATTCAAATCTCAATATCTGTGCCAAATAAAAATATATTTTCGAAATATTGAATTGAATTTAATCAGCTGGGCGAAAAATACATAATCCAGAAATGGGCTAGATATTACGCAAATGATCCAACTATTCAAACGTGTTTTAATAATAATATTAATAATAATTGACTGGCACGACAGCCCGATTATGAGACTAAGGCGTAGCTACCCGCAACCATCCGTGTTGTGCGTGCGAATTTTGTACAAGTTTGGAAGGGATCTACAGTTTTATGCCGATTCCGAACGGGAGCTTTTTCATAGGCAATTTTACTCTCAGAGGTTTGCCATTTCCTGCTGTGAGAACAGCCGCCGAAAAAATTTTTGTTTTTCTTTCTTCACAATCTGACGGGGTAAAAATTTTTATCGAGAAACTTAACCGTAACAGCCGTAAAATAAAGTATATATACATTTCTGTATACAAATAGTATTACTGTCATAAGTTTGGGTACTGTGATGTACTATATCACATTACCCGAACTTTGGTATATTACATTACCCGAAATTGAGTTTTTGCGAAAAAAAATATTATAAAAAACAATAATAATTTTGTTGAGAAGAGCGTACCTTGCAAACTTATAATCGATATCACTGATTTACTTCTGATTAGCCTCGAACTTTGTAATAATATTTTTTTTGTACCTTTTATGCTTTCAAACTTCGTGACCAAAAACTTGTGCAAGCCTACTCAAAGCACTTCATCACACTGACGGTAAACTATTTAAGCAATCACATCCAAAATCATGCAGCACGAGTTTTTTAGCTGTTATGATGTTTTAAAAAGGTTAATTTGGAAAAGGTCAACGCACTTGTGAAATAAGCACCTATATCACATTACCCGACCATATCACATTACCCGAACTTACTCTATTAATCTTGTATATTTATATAATTTTTTTTATAAATTAATTGTTTTGTATTAACACTTTATGCAAGTAACACCATTTTTCTAGTTGATTCAACATCTAAGTTCTTGGACTGATGACTGCTAAGAACACTTAAAACCCGTAAACACTTGAAATCGTTTTGCGTATATGTATGCACGAAAATCAAACATTTAAAATTATTTGAATTTTCAAGACATTATCGTGAACACTTAATTTACGTTTACTTAAGCCGAATTAAAATTCGCCTACAAACATGACAAGATTATGAACTTTAAGTTCGAATCTCCGAAAAATTCTACATAATTTGTTAACCCTGTATGAAACCGTTAAAATACCCAAGAGGCATGCAATCCATAAATGTTACTACTCCTTCCATTGTCTCGACGCACGCCACCCTTCCGATTGGGAATTCCTAATGCGAAACGTCTCGCAAAAGTCTCCTCGCAAATACTTGACCCCACGTGCGTTTCATTGCCAAAAACTTCATCGACTCAACGAGAGGCAATTGAACCAAAAACGGCACGCAGCTTTCGAGACTGCGTTCCTACAATTTGTGTTCCTGTTTTGTTTCATATTTTGGTTGCTTTTCGCTTTGTTTTGCTTTTGCCCGAACATTCTCATTCGATTGTTTTTACGTGTTTCACTCAAAATCAACTCAATCCCGTCTCCCTTCGCAGAGTGTATAAGATACGTGCACTCTCTCAATCTGGCAACTCTATAACTTTTCTTGCCCTCTTTGCCTGCATTTCCTTTCCATCATGTTGTTTTACTTATTTGCACATCCTGTAAAGATATATTAACTGTTTACTTGGAATCTTGCCTGCTTGATGAGACGAACTCAAAGGGGATGTTTTCGTTTCTTTGAATTTGTTTACATGGTTTTGTTTGAGAAAGCTTTTGTTTAGTTAGTTTTCGGTGAGATGTTTTAGAGTGAGATGTTACTGCCAACAAACAACGAAAACGAAAGTGAAAGTGCGACTGCGGCTGTTTACACAGGCTGGAAAATGACTGCGGGACTTCTACACTTAGCGTCGGCAAATCAAAATCATGGCAAAGTACTGAGGTATGCCATTGACAACACGCTTAGTGACTTTTCTTTGAAATGAAATAAAATATATAAAGAAGAAAAGTAAAATGAATCGCGGGGTTTGTGTTTAAGTTTTAAAAAATATAAATTCGTATGTACCACCGTGACATGGCACGTTGTAAAAAGCTCTCAATTAGTGCTATCTTGCTTATGAATACAATTATTGTTATAAAGAGATTAAAGCCGCTTCCAGACGACAGTCGACAATCATTCAATCCTCTATACCTATATGTACATATATCAGTTTGTTTAATATACATACGTACGTTTATATAGACCTTATATAGCATACGTACATATAGTAATCTACAATCGATTCATGACAAAACATCATAACGAAAAAAAATTTAATTTTCCAAACGGATATAAGTGAATTCAAAGAAATAAAACAATTTTTCTGTGCATCAGTGAAGCCCTGAAGTATCAGAACATAATTTGGTGCCTATTTTAGGAAAAACTATAGTTGTGAAAAAATTTTTTGATATATGTAAAATACTGCCCTTTATTGGAATGTGCATACACAGTTCTCACTGTAAAAAAAAAATTTTCGATTTAAAGAAAAAATCAATGATAAAATTCATACAGTGTTGATTCATTTTGGTAATAGTATAAATATTTAAGATGAGTGAATCACAAAGACAAAAACGTTATAACCAACATCATACTAATTCAGGGCTGCTGCTAACCCTCTACTGCCCCATACGGCCTTAAGACACGGTCCACAAAAACCTAGAAAAGTCCACATAAATATTAATTTTTTTTTAATGAAATTTTTAGGGCATGTTTTAGATAAATGAAGTTGTCATTTCTTTAATGTTGCAAGGCTGTAAGCATCACATGTTTCCTAATATTATCAGTTGAAAGTTGAACTTTGTGGAAATTAGTAGAAATAATTATTTCGTGAAAAGTAAAGAAAAGAAAAAATTATTAAAAATACGTTTTGTTAAAAGATTAAAACAAGAAAATTATGAGTGAGTACTACTACTGTAATGTAATTTATTGACTTCAAGTGTTTTATAGTGAAAAAAAAGGATTTACAGTAACTTTTTCAGCTTGGGAAAGCAGACTGCCTTTAGGCAGCATTAGGCACCAAAGCGAAAAGATTTAATGCATTTGGTCACTAAGATGTATGTATGTGGTTTCCGTTTTTTAGATTTCAATCGGCATTTAAAAAAAAATTTTGGGTTTTATGGGACAAAGAAGTACAGGAAGTTTTAGAAAACTTGGATTTCGATGTTTTCAGAAGAAACTGATGAAGAAAATGATGAAGAAACTGATGAAGAAACCGTTAATGAAGTGTTAGCTATGTTAGATTCAAAGTTCAAAATAGGAAATTTAGTTAAAAGGAGACATTTTTCCTCTTTTATTTGATACCCATATCTTCATCTTTGCACAACGGCAAATATTTAAACAAATATTTGAAATATGTATGTCCTTAAAATTTTAAAGTCCTTTAAAAAGGACTTTGGGTCAGAAAATGAAAAACTGACTACGCCAGTATATTATAAATGACCTCTAGTTTCACGTCTATATCAACATTTGGATGGGTCTCGGCAAAAATGTTTTTTTTTGTCGCACGGTGTAATGAATGTAAAGTTGGTGTTCACTCACTGCTTCATAACTTTGTCAATTTTTTTCGATTCTATTGATGTTAGGCTTCATATTTGCTCAAATAATATATCTTTCATCTTAGATTTTAAAACTAGAGCAGATAATTTATTTTATCCATAAAAAATCATTAAAAAATGTATGATATTGAAAATGGTCGAACATTTTTTACAACTTTCACCGTGAGTAACTTCCCCAAATCTCATCTGATTTGGGAAATCTATATATTGCTGGAAAGGCTAAGGTATTATCTTCTCACCGCCGGAGAAGATGTGTTAGTCGGATGATTCGTTTACGAGATATGTGCTCATAACTGAAACAATAGGGAAAAAACTGTTTTTTCGAAGACTTTTTGAAAACGCTTTTTAAAAAAATTTTTTGATTTTCAGTTTCGTGTTCAGCGGCCCAAAGTTAGTCTAGATAGCACTTTTATTTTTAGGATAATTTTTCGTATCGAGTAGTGTAATCAATAAACATGAAACTGTTCATCAGTTAAATCAGTGGCGTAACTATAGAAATGGGGGCCCCAGTCAGATTTTCATTAAGGGGCCCTTACCAGAAGAATTCTTTAAATCATTCAAACTTTTCTCACTCCCGCCCCCCCCCCCCCCCCTCCTGCCTTACACAATATTCATCGCTCAGGATTTCGAAGGGGTGTATTATTCAAGGTACGGATACAAATGATGTTGAAAAAAAAGGATCAAGTGTTATTCATGTAAAACATTTTATTTTTATGTTATAAAACTGAAATAAAAATTTCTTATTTTAAATCGCGAATTTTTAATTTTTATTTTCTTAATCTATCGAAATTCTATTTTTGACTAAGAATCAATATATCCTATTCAAAATTTCAGACTTTCGAAGTTAAATATTCGATTTCGAGTTTATGATTCTAGATTTGTAATTTCAAATTTCAACTAACCTATGTTTATTTCAAAATATTAAATTTCAAATTTGAAGTTTTAGATTTTTAATTTTTTTTTAATAAAAATTTTAAATTCTCAAATTTGGAAGTTTTGGTTACACTTTTGAAATTTGATGCATTTGTTAAAAGCAAATTTTTTTTTTGCTATCAATTTGTGGCTTGCTATTCTTAGTCTTGCGTTTTTTTATGTCTAATTATGTAATAAATTATAACTTAGTATTTTTCATATTTATATTTGGTAATCTTTCGAATAATTTTTTTATGCTCAATCGTAGATCTTGAATTATTTATTCATGTGTCATCATAATTGTGGTTTTTTAATTTTGAATTCCAGTATTGTAAAGTTAAATTTATTAATTTGAATTATTAATTTGAATTTATTAATTTATTGATTATTTATTGTTGAATTGAATTTAATAATTTATTAATGTATTAATTTGAATTTATTAATTAATATTTTGAATTTATTAATTTATTAATAAATTAATTTATTAATTTGAATTTATTAATTCATTAATTTGAATTTATTAATTAATAATTTGAATTTATTAATTTATTAATTTGAATTTATTAAATTATTAATTTAAATTTATTATTTTATTAATTTGAATTTATTGATTTATTAATTTGAATTTATTAATTTATTAATTTGAATTTATTAATTTATCAATTTGAATTTGGAACCTCAAAGTTTTTAATGTCCAATTCCTTATTTATAGTTAGAACTTTGAATTCTAAACTTCACATTTTGAATCCTGTTGTGTTGTTAACAATTCAAATTTTGAATTTTGTTTTCGTTTAATTTTGGATTCCAAATTTTGTTTTTGGTGAAAATAATTGAAATTTGAAATACTTAATTCTAATTTTTGAATTTTTCTTCTTCAATTTGAACGTTTGACACTAAATTGCAGAATGAGCAAATTTGAAAATACGGAGAACAAATAATTTTCATTTATCGATCCCGATAGTGTAATTTTTATTTATCGTTCGGCAGAATTTTTTATTTATACAAATAAAACTGAATGAAGTAAATGTCAGAACATAACCACAAAAATGGACTGTAATTTACAGTCACTTACCAGAGGAACGATTCACTCCAAAATTTACCATAAAATTAGCGCCTCAAAAAACAATTCACATTTCAACTCGAATTCCAGCAATTCGAACTGCATACAAGTCGCAAAGCCTCATGATTTCGATTTGAAAATATGATAATATATGCAACAGCAAGGATTGTTGACGCAAGTTTGTTTTTGTTCCATATTTGTCACTACTCACTCGATATTCAGTGTCACAAACTTCCTGAGCTTGAGCAAAAATAGCGAGAAAAAAAAAGATTGGCTCATGAAATAGCGCGAAAATTTGAAAAAAACCACACGATAGAAATATAATATTAAGCTGGCAACGAATATTTATAACGAAAAAACACCAAAATTTTTATTTTTTCATATTGAACATTTTCCTGATATAAAGATGAAAAAAAATTTTTTCTCTTGCCACTTTTGAGGGCCCCCTGGTGCTCGGGGCCCCGGTTTCTGAGACCGGTAAGACCGGTGGTAGTTACGCCACTGAGTTAAATCTTTTAGCTTATGTGCCCAGTACGGCCTTAAGGCACGCAAATTTGTATAGGTTTCACGCCCACACAGAAGCAACTTTTTTAATTTTAAAAATTTTCCCTTCTTATATGATTCTAAAACTACATGGTGAACAATTTTTCGACTTAAAAAAAATTGGGGCAGTAGAGGGTTAATATTTCAGTCATCGAACCAGAGACACAAGAAAAATATAGACATTTCCTCAAAATAATACTTTAAAAATTATCTCAGATGTTTTAACATACAAGCATATATTGGTTTCACTGTTTAAGTATGAAAAAGGACGCATTAATTTTCATTACTTTACATGTTTTTCGAAAAAAAAAAATATTGCCTCAGAAACACTATTCATTCCAAAAATGTATCAATCTCACAAAAATAATTTAGAGCTCCATGGTAGCTTAAGGGGACAGTCCCCTCAAGCGTCCGAGAAAAAAGCGTTTTTTCCTGATTTTTTTTCTTACAGAAAGAAAGATCGGAGACATAAGAACTTTGGGATATGTTTTAGTCATACTTTCAACTTTATTTACAAAAAAAATTACATCTGGGAAATTCTAAATGACTGAGTTTTTCACGTTTTCCGGCAGCGTTTCGGCACGGTCGGAGTCCATTTGCGGGAACGATAGCAGCCGTTGGTTTCAACTAAAATCAAAAATTTTTTTTTGGTTTTCTTCGTCAGACTTATTTGTTCTATGTGAACTACGGAAATTCAAAAAATCCAAAATTTAGACGAAAAATTATGATTTAAAAAAAAAAGTGACTTTTTTTACATTTATTTGTTAATAAAAAAGGTATTAAAAATCGGAATTTTTCAAAATCCGTAGTTCGCATAGAGTAGTTTTTCATACTGAATAAAATAAATTTTAGTTTAAGAAAATCTGTTGATAACTTCTATAGTTATCTTTCCCGCAAATTGTGAAAACATGGTTTTGAGAAAACGCACTTTAAACGCGCCGTGCGTGGCCGCCAGGCACCGTGCGCGACCGACTGAATTTTCGTGCAACTCCTGAAATACTTCGAATTTGGAGCTAAAACTTTACATACATAACCTTAAATAGATGCCCAATCGATTAAGCAAAAAAAAAAAAACCATTTTTTGAGACCTCTTGAGGGGACTGTCCCCTTAAGAGTTGACCGGCTCCGGGCCGGTTCCGGAAAATTGGGACGTGACAGCCCCTTACAAAACAATTTTTTTTCATAAAATAACACCGCAAATATGTATGCTTTTCACAAAGCTCAATTTTGTTATATATTGTACGATCAGCTACTGGTGTGTTTTTTTTACTAATACTGTTCTCGATTATAGTTAAGTTTCAAGTGTGTAGATTCAAAAAGATGGGCAATAGAGAGCGACGAACTTCGGCAAAGGAAATTAATTTTGGACAAATACCTGCAAAATCGAAGCAACCATTAAGGCGCCATTAAGGCCTAAGTCTAAGGGCTTCTAAATCGAGATGGTACTAAAGAGCAGTTGTGCGAAACACGCCCTTGAAAGTTGTATAGTTAATTTTCGCCAAAAGTGATTGCAGTGTCATAGATAACGGAACAAATTGTTTTCTTTTTTATTTTAATCAAATACCTGGTTTGGAGTTTTATTTAACGATATTTAGCCGGTATGAAACCAAAATTAAAGAAGACAAAGACACGGTTTGAAACATAACTCAGTTCCGCAGAATGTGGCGAAAAGAGACTAAGCTAAAGACTAAAGACTTTAGCTAAAGGTTTTCTCAACTGCCTGATAAATATAAATTTAACAAGTCTGATTTTTTGGCAACTCTGGTCTACGATGGGCAGCACTTGGCGGCGCAATCAGATGTTTTTGAAAAATTATAATTATTTTTGAAGGAATAAAAGACAAATTTTGCCTGGCAGAATCTTGCTGATGCTTTTACTGCCGAATGGGGCGTTTCGCGACGTTGGAAATCGTTGAGGGACAAGTTCGACAGCTTGAAGCCCAAATCCAAGTTGGAACTTGCTGCGGAGAAGAGCGAGACGTATCGCACAGGCGGCGGCCCAGCAGCGATTGGAAATGTCAGCAGTGCAAAGCAGTGAAATAGTCCAATCGGCTGTTATATGTTCTATTTGCCGTATTTTGCGACTCCGTACCTTCAAAAGCGTCTTCCAGTGCATGAATATAAAAAACACGCCTATTTTCCATACCGAAAGATCTCAAATTCAAATTTCATTTCAAATTAGAATTTCATTACCAGCTGTTTTTTGTCTGTAAACAAACATATGCATGTACTTGGCACCACTTCCACTTAAAGTTCACTTTAAAGTTTAACAGGCACTCAATCTGACCGGTAAGTTTTATCGGGAGGATAGCTTAACAAGCGGTTGAGAAAACGAAAATGCGTTTATTGGCTCGTTAAAGTGAACTTTAAAGTTAAAGGTAAGTTGAGAAAACGGCCCTAAATCTATCAACGAAAGAAGTGTCCAAGTACTGATGAAGGGCGTTAACTCCAATTTTTAGTTTAAATATAAATTAAACAATGCCTGTCAGATTTCAACTGAAAAAGTTCTTATTCTGGGTATAGTGAAGTTCACTAAGTGAACATCCTATATAGTGAACACCTCGATATAATGAACACCCAAATTTTGACATGGAGCCTCTAAATATTGAACAAAATTTTGAAAGCAATTTCAAGTAAAAAACAAAAATTTTATTTTGAGCAGATAAAACGAGTTTTTGAACAAAAATGTTATCCTTGATATAGTGAACAACCTTAATACTGTGAACAGGTCTTGCAATAATTAGTTCACTATATCCAGACACGACTGTATATGGTAACTCAATGTAGCAAGCTATAAAGGTTTTTAAGCCCGGAGCACATTTCTTCAGAGATGAAAACGGAGATCTGGTCACAGATGCGCAGGGTGTACTGAGGTTGTGGAAGGAGCACTTCGCCAAGCTGCTCGCAGGCGACGAAGAGAACAATACCGCCAGTGGTAAAGTGCAGAAGGCATCAATCGATATGATGAGGTCCGGGTCACTGTCCAGCGACTCAAGAACAATAAAGCTGCAGGGCCAGACGGGCTACCAGTAGAATTGTTCAAAGCCGGCGGCGCTGAGCTAATTGGGTGCATCTGAGCTCATCTGCAAAATATGGCTGAAAGAATGTATGCCCAACGATTGGAACCTCAGTGCCCTTTGCCATGTGTTGAAGAAAGGCGACCCAACAATATGCGCCAGCTACAGAGGTATCAGCCTACTTCCCATCGCGTATAAGCTTATAAGTTCATAAGGCTGCGGCCCATAGAATTCGTTGCGTACGTGAGAGCGAAGTATTCAACTGACAACTAAGTTGAATGTATGAAATTGTATGTGGTGTGACCCATACGCAACGGATACGTTGAAGTAACGTACAAAGTTGAGCAACTTTCAACTTTTGCCGTACGTTGAATACTTTGACAAATAACGAATGATTGTTTTCTGTTTCTCTTTTCTTTCATTTAAATTTTATTCGTTCGAAGCAGAAAGTTGGTTTGTTTTCAATTTTGCCGATATTTTTGAGGAAAAATTAATAGAAGCGGTGCAGCAGCATATCAAACCATCTTTAATCAAATCGAACAGCAAACTAATATTGTCTTTGCTCATTCGAACAGTCTTTTAAATTGTTCGGAATCATTGTTGTACATTTCTTCAAAGCTGGAGGCAAAAAATCCGCGTGTGTCGCGATTTTGGTACAACGGCCGTACCCAAAATCCTCTTTTATTTTGTATGATTTTTAGCAGATCATACGCTTCATGCAGCAATAAAACCATTATGACCAACTCAAGGACGTCGTCAACTTCCATTTTTATTAAAATGTTTGCCAAAGCTCAAAAAAATCACACAATTTTCGTTTACTCACAGACACATAGAATATATTTTTATCCGTTGACAACGTATTCATTGGGTCGAGTCTCTCCGTCATTCCGTCGCTGTCAGTTGAACACTTTGACGCAACGGATTCTATGGGCCGCAGCCTATAAGCCTTCGGGTTTACCGAACGTTTATGAATGCGTTCATAAATTCTATGAACGCATTCATAAGCCTTGTTCATAAACCCGAACGTTTATGAACGAAATTCATAAATTTTTTGATTTTATTCATAAAAAATTCCTGAAATTCAAAATCCCTAAAAAATTTAAAACATTGGTATATTTTATGGAAACTTACAAAATATGAAAGTGATTTATAGTAAACATGTTAAGTAATTATGAATAATATTTCTACAAATGCATATTTTGTTTATTAATCATAAATATGAATAATTAGTTTTTTAATAATGCTACTTATACAAATTCCGCCACCCGCATCTTTGACTGCTAAAAAAAAATTGACAATTAATAGAATTCAAGAATATATTTAATTGAATTCGAGTTACCTGTCTGCCTTACCTGTCTCGCTGGCTGGTAAAAACGCTCATCTACTTCTATCGCTAACCACATGAAGGAGATGAGAATTACAAGAATCGCTCTTGGCAGGCAATGGCAAAACCTCCAAGTGTGAAAGAAAAAACTGCCAATCGCCGTTCGGATTCGGCATAGCCGAACGAATGGTTTAAGAACGAATTTCAGAAACTTTATGAACGTGCTCAAAAACTGATTCATAAAGTTTATGAAACAATCAAAACATTTATGAATGTTTCATAAATTTTATGAAAAAAATCACAAAATGTATGCATTTTTCATAAAAAATTCAAAATAAAGGTGTATGAACGCCGTTCATAAGATTTTTATGAATTATTTTTACCCGTGTAACGAGCGTATTATGTAAAAGATTGAAGCCGCTCGCCAAAGCGCTGATTGGACCTTATCAGTGCAGCTTTACCAGGTATGCGCCTATGAAACCGGTAATTCTTTTTGAAAAAACACGTTTATTGTGAGGAAATGATTACAATTTTATTCTTCAAAGTAATGGCCATCGCTAGCTACAAATTTTTCCCAACTCTCAGGCAATTTATGGATGCCTCGCCAAAAAAATGTTTCGTCTTTTGCCTGAAACCAATGAGAATGGAAGCGCCGTTCCGTTAATGCGTGGCCCATCGATGCGAACATGTGATAATCCGAAGGCGCCAAGTCTGGTGAGTAAGCCGCATGAGCAAGAGCTTCCCAGTTGTACGATGCAACCAATTCTTTGGTGGCTCTAGTGCGGTGTGGTGGTGCGTTGTCATCGAGGAAAATCACTTTGTGTTGCCTGGCTTCATATTCTGGGCGTTTTTGGCGTATAGCACGGTTCAAATCGGCCAATTGTTGTTGGTAACGTTCACCGTTAACCGTTTCACCAGGTTTTAGAAGGTCATACCATATGACACCACGCTGGTCCCAGAAAACACATAGCATGGCCTTCTTTCCACGCTCCTCGTTTCTCACATCAAAATCACCACTTTTAAATTTATTGAACCACTCGTTACACTGTGTGCGACCAAGAGCATGCTCGCCGTGAGCTTCCACAAGCATTCGATGCGATTCAGAAGCGTTTTTCTTCAAATGGTAACACAAAATTAACTGTGTCCGCAAATCGTAATTTGTAGGCACGTAATCCGACATTTTCCGGAGCGTCAAACAATGCGTTGTTGGATGAAACTTGACAAATTGTGAACTGAATATTGTTGACATATGACAGAAGAAGTAAACATGACATTTGGTACGGTTCCGAAGTTTATAAATATTCGGCGAAACGAAAGCTATGCATTACACCCTCGCTTACATGGTAATATATGTTTTCTATTTGGGTTTTTCATATACGAATTCGTGCATGAAAAACCTCATGCATTCCCAACTTTCCCGCTTTCAATTAAAATGAAGCAAACTGCACCAGCATGTGTAAGAATGAAACGAAGCATCGTGAACTTGTCATCAGTGCTGCTTGAAATTGACCTGCTGAGATGATCGCTTATACACGCATGTGTAAGAAGAAGAAGCACCTGCTGACAAGAACTCGCATCGGAGTTAATATAATTATTAGGAGCCGGGGCCTGCCGTAGCTGCGTAGCTCAGCTGGCTAATGCGTGCGGCCGCGAGTCAAATGCGACGCGCGGAACCCAGTTCAATACTCCGTTGCTTCAAACACAAAAAAAAAGGAAAAACAGAATGAAGGTAAGATTCGAACTAAAATTTACTTTAAATATTATTATTTGAATATTTAAATAACTCTGCACTTTCAGTAGCTTCAATATTGGGCCATAGCAAGTACCGAAGCGCAAGACAAGGAAGCCGCCGATGCCAATGATGCCGCGCTAAGCAAACGCCTTCGATTGCAACAATATGGGATCATCCAAGCAGGACCGCAGATTGAGTTCTTTTAAATAAAATTTTGTTTATATTATTTCATTTAAATTAATTTAAAATAAATTCAGGCAGAAGTAAAAGCAAACGGTTTTTCCAAAAAATTTCAATAAAAATCTGCATTTTTTCAATATTGAGTATTGGTCATGAATGACCGATTTATAGTACACCTAATTCTGTTTTTACACGGTCTTTTTTGACACGGTTTTGATTTAACACGGTTTGAAAATAAAAAATGTTAAATTTTTTTACACGATTTTATTCCATTTAGCACGATTCAAACTCTTTTGGGCTTAAATTTTTGTTGTCAAATTTAATTTTTGCGAAATATGTACATATCACAAATTTAGGGAAATTACCTTTTTGTGGATACAAGCAAATTTACTTGTCAGAGCACTTGAAATGTGTTAATATTTTGTGAACTATCAATGCAATCAAACGTGTTTGGTAAAGAAATTTTTTATAGGCAAATTAGTTTTTCACACCTTAAATTTATTTTAATTTAAAATAAACATTAATACTTGTTCTTAAAAAATCCTTGTTTTAATTTTTATTGTCTTGTCTAATTTTAATAGGTTTTAGAGTTAAGGAACCAATCACCTATTTTTGCATACGATCAATGTCTTTTTTTACACGGTTTTTCCTGGAACCAATCTACCGTGTAAAAACAGAATTAGGTGTACATCACATGTGACCGATATTTGCATCACATTTCAGTCCGACAGCCCGATTACGAGACATAGGCAATGTTACTCTCAGAGGTTTGCCATTTCCTGCTGAGAGGACAGCCGCCGAAAGAAAAATTAAAAAAAAAGTGGTTTTCCTTTTTTTCGGTGTTAACGCAACGGTGTATTGAACTCGCGGAGTCTTGACTCGCGGCTAGCGAGCTACGGCATTAGCCAGCTGAGCTACGGTGGCGGCAGCAAGATAGCTATACAAAACTAAATCACACGTACACGAGAGTTTCTATCAGTTTTTTCACACGGCCTGTACAAAAATTATAGAAACTTTGTTCGGAGAGCTGACCGAAACTTCGGTCTGGCATGTCGGTCATATGACCGTCACTGTTCTTGTAGGGTTGTTCAGCGGTCACTACATTGTCGCAATACAGTTACGCCGACGCAATGGATAGACCTGCTGGCGCCGCAGCTATTGGCATTGCGTTGCCTTAGCAACGATGTGTATGTATCATACCAAAGAAATTAAAGACTTCATATTCCTTGATCATACACAAGAATAATTTGTGCGCTGAAATATTGTTAGAGCCGTTTTATTTACATATATCAATATTTTTCAAAACATTATTAATTTCAGGTATAACCGATTAAAAATGTTTATAAAATTAAGCGTTAAATGTTAAGAAACATTTTTCTCCTCGCCCAGCTTCGAACCCGAGGCGAAATTTACGACGAAAAAAAAGTTACAAATACCTGTCGTGCTGTCTACCTGTTACCCCAAATACAGCACATGATCGGCGTAGCTAAAATCATAAATGTATGTTGCAGAAAAGAATATCAGCAAGCAAGAAAAGAAATTCTAAAATTTAGAATTTATACATTGTTCTTAAACAATTTGTTTCAAAATAAATCATTTATAAAATGCATTTCAAATGCATTTTAAATGACTTTTGTTAATTTTTAAATTAAATTATGAGCACTAGTATTTACAGTAAGTATGTATCCTCATGCATTCACCTTGTTACTCTTGGATGAGTTTTATTGAAGAAAACTCAATTTTTAAATTGTCAATGTCTTGTGAAAAAAATACTTAGGTTCAAACACAATTTTGAAATTGCAGAATTAGTGTATTTAACCTCCAGTATTAGCAGCATAACTATTTATACATGAGTTAGATAAATATTTTATTTTTGTCGTACGGTGCAATATATCTTTGTTTTATAATGAGAAATATATCCTATATTATTAAAGATAGAAGGACGAAATTCGAGGATGTGATATTGTACATATTAGCCCTTAAGATATATTTTTTCAAAAAAAAAGTATTGGAAATTTGAAAGAATATTCAAGGATAAATTTTTAAAAGAACATTTTTAATACCTCTTCGTCCTTTTGCACCAAAACATTAAATTTGCTATGATTCTAAGGATGTTTCTCTTTCATTTGATACCCATATTGTTATTCTACAATGCGCTCAATTTTTGAAATGAACATGTCCTTCAAATTTCAAAGTCCTTTAAAAAAAAATCCTGACGTCAGAGAGAAAAACTAAAAACACAGTTTTACTACATTTGGCCTCTAGTTTCGCGAGTATACCGATTTTTTCGTGTGTTTTGAAATTTTTTGATTTTTGTCGCACGGTGTTATGAATTAAATATTACTTCGTTCGATAAAAGACATTTTTTCATTTCATGTTTAAAACTATTACATTAGATTTATTATTTGAGTATGTATACATTTATTGTAAAACATAAAAAAATTGGGTATATCCTAAAAAATGCCTGTCATTCCTTTTCTTTTCTACGAATGCTTAATCACAATAAGAGTCAAAGAACAAGCGCGAAGCGATATGAAAATGCGGTGGTATGCGGTGTTTCCATCTTTCCTTTGGATCATTCGCACCACCGCATTCTCATATCGCTTCGGAATGCGGTGGTGCGAGTGATTCAAACGAATATTTCCATCTTTCGTTTGGATCACTGCCGATCATTGCCGTCTTCGTTTGAATCATTCGCACCACCGCATAGCCGAAGTGAAATGAAGATGCGACAGTTTGCGTTCGTTTAGTATTGCAAGCTGATGATTCGTTCGTTCGGATTACTAGTATTCGGAATGAATGAAGCATTGCGGTGGGGATACATACTGATATCAGTTTTTTTGAGCAGTGGCACATATCGCACCGCATTTTACCGCATGCAGATCTCTGATTAGCACCGTTGATGGATATTTACATCAGCGCTGATGCATTTACACATCAGTGGTGCTGAACTTCTTCATCAGTGCTGACTGAAAGTGTGCATTCAATTTTAATAGGAGTAAATGAGACAGCTGTATGTTCCACAAGTTACTGAAGTTCGTGTGCTGAAAGGGGATGCAAGATCACATGTACACAAAAGTTTCCATCACTTTTTTCACAAAGCCCTTAAGAAGGTGATGGGAAAGGTGATGGAAATTTTGATCAGCGCTAATAGTCAGATGATGGGTCAGCTGAGCATCAGTGTCCCGCAGGGATGATGGGTCAAGTGAGCATCAGTGTCCCGCAGGGTAGTTCGGCCCTGTTTTTGAGTAGCTGGATAGCAATCCGGAACTCGTCATATCTGGGCGGTGGCACATCCACACCGTCCTCATCAATTGATGCCGTCTGGACATCTTCACCAGGGGCGGTTTTTTTCTTTTCGTCGCCTGTGAGTAGCTTGGTGAAGTGCTCCTTCCACAACCTCAGCACACTCTGCGCATCTGTACCCAGAAAGATCCTCAGAGCTTAAAACCTTCTGTCAGATACTTAACTTTTCGGAAAATTTTTCGGAGCAATGTTCCTGTTTCTGTATTCCTCGATTTCCTCACGATTGCGACTTTCTCGCTCCCGTTTTTTACATCTAAAAGTGCACCTCTCCTTCTCTCGGTATTTTCCTGTACGGCTCGAGTAGCAGCTGACTGCAGGGTATTTTTGTAGGCAGCATTTTTCGTTGCAGTAGCTGCGCAGCACTATTCATCAACCATTGGTTTTTTCAGTTGTGTTTATCGAAAACGCAGGAAAGCCCGCCTACTGTGATAACAAAATCAGGGAGCACACATACTACAAAGAACGAAAAACATTTAAAGCTTTTATCAAGCACTAGCTGACCCGGCGAACTTCGTCCCGCACGACATTTGTTGTTTTTTTATAATGAAATACGCGAGATGGCGAATCAATGGCGATGTGGCAAATGGCAAATTGACGAAGAAAACCAACTAAAGGAAGAGGAGGGAGCTACTGATTAACGCAATCGAGGCCCGTAAATAAGCAATGGTGCTGCTAAGTTTCAGTAAAGAAATGGATAGCGCTTGAACAATATTTAAGTTATATTGGCAGGGCCACGGCCGCTTATTCAATATCCGCACAATGCCCTCTGTCGAAAGAGAAAATGGTAGGTTCGTACTAAGTGTCATTGCTGAGCAACTTATAGTTCAGCGAAATATTTGGGTCCCAACAAATGTGCCACGCCCCTTGTCCAACGCTTATAAAAACTTACCAGTAGAATGACCCATCTATGGGACGACGGGGCACTAAATTTCAGTGTTGTACGACTTACAACTTCAAAGATATTCTCTATTAAAAATTTGGTTTGTATGGGCAGTGCCACGCCCCCTTGTTCAATACCCTCATCATTCCCTCTGTCGAAAGATATGAATAAATGGTAGGTTCGTACTTAATTTCATTGCTGTGCGACCTATAGTTCAGCGGAATATTTGGATCACAAAAAATGTGCCACGCCCCTTGTCCAACGCCCACCAAATCTTACCAGTAGAATAACTCATCTATGGGACGACGGGGTACAAAATTTCAGTGTTGTACGACTAACAATTTCAAAGATATTCTATATTAATGATTTGGCTTGTATGGGCGGTACCACGCCCCCTTGTTCAATACCCGCACCATTCCCTTTGTCGAAAGATATAAATAAATGGTAGGTTCGTACTTAGTTTCATTGCTGTGCGACTTATAGTTCAGCGAAATATTTGGGTCACAAAAAATGTGCCACGCCCCTTCTCCAACGCCTATCAAAATTTAACAGTAGAATGACACTTCTATGGGAGGATGTCAAACCAAATTTCAATGCTGTGCGACTTACAATTCCGAAGCTATTCCATATTTTAGTTGTATGGGCGGAGCCACGCCCTCTTGTTAAATACCCGCCCCATTCCCTCTGCCGAAAGATATGACTAAATGGTACGTTCGTACCAAGTTTCATTGATGTGCGACTTACAGTTCTGCTGAAATGTTGGGTCATAAAAAATGTGCCACGCCACTTGTTCTTTTCCTGAATTTTCTTTGCTATAAACCTCACACAGCCCGAGACCTTTCCAACGAATGCAAAACCGTGGAAATCGGTTCGTGCGTTCTGGAGTTATAGCGTCAGGAAGGAAAACCCGACTTATTTTTATATAGTAGATTTTGAGTTTGTGATTTTGTTATATTGCAAGATAAAACTTCACACATAGTACGTTTGGAAAAGAATGATATTACTACATATCAATTATATATTATCTTTTAAATATATGCAAGGAAAGGTATAACAATTCTGCATATCGATCTAAGCCTTTTTTCATAATTTCATACTACCGACGTTTTCATTTTTTCCGTTGGGTCAAGTTACTTATGCAGTAATGCAACTCGCTGCAAAGTGTATATTTGCTAAACTATTGCCATGAATAATTAATTAAATCTGATAAAAACGGCATTTTCGAAATTAAATTGCCCGCTGTGTAGACATGTATGAGTATGCGAGTGCAACTATTTGAAAGGCGTTTACCCGTGCATAAGGTCATTTCACTTTCCACTCACTCTGCACTCTTACACATACCTACATACATATACATATGTATGTACATTGGTACGAATGTACGATAGACATGGGTGTCTGCCGTCACTACTTCTGCTGCTGACATTTGTCACATGTGCGGAGACATAACATTCTGCGTCATTACAGAGAATTATCAGTCCGATCGCAAACATTCCTGCTGTACTATAGTGGATACCAGTATTTTATTTTGTTGTTATTCTAGTAGTAATTATCATGTTTGCTTCACAAAAAAATTTATACAAATAACACAGGGCAACAAATCTCGACTTTTGGTCGGCTTTTCTGGGTTTGACATCAGTTCTACGGTAATTAGGGACCGCTGATTTCGAATCCGCAAACCGTTTTGAAAACTTAGTTTCCGTTTTCGCAAAAAATGGGCGTGTCACTTTTTCGGATTTCCCTGACTTTTTTCACGTTTGGGATTGTAATTTCTAGACCAATAAACCGGTTGACATCATTTTCACCTCGTTGCATTATCAACACCGCACGGTTTCTTTTCCGATGCAATTTATTTTTATAGGTTTTAAACTTCCGCGATGTTAAAAAACAAACACATTTTTCGTAAATCAATTATTGAGTTATGTATAACAAGAAAGCGGAAACATCAAGTAATGCAACACAGCCACATTTTTTGGCGTGAGTCCCATTCTCATCGAAATAATAGCAAAAATGTACCAAAGTCATTTTCAACAGATTTCAGTTTTTTTCCTTTAAAAAGTAGGAGCCTCAAGATATGCAAAGTTTTTAATTTTGTTTTGTTTGAAGCAATTCAAAATTTTGTTGTTTTTCGCTTGTATTCCAGACAGTGAATGGAATATATAAAAGAGCATATTTTGAGGCCCTTAATTTTTTAAGGAAATAGTAAAAATTATGAAAATGACTATGGTACATTTTTGCTATTATTTCGATGAGAATGGGACTCACGCCAAAAAATTTGGCTGTGTTGTATAATTTCATGTTTCCGCTTTCGTGTTATACATAACTCGATAATTGATTTACGAAAAATGTGTTTGTTTTTTAACATCAAAGAAAACGCCTTGAAATTCCATATTTTCTAACTTTGAGGTCCAATTGCCGCGGATTTTTAAAACTTATACAAATAAATTACATTGGAAAAGAAGCCGTGAGGTGTTGTAAATGCCACAAAGTGAAGATCATGTCAACCAGTTTATTGGTTTTGAAATTACAATCTCAAACGTGAAAAAAGTCAGGGAAAATCCGAAAAAGTGACACGCCCATTTTTTGCGAAAACGGAAACTAAGTTTTCAAAACGGTTTGCGGATTCGAAATCAGCGGTCCCTAATTACCCTAGAACTGATGTCAGAACCAGAAAAGCCATTTTGCTGTTGATCAGTGTAATTAGATGTCAACGTATGTATGTGTACAAATATGCGTAGACTTCTATTCAAACTTTTTCGATAACAGGCGTGTGTATGCGTTAGAGATTGCAATCCCGGAACAGTTTTACAATTCCGGAATTTTCAGCATTGAAAATGGAAATCCCGGAATCCCGGGATTTTTCCCGGATTGAATATATTATTTTAAGAAACTAAATCAGACGTCTTTTTCAATCAAATAAATTTTATTTGTTAAGGCCAACTGTGATAACACATATTTCACTGTTTTTTTCAACATGTGTTACAACACATATTTGAAGCAGATGGGGGAAGGGGGGGAGGGGACCTACAGTTTAACGCCGAATCCGAACGGCGTTTTTTTTTTGGCAATTTTCCTTTTACACTTGGAGGTTTTGCCATTACCTACCAAGAGCGCAGGGCTGCCGAACGTACTACTATAGTAGTATTTTACTACTATTTCATCATCTGTACTACCGTACTACCCACAGGCCGATTGTATTACTATTTTCTGAAATATAAGTTTTAGCAATTTAATTTTCATATTTTAAGTAAGGCTACTCGAAAAAAATAAACAAATATGTCACCGAACTGAACATTGCCGAAGCACGAAATTTAAACCAATATTGCCGTTTTTTATATCTCACCAAATATCCTTGGTTCGTGGGCAACCCTACCACATGTGTTTCCGTATGTTTCACTTTTTGATGAACTTTTTGCAAGCAAGCAATTGAGCTCGTCGTAGAGTTACCGTTGTGCGACTAAAGTGACAATTGCACCTTTTTGAACCGCGTTGCCAAATGCTGTTCGTATAATACTTCAAATTATTCTAATCACATGATATAAGATTTTGATAAGGTCAAAAGTCAAGAATCGAATCGAAAGGATAAATAAGCGCAACTCCGTTAGCCTGTCATTTCGCAATATATTTGCGCATATTAAACATTTCTATTTCCAATGGTCTGAAAATAAAATAGACTGATGCTTTGCATTAATGCGTTTACGAAGACAGCCTATTAATTTTTGTTTGAAACTTAGTATATAATAAAAACATGAAACTTGTTTATATGAATTTTTGTAATTGAATAACATTGTTTCTTTTGAATAAATAAAATTGTTAATGTGTTTTGAAACTTAGTATTTGATTTAGTAATTTAGTTTTTACATTGTTTAGAAAATATGCATGTGTACTACTCAAAGTCCATAAATACTACCCAAAAATCATAATTTGTACTACTAAAGAAAAATTGAAAACGGCAGCACTGCAAGAGCGTACTTGTGCGATTCTTGTAATTCTCATCTCCTTCATGTGGATAGCAATAGAAGTAGACGAGTGTTTCACCATCCCGAGCTAGGATTTGAACCTAGTGCCTCGGTATGAGAAGCAAGCGCGCTACCCGCTGGACTATCGAGGCCGGCGAATTTCAAAGTTAAATTTATAAAAATAAGACGCGAGTTCGAAAAAATTCGAAATTTAATATTTAAAGTGAAGTAAGAAGTAAGTAAGAAGTAAGTGTCAGAAAGTGAAACAGTGGGAGCAGAAATTCCACCTGACCAACCTGTAGAAGAAGGTTTTGATGGCACCTGCGGCAGCGGTGACGAGGACAATGACTTCAAAACTTTCAAATATGTACAATAATATATGTACAGTTTGTCAAGTAAATGTTTGCAAACTTAAAAAAGGTAGAAAAATTATTTTGAAAAGCTTATAAATATAACAGAAATTGCAATATTTTGAAATTTTTTAAAGATATAGTTTAATAGTAATGTATATTTGATACACGAAAACAGTGTAAAACTCAAAAAAGGAAATGAAGCTATACTTCAAACTGTCAAAAAATTCGTCTTCTTTCAAAACCAAGATTGCATTGAAAATTTGGCGCCGTACAGTTTCATGAGATACATCAGTTCCGCATTCTATTTTTATATCCAAAGCCATTTCCCTTATTGAGATACGAGGGTTTTCACGAACTTTTCGGATGATTTTTCCTTCTTCTCTGTCAGACAGTTTTCTGGGTCGTCCAGGAGATACTTTTAAGTCAATTCGCCCTTCAATACGCGAATCAAATAGACATTACTTTGTTATTATATTAGAGTTACTTTGTTATTATATTTCGAAATATTGCTTTTCAAAATAATTTCCTACCTTCTTTAAATTTGCAAACATTTACTTGACAAACTGTATATATAATTTCAAATAATATATAGTAAATTCTTGAATTTCTAACTTAAATATTTTTCTGTAAAATGAATTTCATAAAATATATAATACATAAACCAATAAATGTTCACAGCAACCACTTATCTATAATTTTATTTACATCAATTATAAATGGCATCGATTTGGTTTATTTTGTGCATTTTTTGCACTTACGTTCCACACTTCTTTTGAAATCCACATTTAAAGCTCATTTGAAGATCATTTGAGAATGAGTGTTTGAGTTCAATTTGAGATTTAATGTTTTTTTCAAATTGAGAAAAGACTCCCCTTTTTGTTGAGAACGCTATGTTTTTCAATCTTCACCCTGTGCATGGTTTTTACACCCTAATCCCGTGCAATGGGGAAGTGAGTTCCCCATTTTTGAACCAGTAGTTTGTACGGGAATGAGTAAAATAATAGTTTTTTGGAAAAAATTATATTATCATTATGGTATGAAATATTATCAATGTTGTTATTGTTTGTTTTTTTGTATTAGTATGATTTATGCTATTTATTTGCACACCGTCTGTGAATTTGTTATTCCACCCGTGAGTGTGCTCGTGGCTTAGAACTTGATTGGTTCATAAGTTTTACTTACAAAATGTATTGGTATAAATAATGGGGTCATTTATTCCCCAAAGCACAACGAACAGTTTCTGTGCAATAACTATGTGGGTATACTGGCCCAATCACACGTCAAAAAAATAACTGCTTATGTTTTTAGAATCTTTTCATCAATAGCTATTCAATGATATATGTATTAATATATCGTTCAGAAAGAAATACCTTCATAAATTCATATTTTCTGTGGCTATGGGGAACTGTATACCCCATGCACGGAGTGAAGGTTAAATGATTCTCAAATCATTATCAAACGTTTGACATTTGAGAAACGATTTGAATTCAAATCATTATCAAATGATTACACAGCCACACAAAAAAAATATGTTTTCGGGTCTGGAGGTCAGACCATGTTTACTATATGTTTTCGGGGTCGCTGAATTCGAATCCGAGGTCCAAAAATCCCCAGCACGTCAGGGTTCTGATATAACCTCAAAAAACCTTATACAAAATTTTATTCGAGTCGGGGGGTCAGACCATTTTTATTATATGTGTTCGGGGTCGCTGAATCCGAATCCGAGGTCTAAAAAACTCCAGAATATCAGGGTTTCAACATAACCTCAAAAAATTGATAAAATTTTTCTTTTCCGAGTTCTGGGATCAGACCATGTTTACCATATGTCTTTGGGGTCGCTGAATCCGAATCCGTTGTCTAAAAAACTATAGCACTTGATTTGCAAAGAAATTCGCAAAATTTATTCATCCGACCTACGACGTGTGTCTGCATCCAGGGCACCTCCTCGTGGTGACGGCGGGCAACGGAGTGTGCCTGTGATCCGGCTAAGTCCCTGGATCACGTCTTTCATGCCGTCATGGCAGGCGCACGCAAGCGTTTTACGTATCGGCGGCTGGTCAGGGTGAGAAAGCGGGCCCACAGGCGTCGTCATCAAGCGACCGCAGTTTCACATTAGTTGGTGACTTGGCTAATGTGGAATTTAATGCTACAAGAAAGCGGCGCAAGGTTTCGCAATCACATGATTGTCATGCGAATCATGAGAATTTTTGTTACGTTTGTTCCAAATATGAAGTGACATCCTTGCAAAAAACGATTGACGATAATATTTGCAACTTATACGAAGAAATTTTCAATTTAAAGATGGATCAACATAATAGCTGGGTTCCGCGTGTCATTTGTAACATGTGCAAAAAGATGTTGTATCGATGGAAGGCGGACAAAAATAAAGAGAACATCAAATTCATCACTCCAGCAATTTGGAGAAAACCTAGTAGCCCAGAGGACTGTTACTTTTGCTTAAATGTTTAATATCATTAACAAACAAAAAATTGTATATAACAATGCTCCATCAATGACGGCTCCCGTTATAGTTGATCAAGTTAAATGCCAATCCAATATTGTTCGCGTTGCTGAAGGTATCGAATCCGGAGAACTAGATGATGAAAGTGATTTTTCGAGCGACGACAACGGACTCTGACCCCCGGACTCGGAAAAAAAATTTTATAAAGTTTTTGAGGTTATGTCGAAACCCTGATATTCTGGAGTTTTTTAGACCTCGGATTCGGATTCAGCTACCCCGAAAACATATAATAAACATGGTCTGACCCCCGGACTCGAATAAAATTTTGTATACGGTTTTTTGAGGTTATATCAGAACCCTGACGTGCTGGGGATTTTTGGACCTCGGATTCGAATTCAGCGACCCCGAAAACATATAGTAAACATGGTCTGACCTCCAGACCCGAAAACATATTTTTTTTGTGTGGCTGTGTTATCAAGCCCAAATAGGTAGTATCCTGATGTAAACAAAATTTTAACTTGCAAGTTTTTACAAATTTCTGTTTGCTTACTTTTTTGTTGGTTTCACTTTTGAGAACGTAAGCTTGCAACGCAAATTTTTTACGGAAAAGAACGAATTTATACAAAGTTTCTGTACATACACAGAGCTATTGTTGCATTGAAACTTACTCAAACGGGCAGTATGGAATTTATTTTTTGTACTAAGAAGGTTTGCCTTTTCCAAAATAAAGTAACAAAAGCAAAGTGATCCCGGGTTGGGATTTTGTCCGGGATTGTCCGGGATTTCGGGTATTGGAATCCTTAGTATGCGTGTCTGAAATATCTGGTACTTTTTATGATACACATGTATAATTATGGTCAAACTGGAGGCTTATTGTAGATACTTAGCTAATCAATGCTTGCATTTGCAATTTAATAAAACTTGTACAAAGACCGTTTACCTTATTTATTTATTTCAGTTTGGGGATTGGGCGCGCACACTTTGAAAAACAGCCACCTAGCAACCTCCGAAAGTCGAACTTTTTCCACTTCGTGATTGCGCTCTACGATCGTGCTGGACAACCCATAGAGATTGAACGAACTGCTTTTATTGGATTCATTGAAAAGGATTCCGAATCAGATGCGACTAAAACGAACAATGGTATTCAATACAGATTGCAGCTGTTGTACGCAAATGGTAGGTATGGCTTGTTCATAACAGTTCCAAAAACTTTCCACTAAATTGGAATAATAATTTTACCTCTCAACAAGATTTCTATGTTCCAAATATGTACATATGTAGGGATGCCAATTTTTGGCCAATTTCCAAACCAGGGAATTTCGAGACTGTTCTCAGAATCCCGGAATTCAGTTAAACAATAAATTCCTATACATATAGGGTCAGGTGGGGGAAATGTAAACAAGGGGTAATTGTAAACAGTGGTTATTTTATGCTTTTAAAATTAGTCGCAGTAGATCATGACCCCAAAAAAATAAATTTGACATGTCCCCTTACTGTCGCCGAACTTTCACGTCATTGACTTTCAAAAATCAATGAAAATTTTAATTGTAAAGAGCACGTGTGTAAAAAAAGTGAAAATCAATCAAAATCAATTTTGCAAGAATTTCGTGATTTTTGTGTTAAAGTGCTTATACTTAAAAGGTGAGTAATATTATAATTTTGTTTATCAATTTTAGAGTGTAAGGAACTAAAACTGTTGAAATCTTTCCATAAATTTGCAGTTATTTTACTGTTATTTTCGTGTTTACATTTCCCCCAATAATTTGTAGCATGTGGGGTAAATGTAAACATTTTTTTGGGGTGAATGTAAACGTTTTTTTCTAAAAGCCTTCCTGGTTCGTATCATTTCCAGTGATCAGAATGCCAAGAACTTATATAAAAAAGAGGCCACGTATAGCGTACGACGCTAAAGAAATAGAAAAGGCTGTTAACGATATAATTCAGAAGAAAATGACATATCGACAATATGAAAGATACTACGGCATTCCGATATCCGTCATATTTAACCGGATTAAGGGTCGTAAAACATCGTTAAGGACTATTGGCTCTGGGCGAACTCCTGCCATTCCTTTAGACACCGAAAATGAGATAGAGCGATGCGTTGTTACTCGTTCGGAAATGGGAATACCAAGTGATAAGATGGAGCTTAAGAAATTGGTAGGAGACTATGTACAAGTCATCGGACTAAAAACACCGTTTAAGGACAATATTCCTGGAGAGGACTGGTATTATGGCTTCATGAAGCGACATCCGAACTTATCCTTGAAAAAACCAGAACATCTGCAAAAGCTTCAAAAAGACGCAAGAGATCCTGAAGTCGTTTTTGATTTTTATGATAAACTTGAAAAAGTCATTGAGGAAAATAATTTAACCGACAAGCCACAATATGTATTCAATGCTGATGAAAGTGGATTTCATCATGATCCTAGTCGCATTCGTGCATTGGGTGTTAAGGGCAAGGCGCTAAGCAGAATTTCAGGAGGATCTGGACGTGAGTCCAGTACTAGCTTGCGTGTCTGCAGATGGTTCCGTACTTCCACCGCTAATCATTTTTAAAGGCGCTGCTGTACAGGCTCGATGGACTAATGAAAATGGGTTTCCTGGAACATTGTATGCATCGTCAGCAAATGGGTGGATGGAAGAGCCTCAGTTTTTCAGCTGGCTATCTGATGGATTCATTCCGTTTATTAAAAACCTTCGTGACAGACATGGTGACGCCCAACAAGCAGCGCTGTTGGTGTACGACGGACACTGCAGTCACATAAGTGTCCGAATAGTAGAGAAAGCTTTGCAGAATAACGTGGAATTATTGCGCCTTCCAAGCCACCTTACTGATAAGGTGCAACCATTGGACAAATGCGTATTTGGGCCAGTAAAAACTACTTGGGAAAAAAAACTGATAGCCTATGGAAAATCGCAAATGGGGAAGGGGTGTATGCGTATTGCAAAAAATGTATTTTCACAACTCATTGGAGAAATCTGGAAATAATCTATGAGCCGTGGAAATATAATTTCTGAATTTTCCAGTACCGGAATTTTCCCTGCTAACCGAACTAAGTTTCCTCGGGATGAATTTCCATCGCAAGCTCTACAAAGGTACCATGCACAACGAGCTGCTTCTAATGTCCTTGAGAAATCAGCCATATTCAATGAAATTACTTCGGAAAGTGTTGAGGGCAACATAGGTATTTATAAAACCTTTCACGTAGCTTTTTTACTATTTATTTCCCACCCTATTAGTTACAAACCAACCAAACGACGAAACGATAGCGGAAAATAATATGAGTATAAGAAACTCCATTCAAACACCTTCAGCTAACGCACAACAGTATGTTTTTGAAGGTGAGAAATTTGAGACTCTTATGTTAAACTACAATTTCTAAATTATATTTATCTACCTTATATTACCATTGTCCCATAGCTCACCCTGGTCGCCACATCAGCGATTTGTTTTTAAATAGCCCTTCATCATCTAAAATTATTCCACCTTCGGTCGAACCAAAAAAGCCAGTACCAAGATTGAAGAAAATTACATATGGCGAAGTTTTAACTTCGAAAGAAGTCCTCAACCGACTTAAGGAAGCAGAAAACAAAAAGGTAGCAAAGAAAACACCTAAACCCAAGAGAAAGTAGGTTTTAAAATCTAACCTAATCTAAATTCTAAAGACGTTATATGTACCAACAAAAATTTAATTTCATTAACCTATCTGCTATTGTTATATTGTTATTTTTGTATTAAAAAAAGAACTGAATAAAATGTGTTCCTTTTTTAACTAAGACAACTTGTTTTTGTTTTGAAAACTTTTGCATGTAAACATTGCGAAAACATACTGCAGGTAGCGAATGCGTGAGTGCTTAGCTTCACCCTATAGCTACCGAAACCCCTAGTGTCTACAGGGAGCGAAGGCACTGTTTTCATTTACCCCTGAATTTTGAAAAAAATTGGGGAAATGAAAACTACACCGGGGTAAACGTAAACACCATTCTTTTGCGCTTCATGGGTTTTAAAGAGCGAGTTACTGATGACCAGTGCAATACCTGAGTTTTTTTTTAATATCAATGTAAATTTTCGAAAGTAGGAAAGGTGTCCTAAAATGGTTTTTTTTTTTAGTTTTTCAAAGTACTTGCGTAAAAAAAGCAAAAAGTGTTTACATTTCCCCCACCTGACCCTACATATTTTGTTCCATGTATTTTAACGAAATCAATGCAATAAAATCAAAGTAATAACACATCACAACTTTAGTGCCGGCTTACATTTCTTAAGGAAAGCGAAAAATTTTTCACACAGAATTTCCACCGTACTGTAATTTCGCCAGTTACCTATTCCTATAAAACCGTTATAAGCTAACCCCGAGATTTAATTTGAGGATTAAATTTTACAGTCCCGAAAACCCCGGAGTTGGAGGATAAAAACTTTGCAACTTGAAATTAATGTGACATTCTCACTAAATCCAAATTAGAAAAATGTAGTAATAGTGGAAAACAGTTATTTTATCTATCAAAGTTTATCTTAAAATTAAAGGAGAGTACCCAGGGGTTGCTCCGATACATACGAGAACATTGTGTTGGTTCTTGAAGGAGAGATAGGGTCAAAGGGATAGATAAATAAAGCAAAAAATTGGGAGCACCCAGCTGGAATAGGTATATAGGTTGCATATTCCTTAACCCTGGTGTTCGACTGTGAAATGAACCCTACTTGCCTCAAATTTTATTTAATAATAAGTTTTTAAAAATGTCAGAAGAATAAAAAAAAAAGATTTTGGAATAAAATGTTAGATTAGAATCAATATTTTTATTCTTTGTTTAAAAATTTAAAGTAGGTGTAACTGGCTGATCAATGGGTCTTACCAGTGCACTGCAGTGGAGCACACAGGATTTAATTTTAGGGGGGGTTTGCACATAACTTTTCAGCTGAATACCATTTGAAACCATATTTTGTACCAGCAATTTTTGTTGCTGTGTGCGCCAATGAGTCTTACATAGACCTCACGATATTAGAAGATCCGTTTATGAATAAGAAAAATAAGGGTGTATATATGTACAATGTCGGAATAAGAAGAATAAGAGTACGTATATACAGTGTCGGACAAAACATATGCAACTATAACACAGTGCGACAAACATTTAAAAACAATTTTCACATCGGAAAAAATCCATATGGGCGTAAAACTAGAGACCAAACATAGTATTACTGCGTACTCAGTTTTTCAATTCTACATCTAAAAATTTTTAAGGGGATAAAAAAGAAAAAAAATAATATACTTAAATGAAATGAAGGAAACCTTCACAAAATATATTGCCCATAAATCAACTTCGGAAATGATTTCCAGGTTCCGTACACATAAAACAGATAAAACCGTCACTGTTATACATCTAGGCGACTACGAGACGACTAATCCATGTACCGATGCTAACGTATGGTGAATGAAATCTGGACACGTGTTCCAGCGCAAAAATAAATTTACCGTTAAACTTGCAACAAAAATTGTTTCTGTAGAAGTGTAACGGGATATATTATTATGCGTCTGACGCAAAGTCTATTCAGTGTGCGTTCATTTAGTCTCGAAAAGGTCTTTGAACGAGTTGCAGCATCGGGAATTAATTTGCAAATTTTGTAAAGATAATCCAAACAAAAGCAAAAACGAAGTTTTTCACCATTTTAAAGACATGGGATGGGATTTAGCATGGAAAAAATCGACGATTCATAATTTGATTCAATTATTTGAAAATAAGAAAGCATAAAAAGAAAAAAGGTTTGGGTAAAAAATGTGTCCTGCAGGACAGCAAAGTTTGCTCCCAACTGAAGGCGGATACGGTGGGCCGAAAGGCGAAATCTTTCCGCCAGCTTGGAAGGAAATATGATGTGGACAAAAATACTATAAAAAAGTATTTGACGTAAATGAAAATTGAAATTAAAAAAAGAAAATTTAAACCAGCTACTACTGCCCAACAGGAAAAAATTACACAGCACAACAAAAAAACACTTTTTTTCTGTTGCATGGAGTTTTTCTACTGTTTCTTACTAATTTGGGTGCGCTGATTTCGAATCTATCCTCAGATTTTTTCCAGCAGCTCTAGTTTGTGAGATATAGGTACCCTGTAATTTTTTCAGTTTTTCCTCTACTTTTTCCATATTTTTGATCGTAATTTCTAAACCAAAAAACCGATTGACATAATTTTCACCTTATCGCATTCACAACACCGCACGGCTTCTTTTCCGATGCAACTTATTTTTATAGGTTTTAAAATGCCGCGGTAATTGGACCTCAAAGTCGGAAAATATGGAATTTTAAGGCGTTTTCTTTGACGGTTAAAAACATACACATTTTTTGTAAATCAATTAACGAGTTAGGTGTATAATGAAAGCAGACACATCAAACATTACAACACAGCCAAATTATTTGGCGGAATACACATTTGCATCGAAATTATAGCAAAATTGTACCATAGTCATTTTCAGTCTTATTCCTTAAAAAATTAGGAGCCTCAAAATATGCAAAGTTTTTAATTTTTTTTGTTTCGAGCAATTCAAACTATTTTTGTTTTTTGCTTGTATTTCAGACTATAAATAGAACATTTAAAAGAGCATATTTTGAGGCCCCTAATTTTTTAAGGAAAAAGACTGCAAATGACTATGGTACATTTTTGCTATTATTTCGATCCGAATGTGTATTCCGCCAAATCATTTGGCTGTGTTGTATTGCTTGATATTTCTTCTTAAGATATTCATATACTTCGTAACTGGATTTATGAAACATCTGTTCGATTTTCGCCATCAGAAAAAACGCCTTAAAATTCCATATTTTCCCACTTTGAAACCTTATTTCAACGCCAATTAAGAACGCATAAAATTGATTAATATAAGAGAAGAAGGCGTGAGATGTTGTTAGTGCAACTATATAAAAATCATGTCGATAGGATTATTGGTTCAGAAATTACAGTCGAAAACGAGTAAAATGCCGAGGAAAATTCGAAAAAGTGACACGCCCATTTTTTGCGAAAACTAGAGCTGTTACATAAAAACTGAGTATGGTTTTGAAATCAGCGTGGAAAAACCATTCAGGTTCATGTAAAAAACTCCATGCAACAGACATGCTGTTGTGCAGTGTTATTAAATCCAGGTTACGTGCACTTGCGGAAAAATACTTTGCTACACGCTCACCATACGTGTGTATAATGGACGATGAAAGTTACTTCACTGTAGAAGGCAACGAATGGCAGCCAAAACATTATTTTGAGTCTGCTAACACTGATCAACAGCAAAATGGCTTTTCTGGTTCTGACATCAGTTCTAGGGTAATTAGGGACCGCTGATTTCGAATCCGCAAACCGTTTTGAAAACTTAGTTTCCGTTTTCGCAAAAAATGGGCGTGTCACTTTTTCGGATTTTCCCTGACTTTTTTCACGTTTGGGATTGTAATTTCTAGACCAATAAACCGGTTGACATCATTTTCACCTCGTTGCATTATCAACACCGCACGGTTTCTTTTCCGATGCAATTTATTTGTATAAGTTTTAAAAATCCGCGGCAATTGGACCTCAAAGTCGGAAAATATGGAATTTCAAGGCGTTTTCTTTGATGTTAAAAAACAAACACATTTTTCGTAAATCAACTATCGAGTTATGTATAACACGAAAGCGGAAACATGAAATTATACAACACAGCCAAATTTTTTGGCGTGAGTCCCATTCTCATCGAAGTAATAGCAAAAATGTACCATAGTCATTTTCATAATTTATGATACTATTTCCTTAAAAAATTAAGGGCCTCAAAATATGCTCTTTTATATATTCCATTCACTGTCTGGAATACAAGCGAAAAACAAAAAAATTTTGAATTGCTTCAAACAAAACAAAATTAAAAACTTTGCATATTTGGAGGCTCTTACTTTTTAAAGGAAAAAAACTGAAATCTGTTGAAAATGACTTTGGTACATTTTTGCTATTATTTCGATGAGAATGGGACTCACGCCAAAAAATGTGGCTGTGTTGCATTACTTGATGTTTCCGCTTTCTTGTTATACATAACTCGATAATTGATTTACGAAAAATGTGTTTGTTTTTTAACATCAAAGAAAACTCCTTGAAATTCCATATTTTCCGACTTTGAGGTAAAATTCCCGCGGAATTTTAAAACCTATAAAAATAAATTGCATCGGAAAAGAAACCGTGCGGTGTTGATAATGCAACGAGGTGAAAATTATGTCAACCGGTTTATTGGTTTTGAAATTGCAATCCCAAACGTGAAAAAAGTCAGGGAAAATCCGAAAAAGTGACACGCCCATTTTTTGCGAAAACGGAAACTAAGTTTTCAAAACGGTTTGCGGATTCGAAATCAGCGGTCCCTAATTACCCTAGAACTGATGTCAAACCCAGAAAAGCCGACCAAAAGTCGAAATTTGTTGCCCTGTGTAATCAGAGAACTGCACGAGTGCCTATTTTTATGATTCTGAGTATACTCGCCTTAAAAGCGGTTGCGGTGTGATCGCCGCCGCATTGATTTTGTATGAGTATTTACCATACCCATTTCGATTTGAGTATTGCTGCGTTTGAGCTATTAGCACACTCAAGCATATGAGTTCGCGGTATCTGCTGTACTTTGCTTCGTAAATTTTTGTTTTCACATTCGGCAATCGTACCCGACGAGTACGATGACAAGTATGAGTAGTACTCGTACTTCATGTGCACAACATAAATAATATGTATGTATATGTACAGATGCATATACGCACAATGTGTAGAAGCTGAGTAGGCTCGTCACCAGAGTTGCCGCTTTTGGTCTTTTCGGACCAAAATTAGTCAGATTTTTGGTCCGTTGGTCTGCTTAAATGAATTTCGGTCCGTTTTGTGATGTGAATATCTTTTCATTAATTGATTACAAAATGAAATTGTAATATAAAAATGACTTTAAAGCAGGGGTCGGCAAAATTGACAATGAGATGGTGTTAGTGAGCGCATAGTAATTTTTCTACACTGTATAAAATTAAATCGAAAAGCGAATAAGAAACCAATCGCCAACACAAAAAAGCATACACACGAAAACTACAGCAACAAAAGCATCTATTTTTGTTCATACATAAAATTTCTTGCAGCGTACACAAGACAAAAATCAACGCAGCCAATACACGTGTTGCATCGTTGCTGTTTGAACAACGACTGATTGAAAGAGCGTAAGAATGCGTGTGCTGAGCGCAGTGCTGCCGAACGTACTACTATAGTAGTATTTTACTACTATTTCATCATCTGTACTACCGTACTACCCACAGGCAGATTGTACTACTATTTTCTGAAATATAAGTTTTAGCAATTTAATTTTCATATTTTAAGTAAGGCTACTCGAAAAGAATATACAAATATGTTACCGAACTGAACATTGCCAAAGAACGAAATTTAAACCAACGTGGCCGTTTTTTATTTATAACAAATGTGTTTCCGTATGCTTCACTTTTTGCTGAATTTTTCAAACGATTCAGCGTGTCATTGCGGCAAACATAGGCTATAATATAATCGGCCACACCCACTTTCCGCGCCCACTTAACTTACAAAACAAAGCTACACTATATGTTTGTAAATAAATGTTGATGTAAAATGATTCTGTGTTTCATAGCGCTAAACATAGGTTATATGAGATTGACCATGCCCACCTAATACGTTTTTGCGCCACGCCCACTATAATGACAAATCAGCCATGGTATCAGGGCACGGAAAGTGGGCGTGGTCGATTATATTATAGCCTATGTTTGCCGCAATGACACGCTGAATCGTTTGATACCCATATTGCTATGACAAATATACCATGGCTGATTTGTCATTATAGTGGGCGTGGCGGGAAAACGTATCAGGTGGGCATGGTCAATCTCATATAACCTATGTTTAGCCCTATGAAACACAGAATCATTTTACATCAACATTTATTTACAAACATATAGTGTAGCTTTGTTTTGTTAGTTAAGTGGGCGTGGCCGATTATATTATGTGTGCCGCAATGACACGCTGAATCGTTTGATACCCATATTGCCTTACAAATGCTTTCCATAGATGAGTTTTGTTACCATAGTGGGCGTAATAAGGGGGTTTTTAACCCTTTTGAAGGTCTTCCCCCGCCCAAAAAGCAGTTTGCCCAGCACCATCGTCTTCAGCACCCTCGAAAACGGGGGGGAAGTAGTCTCGTCGTGTCCAAGAAGACTACCATGTTTTCCGTTTGACACACTCCACTACGTTGTGCGACTAAAGTGACAGTTGCACCTTTTTTATGTTGCCAAATGCTGTTCGCACAATAGCTTTTGATAAAGTGTTAAACTTTGGAAACAGCTGAACGGATGCGATACCCAAAAATGAAAATCGTGAAATAATAGAGTAATATTACTGTATTTAAATACAAAATAACTTAATATTCTTGCATATTCTTGTAAGAATCTTTTAAAATTTGATAAAGACAATAAAGTCGTCAATGGGACGTCGACGAGTCAGAAAACTTAAACATGTAAAAAACATGTAATTCGTAATCATTGGAATATCCTGATACAAGTGTATAAAATCGTTCGTTTTCTCTTGGGCTTGGCATTTTTATTTGACCAGCGCAAATTGGGGCTTAATCCCGTTGGATTGTTAACCCATTTTCGGCCGCTACCAGAAATAGCCAATATTTTTTTAATTCCTTTTAACCCATTTTCGGCCGCTACCAGGTGAACAGGTTGTACAGGTTGAACAGGTTATATATTTTTCAGAATATTCAAAATATGACTAAAAAAACGCTTTTTTCGTGCCTTCGCCAACATCTCTAAATTTATCGTTTTTAAAAAAATTATTATTTCGAGGGGTTACCAAAAGACCAAAGCTATTTTCTGCATCAAAAGTTCAAAGATATAATGTCTAAGTGCAGAGCTACTATCCTTCAAAGTGGCTGGTCGAAAAATCGACCAGCGGCCGAAAATCGGTTAAGGACTTACATTTAGGACCTTAATCAAGAATATTTTTGGATTTTTTTTGTGTTTTTTTTTTAATTTTTTTTTATAAATTAATAAAAATTCAATTTCAAATAAAGACAAATATATATGTACATATTTAGTTGTAGTCAAATAATAATCAAGCATGAAAACAAACAATTGTTGGCTTATACAAGGCTTGTATATGTACATACATGACGACTTCTGGCCAATGGTCGATTTTTCGACCATTGAAAAGTACGCGGTGCTGAGAGGTAAAAATATTTTCATAATCTTATGGATATCAGTTGATTGTTGTTATTCTGGTCTTTAGGGTTCGTAAATAATCAATAATAAATCAATAATTTGAAAAGGTTATATATTTTTCAGAATATTCAAAATATGACTAAAAAAATGCTTTTTTCGTGCCTTCGCCAACATCTCTAAATTTATCGTTTTCAAAAAAAATTATTATTTCGAGGGGTTACCAAAAGACCAAAGCTAGTTCCCCTAATTGAAAGATTCTCACTTTTAATTGAAGAACAGAATGTTGAAGCTCTAGAAGTGGAGTGGATGTCATTGCTAAATTTAGAGCTTGAGTCAAGTTTCCAAAAAAAACAGTATTAATGTATTTATTACCATGTTTATACGACGGTCCCAGTCGATTCGCATTGACTCGATACGCTTTCGAGCCAGGGGTTTATACATTGATTTCAGAAGCGAATTGACTGCAGAAGGTTTGAAAAGTATGCTTTTAATTTCCGTTTTCCTATTTTTTGACGTCTGAATGAAAATTAGCTGTTAGTGTTGCTTGTTTTTTAGTTGAAAATGCTCAAAAACTGAGTGTACATCACCTGTATTGAGTCGATGCGAATTGACTGAAAGCGGCTTGAGCTGTTGTATAAACGGGGTATATGTTTCCGCTCCTTCGGCAGTTTATTGGTACTGTAATTGCGTTTCCGCATAGTAGTCCGAAGTAAATTTAATTAAAGATTACTAAAGAAACTGTTTACTAAAGGCTACTCTCCACTCGATTTAGCTTCGAAAAGTTTATTAGGGGAAAATTTTGCGGAAAAATGGGAGCCACCAAAAAAATTACTACAGTGCAAGCTCGATTTTCGCGACTAAATTTTATGAATTTTCGCGATAACAGAACCAAAAATTTTATTGAAACATTTTATGTAATTTTTAAAATTAGAATTGTTTTTATTGATATTGTTGCGATTACGGCAATGTGCTGAATGCTTGTCTATGCACGAACGCTTTTCCAAGCATACTTTTAGGCATGCAATTTCAAGTACGGCGAATTTGGTATAATTCGCTTGGTGTTATTCCGATATGGCAAGGATGGTTCGCGAACTGTGCGAGAATGGTCGAGCGTGTTCCAATTAGAAGTTGCAAGAAACTTCGGCGCGATAAGAAAACTGGTATATAAGCAGCGGTGCGCGGCGCAACGAGTCGAGTCTTAGCTGAGCAAGCAAAGTAGAAACAAGTGTAAACACAAGCAAAGTGTGAAATTTGTGAATAAAGCAATTGTTGATTTTTGTCTGCGTTTGCGCTGAATCACTGAAGTAGTTTTATTTTCAAGCACAATCAGATACGAACTAGTCATTTTCGTAACATTTGGTGTCAGAAGTGGGATTGTGCTACTGGAAATAAATTAAAATTGTAAAACGCAGACATGGTTAAACTCGAGCAACTGAAGGTGGAGCAGCTGAAGAAGGAGCTGGCCGCCTGGAATTTGCCGACTGCTGGCGGAAAGGTGGAGTTGCAGCTGCGCTTGCGAGAGGCGTGTGAATCACGAGGCATCGATTGGGCCGCACACGAGTTCGGAACGCAGGAGCAAGAGGCGTCGGCCAAGGTGGAGGAATCGCCTGCTGGTGCTGCGACGATGCAAAGTACGGCTGCAGCGGCTGTGCCACCACAAGCATTGGACATGAGCCAGCTAATGGTTGCACTTAAAGGCATGTCGGCGCAAATTGAAACGGCGAATCGAGAAATTGCAGCTAAAATGGAAACGGCGACCCACGAAATATCGGCGCAAATGGCAGCGAAACTGGAAACTACAAATCAGGAAATTTCGGCAAAAGTCGAAACGGCAAACCGAGAAGTGGCAGAGCGAATGGAAAACAAGCTTCAGGAAAATTCTGCACGTTTGGAACAGAAAGTGGAAGAAATCTCCAACAAGCTCGATGTGAAGGTGGAGCACCTGGGAGCTCAAGTGGAGCACTTGGATAAACGAGTCGACGGCCTGGATGATTCTCTGAACAGACGAGTTGACGACCTGGGTGAATCATTAAACAAACGAGTTGACAGTCTGGAAGATTCGATGCACAGAAAGATAGACGAACGACTGAGAGAGGTACAGCCACGACAATGTTTGCCGCCGATTCCGGAAAGTTTTGCCACCCGAACAGAAGTGCCTACTTATGATGGTGCTACGCCATTCGATACATTCAAACTGCAATTCGACTTGGCTGCCTTAGAAAATCAGTGGACCGATATCAGGAAAGGTCGGAGATTGGCACTGGCGCTGAAAGGTCCTGCGGCTGAGGTAATGAAGTCAGTTCCGGAATGTTCGACAAGTGATTACGAGGCCATCATGCGAGCGTTGGCAGCGAAGTACAGCAACGAGCACAACCATACGCTGTACTACTGTGAGCTGAAGAACCGCAGGCAAAGAGCAAACGAGGCGCTGCAGACATATGCAGCAGACATTGAGCGGCTCGTACAGTTGTGCTACCCGAAATTCGGCGCTGAAGATCTCGAGAGGATGAAGATTGAGTCGTTTATTGAAGGTCTTCATGATCCGGAAACACGTCGCAGTGCGTTGATGATGGGCAAGCTGACATTTAAGGAGACGGTGACCAGCGCGATGACATATGAGGCGACATGGGTTGGATGCACTCGGTATGCACCTGCAAGGATACGTCAAATCCAGCCCGACAGCGACATTCCGATCCAGGCCATAAGCTCTGAGACACAGGTCAGACCACGGTTGGCTTCCTCTAAGATTGTTTGCTGGACATGCGGCAAGCAGGGTCACATATCACGAGACTGTCGTCAACGAAAGAGGCGTTCCCGTTCTCGATCGCAATCGCCTGAAGCGAGGAACACTGACAATCGCGGCTCAGCCAACAAGCGCAGGGCTGAGGACGAGGAGTCGTTAAACTAAAACGGGTCAGCCCAAAGGGGCGTGAGCTGATCCCCACAACCTGTTGCCCCACCGTCCTTGTCTCGCAGTTGAAACGACGACCCAGCAGCTTGACGATTGAGGGAAAGATAGATGGAAAGATGTTCGTGTTGACACTGGATACTGGAGCGTCATATTCGATCATAAAAAGAAAGCTTCTGAAGAACTGGGAACCACTGCATGGCATACAGCTGAGGACTGCGACTGGCGAGCGTGCGCCGGTAAAAGGGAAAGTAACAAAAACAATTGCTATCGGCACCAGCAGCCTGGAACATGAGTTCATCGTCGCGGATATAATGGACGACGTGATTATCGGCGTGGATTTCATGATTAGACACGGTTTTACGCTGGACCTGAAAGAAAATGTGCTGAGGTATGCCAACGTTGAATTCCCCCTGCACACCGGCTATGAGCGGAGCGTGGCGGTAAGGAAAGTCATCTCGTGTCAACACCAGAAGATACCAGCGAATTCCGAGGCGATTGTGTGGGCAAAGGTGGACGAGGACGATGGGACAAGTCGGCTGTGGGTTGTAGAAGCGCCAAAACAAGGATACGACAACATAATTATCGGACGTACATTAGTAGAACCCAAAAATGGCAAAATACCAGTCAGGATACTCAACCCACTGAACACACCCAAATTTGTCGGAAAAGATGCGGTCATTGGCGAGTGTAGAGAGGCTGAAGCAGTTGTCAATTGCGAAAGCAGTCCACCCGGAGGAAGTAGGAAACGCGGTTCTAACATGGACGCCATACCGCAGGAGAACCAGTGGAGCAGCGAATTGACAGCCGAACAGAAACAGAAGGCGCGGTCACTCCTACAGCACTATGGGTCAATATTTGCAGCAGAAGCTGGCGGAAGAACAGCCATAGTGAAGCACAACATCGACACCGGAAGTGCGAAACCGATCCGCCAACAGCCAAGACGAGTTCCTCTGGCCAAGAGGGAAGAGGTCACCACTTTGATAGAAAACATGGGTAAAGAAAAGGTCATAGAGCCTTCGTCAGGCCCTTGGTGTTCGCCGGTCGTGCTAGTCAAGAAAAAGGATGGCAGTACCCGATTTTGTGTAGACTATCGAAAGCTCAATGACGTGACCAAGAAGGACAGCTATCCACTACCTCGGATCGATGACACCCTGGACACACTGTCAGGCACACAGTGGTTTTCCACACTCGACTTACGCAGCGGGTATTGGCAGGTGGAGCTTGCAGACAAGGACAAGGAGAAAACAGCTTTTAGTGTTGGCGACGGTTTGTGGCAGTTCACCGTCATGCCGTTTGGACTCTGCAACGCACCAGCAACATTCGAGCGGCTAATGGAACGTGTGCTAAAAGGGCTGCATTGGCGGACGTGTCTGGTATACCTCGACGACATAATCGTGATGGGCAAGAGCTTCGACGACCACCTGGAAAAGCTGAGGGAGGTATTTGGGCGAATACAAAACGCCGGCCTTAAACTAAACCCAAAGAAGTGCTCGCTGTTTCAAAAGGAGGTCAAGTATCTGGGTCACACGGTTTCCGCCCGCGGAGTACAAACGGATGAAGGCAAAATCATAGCGGTGAAAGAGTGGCCCCGACCACGCAATCTACACGAACTCCGCAGTTTCCTAGGCCTGTGCACTTACTACCGAAGATTCGTTCCTGGATTTGCGAACATAGCTGGCAGCTTGCACAAACTGACGAAAAAGAATCAAGCCTTCGCGTGGGGCGAAGAGCAGGAGCAGGCTTTTGCACGATTGAAGGAAAAACTGTGCACTGCTCCAATTCTGGCCTTCCCCGTGCCTGGAGAGATGTTTGTGCTGGATACAGATGCAAGTGGGCATAGTATTGGCGGTGTGCTGTCACAGATAATAGATGGCCAAGAACAAGTGATAGCATACTACAGCAAAATTTTGTCGAAAGCTGAACGCAACTACTGTGTGACACGAAGGGAGTTGCTGGCAGTATTGGAATGCGTGAAACACTTCCACAAATACCTGTATGGGCAGAAATTTCGCCTACGCACAGATCATGCTGCATTGAAATGGCTACTGAACTTTAGAGATCCGGAAGGCCAATTGGCGCGATGGATCGAGCGGTTGCAGAGCTACGACTACACGGTAGAGCATCGCAAGGGTAGCAGCCATGGAAATGCCGATGCCTTGTCACGCCGTCCGTGCAAGGCCGAATGCAGGCATTGTTCACGAGCCGAAAGCAAAGAGCAGATAGTGGACGTCCGATTGGTAAGCGTTATGCCAGAGGAAGAGTGGTCGGCGGAGAGGATACAAAGGGACCAGCGCGAGGATACGGATATTGCAAAAATCATTGAAGGCAAGGAGCTGGGCGCACGTCCAGACTGGCAGCAGATGGCCGGTGAGAGCCCGATCGCGAAGGCTTACTGGGCACAGTGGCAAAGCCTGCGGCTGTCTGATGGCTGCCTATACCGCGAGTGGGAGAGCGAGGATGGCCGGACCAGCAATTCTCTAATTGTAGTCCCGAAATGCAGGATCAACGAGGTGATCGAAGCATACCACAACGACTCCAGCGGAGGGCACCTAGGCATCACAAAAACTGTCGCCAAAATTAAAAGACGATTCTACTGGGTAGGATGCCAGCAGTCTGTAGCCGATTGGATTAAAAGCTGTGAACGATGTTCGGCTGCGAAAGGGCCGACAAGAAGATCTCGGGGCCGCATGCAGCAGTACAACGTGGGAGCGCCCTTTGAGCGAATTGCCATGGACGTCGCCGGGCCATTCCCACTTAGCACTCAAGGCAACAAATATGTGCTGGTGGTAATGGACTATTTTAGCAAATGGCCCGAAGTGTATGCTATTCCTAACCAGGAGGCCACCACGGTCGCGGAAATGCTGGTAAACAACTGGGTGGCCAGATTTGGCGTTCCGCTGGAGTTGCACTCGGATCAAGGCCGAAATTTCGAGTCTGTGGTATTCAAGGAAGTGTGTAAGCTACTAGGAATAAGGAAAACCCGCACCTGTCCATTGCATCCCCAGTCCGACGGCATGGTAGAACGATTCAATCGGACGCTGGAAGAATATCTGCGGAAAGTAGTAGGCAGAAATCAAAAGAATTGGGACACGCATATTCCGCTGTTCTTGATGGCGTATAGGTCAGCCCCGCACGATACGACATCACTCACTCCAGCCCGAGCAGTGTTCGGCACGGAGCTGAGGTTGCCTGCTGACTTGAAGTTCGGAGTGGTCAGCACGACGGAAGGCGCTAAGACTGATTACGCAGTCAATAAGCGGTCGGAGCTGGAAGAAATCCACCAATTTATAAGGAACCGTATCCAACTGGTCAGCGATAAGATGAAAGCCAGATATGATTTACGGGCTAACACAGCGGGGTTCCAAGAAGGCGATCTGGTAATGCTTTACAACCCGCAGCGGAGGAAAGGTTTGTCTCCAAAACTTCAAACGTCATGGGAAGGACCGTACAAGGTCGTGACCAGGATTAATGACGTGGTGTACAGGATTCAACGCTGCTGCAACAGAAACGCCAGGTTGAAAGTAGTCCATTTGGAGCGCCTGGCGTCTTACTCCGGCGGAGCCTCGGCACTTGTTCGGGACGAACAAGTCTAAGTGGTGGGCAGTGTTGCGATTACGGCAATGTGCTGAATGCTTGTCTATGCACGAACGCTTTTCCAAGCATACTTTTAGGCATGCAATTTCAAGTACGGCGAATTTGGTATAATTCGCTTGGTGTTATTCCGATATGGCAAGGATGGTTCGCGAACTGTGCGAGAATGGTCGAGCGTGTTCCAATTAGAAGTTGCAAGAAACTTCGGCGCGATAAGAAAACTGGTATATAAGCAGCGGTGCGCGGCGCAACGAGTCGAGTCTTAGCTGAGCAAGCAAAGTAGAAACAAGTGTAAACACAAGCAAAGTGTGAAATTTGTGAATAAAGCAATTGTTGATTTTTGTCTGCGTTTGCGCTGAATCACTGAAGTAGTTTTATTTTCAAGCACAATCAGATACGAACTAGTCATTTTCGTAACAATATATTTACATTTTAATCATTTTTAAATAAATTTGAGATTTTGGGTTGCGTTTTTTGACAAATTCTTTTTTAAAATAACAGCTGAATCACGTAGTTCATATAGTGCTGTTGTCGGCTTAAAAATCCAGAAAAGTTAATATACCAAAAGACGGGGATTTCCCCTTTTGGTTATAGACATTGTAATCTACTATATAAAAATAAGTCGGGTTTTCCTTCCTGACGCTATAACTCCAGAACGCACGAACCGATTTCCACGGTTTTGCATTCGTTGGAAAGGTCTCGGGCTGTGTGAGGTTTATAGCAAAGAAAATTCAGGAAAAGAACAAGGGGCGTGGCACATTTTTTATGACCCAACATTTCAGCAGAACTGTAAGTCGCACATCAATGAAACTTGGTACGAACGTACCATTTAGTCATATCTTTCGGCAGAGGGAATGGGGCGGGTATTTAACAAGAGGGCGTGGCTCCGCCCATACAACTAAAATCTTTTATATGGAATAGCTTCGGAATTATAAGTCGCACAGCATTGAAATTTGGTTTGACATCCTCCCATAGAAGTGTCATTCTACTGTTAAATTTTGATAGGCGTTGAAGAAGGGGCGTGGCACATTTTTTGTGACCCAAATATTTCGCTGAACTATAAGTCGCACAGCAATGAAACTAAGTACGAACCTACCATTTATTTATATCTTTCGACAAAGGGAATGGTGCGGGTATTGAACAAGGGGGCGTGGTACCGCCCATACAAGCCAAATCATTAATTTAGAATATCTTTGAAATCGTTAGTCGTACAACACTGAAATTTAGTACCCCGTCGTCCCATAGATGAGTTATTCTACTGGTAAGATTTGGTGGGCGTTGGACAAGAGGCGTGGCACATTTTTTGTGATCCAAATATTCCGCTGAACTATAGGTCGCACAGCAATGAAATTAAGTACGAACCTACCATTTATTCATATCCTTCGACAGAGGGAATGATGAGGGTATTGAACAAGGGGGCGTGGCACTGCCCATACAAACCAAATTTTTAATAGAGAATATCTTTGAAGTTGTAAGTCGTAAAACACTGAAATTTAGTGCCCCGTCGTCCCATAGATGGGTCATTCTACTGGTAAGTTTTTATAAGCGTTGGACAAGGGGCGTGGCACATTTGTTGGGACCCAAATATTTCGCTGAACTATAAGTCGCTCAGCAATGACACTTAGTACGAACCTACCATTTTCTCTTTCGACAGAGGGCATTGTGCGGATATTGAATAAGGGGCCGTGGCCCTGCCAATATAACTTAAATATTGTTCAAGCGCTATCCATTTCTTTACTGAAACTTAGCAGCACCATTGCTTATTTTCGGGCCTCGATTGCGTTAATCAGTAGCTCCCTCCTCTTCCTTTAGTTGGTTTTCTTCGTCAATTTGCCATTTGCCACATCGCCATTGATTCGCCATCTCGCGTATTTCATTATAAAAAAACAACAAATTTCGTGCGGGACGAAGTTCGCCGGGTCAGCTAGTAAAATATAAAAAAAAACAAATAAAAGTCGCGAAAATAGAACCCCGTTTTTCGTAAACCGTCGCGATCATAGAACCTGCAATGTTAAAAAATTAAGCCGTCGCGATAACCGGGCCGTCGCGATAATGGGTAGTCGCGAATACCGAGCTTGCAATGTATTAGTACCTACAAGGTGCAACCCAAAGTAAACAGGACTTTTATAAAATAAAGAAAACGGATGATTATTTTTGTATAATTCTTTTTATTTATTCAAAATACTCTCCTTCTGCTTCGATACAACGTTTTGCACGGTCCAAAAGCATTTGGAATGAGTGTTTTAGGCCATCGGCCGGCATCGCCTTCAGAATGTTGGTACAAGCCTTTTGGATGTCCTCAACGTCCTTATAACGGTTTCCTTTCATCGGCAAATGCAACTGACCGAATAAGTAGAAGTCACAGGGAGCCATATCAGGCGAATACGGTGAATGATTGATGGTAAAAATGCGATTTTTGGTCAAATAATCGGTCGTAACTAGGGCTCTGTGAGCCGGTGCATTATCATGCAATAAACGCCAACTTCCTTCCTCGCGATATTCTGGCCGAATACGACGAATGCGATGCACCAAACGCTTCAAAACTTCAACATAAAACAAAGCGTTAATTGTTTTTCCCGGTGGAACAAACTCTCGATGAATTATTCCCTTTGAATCGTAGAAACAAATGAGATGAGTTTTGATTTTTGACTTCTCACGGCGGGTTTTTTTCGGATTTGGCTCATCTGGGTGCTTCCATTCGGCACTTTGACGCTTTGTTTCGGGATCATATTGAAAGCACCACGTTTCGTCACCGGTTACGATGTTGAACAAGAAATTTGGATCACGTCTGGCTTCCCGAACGATGTCTTTTGCGTGCTCAATTCTCTGCGCTTTTTGGTCGTCGGTTAAAGTGTGCGGAATGAAGCGAGAACACACTTTACGGAGACCCAAATGTTCGGTTAAAATGCGATCAATTGATGTTTTGGAGATGTTCAATTCCATTTCCATCAATTCCAATGATGATTTTGGCTGCATTTTGATAAAATCACGCACAGTTTTGATGGCATCGTCAGTAATCACAAATTTCGACTGGCCGACGTGTTCGTCGTCATTCAAGTCTTCACGACCATTCTTGAATCGATTCAACCACTCATTAACACGGCCACGGGATAAACAATCATCACCATAAACTTGCTTTAACAATTTAAACGTTTCGGTAAAAGTTTTACCAAGTTTAAAACAGAACTTAATATTAGCTCTTTGTTCGATCGACATTCTCGTACCAAAGTTAAAAACATACTGTCACATTGAGCGGGATATTTCGGCGTCTACTAGACCAAATGTCATGAAATTTAGACAGTATGTGAATGAAAGATGTACCTTTCCAACGCATGTCCTCACACATAGATGGCGCCACCAGAAACGTCCCTATTGCAAAAGTCCTGTTTACTTTGGGACGCACCTTGTATATAATAAAAACATATAAAATTTGCTTATATAAATTTTTTTAACTGAATTACATTGTTTCTTTCACTTTTGTTTAAATAAAATTGTTAATGTGTTTTGAAACTTAGTATCTGATTTAGTATTTAGTTGATGAATCCTTGCGATTTTTTACACTGTTAAGAAAATATGCATGTGCACTACTCAAAGTCGATAAATACTACCCAAAAATTATAACACTGCACAACAGCATGTCTGTTGCATGGAGTTTTTTACATGAACCTGAATGGTTTTTCCACGCTGATTTCAAAACCATACTCAGTTTTTATGTAACAGCTCTAGTTTTCGCAAAAAATGGGCGTGTCACTTTTTCGAATTTTCCTCGGCATTTTACTCGTTTTCGACTGTAATTTCTGAACCAATAATCCTATCGACATGATTTTTATATAGTTGCACTAACAACATCTCACGCCTTCTTCTCTTATATTAATCAATTTTATGCGTTCTTAATTGGCGTTGAAATAAGGTTTCAAAGTGGGAAAATATGGAATTTTAAGGCGTTTTTTCTGATGGCGAAAATCGAACAGATGTTTCATAAATCCAGTTACGAAGTATATGAATATCTTAAGAAGAAATATCAAGCAATACAACACAGCCAAATGATTTGGCGGAATACACATTCGGATCGAAATAATAGCAAAAATGTACCATAGTCATTTGCAGTCTTTTTCCTTAAAAAATTAGGGGCCTCAAAATATGCTCTTTTAAATGTTCTATTTATAGTCTGAAATACAAGCAAAAAACAAAAATAGTTTGAATTGCTCGAAACAAAAAAAATTAAAAACTTTGCATATTTTGAGGCTCCTAATTTTTTAAGGAATAAGACTGAAAATGACTATGGTACAATTTTGCTATAATTTCGATGCAAATGTGTATTCCGCCAAATAATTTGGCTGTGTTGTAATGTTTGATGTGTCTGCTTTCATTATACACCTAACTCGTTAATTGATTTACAAAAAATGTGTATGTTTTTAACCGTCAAAGAAAACGCCTTAAAATTCCATATTTTCCGACTTTGAGGTCCAATTACCGCGGCATTTTAAAACCTATAAAAATAAGTTGCATCGGAAAAGAAGCCGTGCGGTGTTGTGAATGCGATAAGGTGAAAATTATGTCAATCGGTTTTTTGGTTTAGAAATTACGATCAAAAATATGGAAAAAGTAGAGGAAAAACTGAAAAAATTACAGGGTACCTATATCTCACAAACTAGAGCTGCTGGAAAAAATCTGAGGATAGATTCGAAATCAGCGCACCCAAATTAGTAAGAAACAGTAGAAAAACTCCATGCAACAGAAAAAAAGTGTTTTTTTGTTGTGCTGTGTAATTTATACTACTGAAGAAAAATTGAAAACGGCAGCACTGGCTGAGCGTACTGCTCGTATGAGTAACCTTTGCCGACCAGTGCTTTAAAGATAACGCAAATTTTTAATTTGGTCGGCTGAGGTCGGATTTGGTCGGAAAAAAATTTTTGAAGTTGCAACACTGATCGTCACCCACAAGTCGAGCGCGTGCTGAAGTTATGTAGGTATTCGTGCAGGTAAAGTGCCGAACGAAATATTGAAAAAAGCTTGAGTGCGAAAACGCACATTACTCAAAATTTCGCTTATGCTGGTTACGGTATTTACTGGTACTGTTTTTTGCGCTCATTGCTTTTATATAGTAGAAATATGACGAGAACGAAAAGTATTGAGTATGTTATGATCGCATGAATTTCTCAGCAAATGAACGACGAGTAAAATCAACACCGCACAATTTCTTTTGCGGTGTTTATGGCACTCGAGTATACAAAATACAGAGTATGTATGCGGTGTACTTATTGTTGCGGTGCACTCGCGCCGTTCTCTGCTGCTAATCACAAAGCTTCAGACAAAGTCAAGTATATTCAGAAAACGAAGTTCCCGGGAAAAGTTTTATTATGGTTGGCAATCAGCGAGCGTGGTGTCAGTGAACCGGTGTTTTTTAAAGGTGGTTTAGCTGTCTCTGCTGAAGATAAATGTATACCTGCGCTTCAAAAGTTTATTAAAAAATATCTTCAGCAAGATAAAATAATTTTTTGGCCAGATCTGGCATCATCGCATTACGCGAAATTAACTTTGCAATCACTGGAAAAGCGTGGTATTACATGGGTACCTAAGAAGTTTAACCCACCAAACGTCCCGCAACTACGACCAATCGAGATATTCTGGGCTAATTTGAAAAGAAACGTTTATAGCAGGGGTGCCCAAAATCTTTTTATGGAAGAGCAAACTTCAATGCATATAAACGAACTCATACGCTAGACAACAACAAAACCTACGTTGAAGATAACTGTCGCCAACTTGCACCAACAAAACATACGGTGCTGTGTGTGTATACCACTGGTCGGCAAAGCTTACTCATACGAGCAGTACGCTCAGCACACGCATTCTTACGCTCTTTCAATCAGTCGTTGTTCAGACAGCAACGAAGCAACACGTGTGGTGGCTGCGTCAATTTTTGCCTTGTGTACGCTGCAAGAAATTGTATGTATGAAAAAAATAGATGTTTTTGTTGTTGTAGTTTTTGTGTGTATGCTTTTTTGTGTTGGCGATTGGTTTCTTATTCGCTTTTCGGTTTAATTTTATACAGTGTAGAAAAATTACTCTGCGCTCACTAACACCATCTCATTGTCAATTTTGCCGACCCCTGAATTGGAATCCCAGCCTATGCTGAAGAGCATTTACAAAAACAAATGAGCAACGAGAGCATAGGGCATGGGCACCTCTGGTTTATAGCAAAGGCTACACAGCGAAAAATGTGGATTGTTTGATAAATAAAATCAAGAAGGAGCTAAAAAAAAATCGATACAAATGGAATTCGAGAGAACTGCCCCAAAAAATACGTAAAGCAAACTGCCACGGCGCAAAGTTTTTTTGTAAATTTAGCTTAAGATTTATAGTACTGAAATATAATACCAAACACTTAAAAAAAAATGTGTAGTCATTTCTTTGCTTAACATATTTGTCCACGTTATTATACCTTATGATAAAAAAAGAAAGGGATTTAAAAAAAACACAAAATTTAAATTTAAAAAAATTTCTTTATTATCCCCTTCAAAATACTCTCCTGCGTCAATACATGTATGCCAACGTTTGATCCAATTTTCCATACATTTGTTATAGGCCGCCAAAGGTATGGCCTTCAGCTCACGCAGCGAATTCTCTTTTATGGCCTCTATGGTCTCCAAAACGCGTTCCCCGCAATGGCAATTTGAGTTTGGGAAATATAAAAAAGTCACACGGGGCCATGTCTGGACTGTATGGTGCTTGGCTGATGACATTGGTCGAATTTTTGGCCAAAAATTCCGAAATAATCAAGGCCGTATGAGATGGCGCATTATCGTGGTGTAAAATCCATGAATTGTTCTTCCACAAATCGGGCCTTATTTTGCGAATGGCTTCACGCATACGACGCATAACGCCTAAATAATAATAATTTTAATAATTGACTGGCAACGCCTAAATAGAATTCTTTATTGACCGTTTGGCCCTCCGGAAGGAGTTCGTAGTACACCACACCACGAATATCGAAGGAACCCGTCAGCAAAACTTTGATTTTGGACCGACTTTGGCGCTTTGGCACTATTCGAACGATTGTTGTTTGGTTGGCATATCAAATTCATAAACCCATGTTTCGTCACCAGTAATGATGCGTTCGATGAATTTTGGATCGCTGTTTGCGTTGGAAATCATCTCTTTGGCCACATCAACACGACGCTGTTTTTAACTGAAATTCAGCTTTTTTGGCACCAGCCGAGAAGCGACGCGTTTCATGCCCAAAATATCAGTTAAAACGATTTTCCAACAAGATTTGCTTCGCCGATTCGATTTTTTCTTCGGTAACAGGCGTTGATGGCGTTTTATACCATTCGTATGCTCGTGTTTTCGACATACACGCTTCACCATACGCGTTTTGTAACATTTTCCACGAATCGCACACGAAATTTAATTTTTAACACAAAATTTTAGGCAGGCGCGTTGTTCTAATTTTTCATCCATTATAAAAATCGCCACACAACAATGTTTCGACTTCTTCGTATAGACGCCAATCGAATACTAATCTTACGATATGCGTCCAAATTTGAAAGAACACTAATACAAGTATTGCCAACGTTGAGAAAATAAAAATTTACCGATTGGATAAGCGCGGCAATTCGAAATTCCAAAATTCTTGTTTGATCATAAGGTATAAACAGGGATATATGTATGTATATGTAAGCACCCAACAGGCTTGTAACATTCGAGTTGTTCTATCGCTGCGGGAAATTGTTGAACATTTGATATGATATGAATGATACACAGTTGGACATATCGCTCCTTCGCTGCAAGAACGTCATAACTCAAAACTACATCATTCCGAGAAAATTCAATTTTAAAGTTTAACATTACAGGGAGTTCAAGGTAGCAAAAAATGTTTCATGTCGTCTTGTGAGCAAAGTATTGAATATTTTACAAAGTGGTTTTGGCAGATAAAAGATCATATGCAGATACACACAGTGTTGCCATAAACTGAAAAAAAAGTTTTTTTGAGTTATGACGTTCTTGCAGCGAAGGAGCGATATGTAATTGCTGTTGATTGCAGTTGATTGATTTCTGCCTGGCGTCTAAGTAGAAGTTTACATTCGAGACGGCTGTGATGTCAATGCATGCACTTCGGCCGAAAACACGCTGCAGCAGTCCGGCAGTCGATATGTCTTGCTGATACCCAGCTTCTGGCAATATTTACCAGATCCAACTTCCTCCCTCATCTTGGAGTCGTCAGCAAATACATATGTTGCAGGCATTGCAACCAGGGCCGCGGGTCAAATGCGACGCTCGAACCCAAGTTCAACACCCCGTTGCTGCTAACACCAAAATAAAGAAAAACAGCAATTTTCTTTCGGCGGCTGTCCTCTCATCAGAAAATGGCAAGCCTCTGAGAGTAAAATTGCCTATGAAAAAGCTCCCAACTCGCCGTTCGGAATCGGCATAAAACTGTAGGTCCCTTCCAACCCTGTACAAATTCGCACGCACAACAGCTAGGTAGCTACGCCTTAGTCTCGTAATTGGGCTGTCGTGCCAGTCATTTATTAAATTAATTATTCCAACCAGGTTTCAAATTTTTCTTCCATATCTCGTTTCAATCGTCGTTCGTATCCTTTTTCCAAAACTCAGAAACAGTGTAGTGCAGACGGCGTCGACTATTGACTCCTATTCAACTGAGATGTGGCTGAAGCGGTTACTCGTGAACTGCCCCATGGGCATTAACGTTCCTCAAAGTACTCCACGAAGAGGTCAATAGGCGGCACGTCAAGTATTGTGTTGGCCGCTGCCGAAAGGGTTGTTCTGATTTTACCGTAATACAATTCAATTCAAAAATTATTCAACACGTATTTTTTAGTTTTTCGAAAGCACTTAAAATAATAAATATAATTAAATAATAAATTTCTACTCGTGTTTTTAATTTTTTTGAAAATCTGACGGAGTCAACGATGGGTTAACAATGGTATGGGGAAACATGATTTAATGGGCATATTGACTTCTGAAACCGGTATTGACCGGTGAAACCATTATACAAGTATTATAGCCTATTTCCACCGGGCCTTAAATGCATTTAACGCTTAAATGAATTTAACATCGCATTTAAATGCTCTAATTCCCATGCAATTGTTTTTGTTAACTCACTTTCAAAACTTAGTTAACTCACCTACACAATTTGCGTGTGCTGGCAGTCATTAGTTCTTCACTGTTTTCGCTCTTTTCCCGATATTAGGGATGATTGTGCAAACTAAAATGCCGCCAGTTTCTTTCAATTATTTGCTTTTTAAAGTATGTTCTCATTAATTTTCTGCATTAAATACACAACATATCAACTTTTTTGGTTTCATTAGGTAAATATTATTGAGAAATATACAACACAAAGCTAAATGCATTGAATATGACAGGGTCAATTGCCGTCCTTTTTACTTCGCATTCCTTCGTTTAGCGAATCTCTAACACAGGGTTGACGATCAGATCAGATCAGGTATGCTTTTGGTGCTAAATGTTCTAGTTCGAACGCAGGACTGTTTTTTTTTTGGATGCGGCTTATAAAACTTTAATTTAATTCAATAAAAAGCATACCCAACGGTTCTTTTGACACTTTTGGGCAATAACATATTTTTATAGCTAGTTTTATACAAACGTATTACGAAATTGCACCAAAGAAAAATACAAATAAAAAGAAATATTTCTATGGTCACAAAAAATGACTCACACCAGCAACACTGGAAATTTGAAATGAACTAGAACAACAACCCCGTTTTAGAAATTTATATGGAGGAAAAACTACGTTCCCGATCAAGCTTGGGGCCTACTAGTCGCTTATATCAGCTTATGTGTAGTAGTCTTGAAGCCGCGTACCAGGATCAGGAAGATGTCCTTTCCGTGTGTTGACAACCGGAGAATTAGGTTGGCGGCCGCAGCCTTTGAGTGGTGGAGGTTAATCTGCACCACCCTCTCTCTACCGGAGTTAGACTTAGGCGTTCAATTAAACGTAGGGCAACGCGACGGTTTTTGTAGGCCAGCTTGGAAGGTGTAGGTTTGGCGCCGGAAGCTGCTGTCCTACCAACCGGTTTAGCCAAATTTTGCGCCGCCTTACTGGTACTAGGTTTGCTGCCCAATGTACCAGAAGGTATAGGGGTGTTAGCGTTTTTGGACCGTATGTCCGGTTTTAATAGGGTTGTTACGCCCGTTTTGTTTGGGGGGCGGGCACTCCGTCTATGAAGAGCATTTTAGACCGCACGTCTGGAATACTCCTTTTAGGAGAATTCATTTGTTGCCATTTGCCTGAAAAAAGTTAAATATTCCCGTATTCACCAATAAAAAAAAAGAAAATAGAAGTAAAAAAAAATTAAAATAAAAAGTGAAATAGAAGTAAAAAAAATAGAATAGAATAGAATTTATTTTTTATATAGTCAAATCGTTATAAAATATTTTATGTTATCGCACAGTTAAGAGGATACGGTTTTACAATGAACCTTACAACTACAGCATTGTGAATTTTAAAATAAATAAATACGGGATTATTCTTAAAATATTTTCCCAGCAGGACCAAAAACATTCCATGTGGCCACGCTGTACCGTGAGATAGCCAAATCTGCCAGAAGGAATTTGGTCCTATCGACTTCAGACTTAGATAAAGTCAAAATCAGAAATAATTCAGAATTCAGAAAAAATTTCGAAAAATTACAATATAAAGTCGACTAACAAACTGTATCAGCGCAGGGTACAACAAAGTATGCCAATTCTATTAATCAATTGTATAATAGTTTTGCGTGCCCATTTGATTTTTTATAACTGATCATACGATCATCGTCACTAAGACCTACTAGCGGAGTTCACTCTTCATAGCATTTTAGGTGTAAATTTATTACACCGTGCGACAGCATTTTTCACACCGGAAAAAGTCCATATGGGCGTGAAACTTGAGACCAAACATAGTAATACTGCGTACTCAGTTTTTCATTTCTACATCCTTACTTACTTACTTAACCCTTTCGGTACAGCTTTTCCTGGGGAAAGTTAAAATTTTAAATTTTACGTTTTAGGCTTCTATGTGGTTATGTTAGCAACATTCCATAAGAAATTTTGAAATTTTTATACTCGGACCCTGTATTTTGGAGTGTTTTTCTATGAGAGCAACCACATCGTTGTGGCTGTAATAATTACTTAAACATAAAACTTTTTATGCATAACGAAAATTTGAATATTTCTTCAAATACTTCAGTCAAAATTAAAAAAAAAAAAGTATCTAAATTGAAAGAAAACGTCAAATTAAAAAAGTTATCTAATTTTGTCTGCTTCTTCTTCCTTCACTATCTCAAGATATACCATTAAAAAAACGTGTATACATCTCTTCTCTCAACTTAATTATTCAGTTTATTAATTTCGTATTTTTCCTAAAACTTCAAACTATTCTAACAACAAAAATATAGTATCCACAAGTTTTTTTACCTAAAACAGGCACTGAAAAGAGACTATGCCATATGGCATAGAATAACCGAAAGGGTTAACTGGCCATAAAACCCGTTATCGGGTTACGGCCTGCCGCAAAACTTCTCTCCAGGCGCCTCTGCTTTGCGCAGAAATTTTTTTTTTTACTTTTCAAGAATATGTTATATAAATTTTCAAGGATATAAAAAATTAAAATTTTCAAAGGACCTTTTTCATATCCTTTTTTTACAAATAGATAATAAATAAATTTTATTTAAATTCTTGAGCCTTTCCTCTTCTATTTGATATACATATCGCCATATTCTAACGAGGTTATGTATTTTTTTTATTTTGTATCCCCTTCAGCCGTGGTGGCTCAGTTGGTTAGTGCATTGGACCGCGAGTCGCAGGCAGCAGCCTCAGGTTCAAATATTGCTTGTAATAACACCTAAAAAAATAACGGGAAAACTCGTTTTCTCTTTCGGTGGCTGTCCTCTCAGCTGGATATGGCAAACCTCTGAGAGTAAAAATTGCTTATGAAAAAGCTCCCAACCTGCTGTTCGGAACCGGCATAAAACTGTAGGTCCCTTCAACCCGCGTACAAATTCACACGCACAACGCGGGTGGTTGCGGGAAGCTAGGCCTTAGTCTCGCGTAAGCAGGCTGTCGTGCCATAAATTAATTATTTATCCCCTTAAAAATTTTGAAGTCCTTTTAAGGGGGAAAGCCACTGTGACGGGTAAAAAACAAAAATTTTTTTTTTTTTGTTTTAAATCAAAGCCTATATATTAAAAAATATGTGTACAAAATTTCAAGTCATATGGTCCAGGACTCGATAGTTTAATATAAGTATGAAAATTTTAAAAGATACATGATTTCATTACGAGAGAAATGGACTCAAAACTTTAAACGCGTTTTTCTCGAAACGACTTTTTTTGAACTGGCGGCATCAATAACTCGAACAATTATGAACCGATTTCTAATTTTTTTTTTTGTTTTGTTCGTCTTAGTAGTGGTTAAGGTTAAGCGTAGCCGATTTGGAAAATTTTGTTTTTTACTATTTTTTAAACTGTCTCAAAACCAAAAAAACAAGGTCGAAAACATGGAAATATTTTCAATCGGTCGCCATTTTGTGAAAAATCAAAATAAAAAAAAACGGCTACGTACAAAGATAGCTACATTCATACAGATTACAATAAAATTTTACTTTATTTTTTCTGAGTACGGGTTTTTGAGAAATCGATGCCGCCATGGAGGGGGAATTTTTTTTCAAGCGCTACGGGATCATCTCTATTGTTTAAACTATTTAATATATTTTAATAAAAATTTGTGGAAATATTATTAGATGTCTGCTTAATAAAATAAAAAAAACCCGATCCAAAAATTCCTATATTTACTCGGTCAAAAAAAATTTTTAAAATCACTAATTTTTTGACCCGTCACAGTGGCTTTCCCCCTTAAAAGGACAAACGATGTAGAAATGAAAAACTGAGTACGCAGTATTACTAGTTATGTTTGGTCTCTAGTTTCACGCCCATATGGATTTTTTCCGGTGTGAAAATTTTTTTTAATTTTTGTCGCACGGTGTTAGTTTGCTACGATAGCAACTTTACACCTAAAATGCTATGAAAGAAAACTCCACTACTATATATTGGCAAAAGTTGCAAATTTTTATTCATGCTCTTAAAGGGTCGCCATGATCAAAGCGTTTTTATGAAATTATTTGGATTATTCATTCTCTCTACCCGAAATGAATGTTCATAAATCTTGATCCGAGTTCTTTGATTTTGAAGTGAAGATCACTGCTAAATCATATATACATAATTGTGTTTTGTATTATTTAAAATACTCTGGATAAGAAAACTGAATAATTTTTTCCTTTCGATAGGCGCTCGTCAGGAACAGGACATTTTCGTGCGTTTGATCGATTCAGTAACAAAACAGGTAAGCATTTTCTACCGTCAATATCTGCTGCTCAAAATGGAGAATGTATGTAATTGCTTTGAAATGATCAGCCCATTACAATTTTATTCGTTGGTGACTGCTCGTGAGAATGAACTTCCCATTAGACGGTTCGGGCATAAGGTGCATTGAAATTGATTGTCACAGTTAATTAAGTGCGCCTTGCACGGGGCACCCATAGAACACCAATAAATTGAGTTGTCAAACAAGCAGCAGACGTCCTCTTCTTCAATGGGGGTGTTGCCAAACGCTTTTGTTCTGGCTCGATTGTGGGTGACACACGTACTCGTGTTCTTTTGTTTGTTTGGATGTTTAATCGTCATTATCTTTGTGTGCATGTGCATATGGGTGTAAAAATTTTGCACATGAACGCACTAAAACGCAAACGTAGCATTCGGTAAGTTACGCTGGCCATATGTCTTATTTTTAATGGTTTAGTTCGCAAACAGTTTACAAGCTAACAAGAGAAAACAAGAATGCTCGTAATGTGGAGAGTTGTGTTTTCAAGGGCAATTAGTTTTTGGGATGACAAATTTGTGCTGATGTCGCAATGTTATTCGTTCGAAAATATTTATCAAACTGATAATAAACTTTAACCATTGTGTGGGCACCCAGCTCTGGCCAGACCATATTGAACTTTGGGTCCAGTTATAATAATGCTATCGAGTTCATATTTCATGATATCCTCAACTGATTATTTCCAAACATAAAAACCACTACATAAACTATAAGCAAGCAAGACAAGTTATTGTGTTCACACTTTATATTTTTGTTTACAGGCTTACACACACAAACATACAGATGCAAACACTCATACATACTCAGATATATATACTATAAACTCATTAAAAAAATATAAAAAAATTACATTAACTAGTACTATCCTCACATATCCTCTTTTTCGCATCACGGTCTGGCCAGACCATGGGGGGTTCAACTATGAGGTTTCAAGTGGGTGCCCACACAAGGGTTAAAGCACTTTATTGCACATTGATTGACTCAAAGTGCATATAAGTAATATAAAAAATCCGTGTAAATAAAACGAAATTTTCATATAATTTCTCTATCTCGTACCATTGAAAAATGCCATAAGTAAAAAGTTTTTAGGTTTATTTAAAATAAAAAAATTCATTTTAATGCTGCTTTACAACATATTTGAAAATATCACATAAATTCATTGTAGCAAAAAAGAGATCGAAGGAAATCATACAATACTAGTAGGGCCCTGCGGCTTTTCACGCAAGCTTGAAGTCAATGGGCCCAATAAATCAAGTTTCTTCATACTACACTTTATGGGCGATGCCACGCCTCTTTTATGTAATGCCCAATCCATTCCTTCAGTCGAAGGGTGTGACCCGGTTTCATTGATATGCGACTTTCAGTTCCTAAGTTACGCGGAAAACTTCAGTCACAAAAAATATGCCGCGGCCCTTGTTCAACGTCCATACAATTTTGCCAGTAGTTAGAATGACACATCTATGGGACGATGGTATACAAAACTTCAAAGCTTTCCAACGTATTGTTCCGAAGCTATTCCACATTAAAAAATTGGGTTCTATGGGCGGTGCCATGCCCCTCGTCCAATACCCACCCCACTCTCCCTGTCGAAGGGCACGTCTAAATCGTAAGTGCCAAATATCTTTGATGTGTGATTTGCAGTTCCAAAGTTATTCAAAACAATAGGGTCGCTTAAAAAGTGCCACGCCCTTGTCCAACGCACATACAATTTAACCACTTGAACGGCACGTCTAAGCCATGATGCTGTATCAAATTTCAATGCTGGCCGACTTATAATTCCGAAGATATTTCACATTACAAACCTGAGTTCTATGGGCCGTGCCATGCCCCTCGTCCGATACCCACCCTATTCCCAATGTCGAAGGACACATCTAAATCGTAAGTTTGTGTCAAATCTTTTTGATGTGTGATTTGTAGTTCCATAGTTATTCAAAACATTTGAGTTGCTTAAAAAGTGCCACGCCCCTTGTCCAACGCTTACAAAGTTTTTCCAGTGAAATGGCACATCTAAACGGTGGGCCCGCACCGAATTTTAATACTGCCCGATTTCTGATTCCGAAGATATTCCATATTGAAAATTTAAGTTGTATGGGCTGTACCACGCTCCCTTGTCTAAAGCCCACCCCATTCCCCCTATCGAAAAACACAACTGAACCGTATTTTTGTACCGAGTGTCATTGATGTGAACGCTATAGTTCCTAAGTTACACCGGCATTTAAAAAGTGCCACGCCCCTTGTCCAACGCCCACTAAATTTTACCAGTGAAACGGCAGATCTAAAGGGTGGCCCGCACCAAATTTTAATGCTGTCCGACTTCTCATTACGAAGATATTCCATATTGAAAATTTAAGTTGTATGGGAAGTGCCATACAGCAACATACATTCAGCTAATCGGCTGTCTAGTTTTTGAGTTTTAGTGTCGTGGGACCAACAAACAAACATACATTAATTTTTATATACATATATAGATATTTGCTGCAATGACTCACAAAATTTGTTTATATCCATATTGTTTTGCACAAATATACCACAGTTAATTTCTGTCATCATAATGGGCATTGCAGGAAGGCGTAAAAGGTGGGCGTGGTCAACCTTATATAGCCTATGTTTATCGCTATGAAACACAGAATCATTTTACATCAACATTAATTTTCAGACATGCACCGTAGCTTTGTTTTGTTAGTTTAGTGGGCGTGGCCAAATATATTATAGTCCTTGTTTGCCGCAATGACACGCTAAATCGTCTGATACCCATATTGCTATGACAAATATACCATGGCTGATTTGTTATTATAGTGGGCGTAGCGAAAAGGCATATCAGGTGGGCGTGGTCAATCTTATATATCCTATGTTAACATCAATGAAACACGGAATCATTTGATATTAATACTGATTTACCGACATGTACCGTAGCTTCGTTTTGTTAGTTTAGTGGGCGCGGAAAGTGGGCGTGGCCGATTATATTATAGCCTATGTTTGCCGCAACGACACGCTGAATCGTTTGATACCCATATTGCCTTACAAAAGCATACCATAGATGAGTTTTGTTACCATAGTGGGCGTAATAAGGGGGCGTGGTCATTCTCATATAGCCTATGTACCATTCCCCCAGCTAAAAATATGTTTGGTGCTTATTTCATCTAAATCGGTTCAGCGGTTTTTGCCTGATTGTGGCTCAAAATATGTCACACTTGTTTTTATATAATAACACTTCGTTCAATAATGTGAATGCACAAAACTTTTCAAACAGACTGAAATATGTAGGTATACAATAAAAATTCAAATTTAGACTTCAACATTTTTTCACTTTATTTTGCCAAAAAACATGTCTTTGTGACGTTAGAGGATTTAGCATAGAGGGCTTAGCATATTTTTTAATTTTTGGCAATACAAATGCGTTTTTGCATTAATATTAATATAATAAAAAACACGTTTTTTTTATTACAATCAAAAAAAGTCAATTTTTTTAACATTGGCCCCCAAAATTTCGATAAGGTGTAATAATTTTGTTACACAGTGATCAGAGAATTTGTTCATCTAAACATTAGCAGCAAGTTTGCTGAAGACAGCAATACAAAATTTTGAATATCTTAAGACTTATAAAGAAAAAACTGGTTATAAAAACCCTAATACACACAAACTTTACACGGCTGTAACTTTTAAAAGGCAACTAACTTAGCAAAACCAAGCTAGGGTTTTGTTACTCTATAAGAGTACTATCGATTAGTCTTGGTCGGTTCCGGGTTAGAAAAAGCTGTCGCACAGTGTAATCGGTCATGAAACATTGAGACCTTTTTCCTTTTAAGTCTTCATAAATATTACGGTAACCTTCTATTAACTTTGATGGTTATGACAAAATACCGTAGAGCGTAAAGTAAGAGTAAAACACGCACAAAAAAAATAAAAAGGTTGGGAGATAAAAAATTGGGAGATGTTAAAAAACAAACCGCGAAAAGTGAGAATTAAGTGTACTGAAAGGCTTATTCTGTTAACGATCACGGCTACGAGTTCATTAAGGGGAAATAAACTCAGTTTTAGCATTAAGGGGGTAGTCAGGTAGAATCGACCATATTTTAAATAATTTTTTTTCATACAAATTTTTATTCCACATTAACAATTTTTTTATATGTATGTTATTGTACATAGTTTTGAGTACTGAAAAAAATAAATGTTTTATTTTTTTTTATTTATAAATTTTCGTTTATATCCGGGGGAGATATGGGCGACCGGAAGACGCCATTTTGAAATCTGGCTGGCACGATTTCTCCATTTTGGATGATCTGAAACATACCAAACAAATTTCATTTTGAAGTACAAATGAATGGCTCTCGTTTGAACTACAACGGTAAACAAATATTAATAAATAAACATTTAGTGCAATTGTAAAGTTTTTTCTCTTTTTTTGCTTGTTTTTTGTTAATAATTGTGTCATAACTTTGTTACATAGAAATGGACAATAATGATCGTAGTTCATGCGATAGCCAAACCTTTTCTGAAAATATAAAAAAAAAGTTTAAGCAAATCGGTGCAGTAGATCGGCCGTAATCGTGTCAGCCAGCTCAAAACAACAGCATCTACTTCACGCGCCAGGTGTGCGATTCGAGAGCGCGAGCCCTTACAGCTAATCTCATTTTCAATCGCTTTCGGATACTATCCGATGTAAAGGAAGGTTTCTACATGATTCCTAAGGGTTTAAATAGACCAAAACTGCAAAACAAATTTTCGATTTTTTGAAAGAAATCTACCTGACTACCCCCTTAATATAGCGAACTACGCATAGCTCCGAAAATAGAACAGCAACATTTAAAAATTGTCAGAAACCTTAAGATACAAACTTTAATATCTTGCTAAACGCCTAAAACATTGTATTGCATGAACATGCTGCCACTGCATCAGTCTGCTGTCCTCTCCATTGTTTAACAATTAAACAATTTGCTTAACTTTAGTTAAACGTTTTAAGTCAAAGGCTGTTTTTTGCACAGTTTTTTCCATAGACTGCTGCCTGCTAAAAAAACGAGGCGCAAAAATGTACAAAAAGCCTACTGCTGTGCTCGACGTTATCCTGCTATGCAATACACAACTGTGTATTGTGATTTTTTGGCTTATTTTGAATTCAGAATTTGCAACGGACGCCTGCCGTCCTGGTGCATGCTGGCCAGGTCGTGATTCCACTCCAGTTGCTGCACGTTCGCACACAGAAGCACAAGCATTTATTTGCAGTCAGTGTTTTACTGTCTTTCGGAGATGATTGTGTTCTTCGCTTGTTTAAATTGTTACGAATATAAAAAAGCACAAACATTGCGATAAATCTCTATCTCTGCGTGTGCACTGTACAATGCGTGCCATGTCATCCGAGTTTGCTACTGTCCTTATGTTGCTCGGCCAGGCCTGACACAAGTCTTACATTTTTTACTTTTCAACTCATTTTGGATACATTCTAGATGCATTTGCGATTTTCGACGATTGTCATAATGTTCGTTTTACTGACGAAAGCCCCTCATACTGACGCAGGGGATTCAGTTAGTCGTTTCTCCATATCAACTGCACAACTTCTATCACCACTGAAATTACAAAGCACAGCTCAGGAAAAACATAACAATTTCGCTAATCATCATCGCTATCGCTGGTCAAAAGTGGCGGATATTGTTATATGATATGTTATATTTTCAATGTTACTCTTACTTTTGGAGTCTAATTTCTCACGTTCGCTAAGGCCCCGGTAGTTTTTAAAGTTCTATCTGACATTATTACAAAATTCGAAAAGAGGGTTGTTACTCTTTACCTTGCGCACTTACCAGCACAATTTTGCGGTACACGGTCGGACGTTTTAGCGACAGCTACAAGTTATACATATGGTGTGCAAATTAAAAGTGGTGGTGGGACTGCTGTTGCCTTATGTGCACGCACATGGCACACTTTGCCGGGAACTCGAGCGGACGCGGCAAGCGATATAACATAAAAAGAACAATCATTTGATCGGATTAGGTTAGATTTCAAATTACATCCGATAGGAAATTATGACATTTTGCAAGCGTGTGCCCGCTCGGGTTTGCACTGTCGTTATCGGTTTTAGATACGAGAAAACACATAAGAAGGAGGTGAATTATTTACTGGCTACCGTACACACATTTTGGGGTTGATAAATTTGAGGTCACAGAAGAAAACTCTTCAAAATATGCAAATCTTACTCAAAAATAATAAAACGTATATGTACATCGATATGAATTTTAAATAAAATAAAGTATGTAAATAAATATTTCCTGCACTCGGTTCTGAGTTCAGCTCAACTTTAGGTTTTTCAATATCCATTCATTTATTTATTTACAATGTCCTTACATACTAAGGCGCTAAAACTAAAATAAAAGCCTCTAAAGGGAATTCAAATTAAACTAATTAAGGGCAAGGTTGAGAGACTCTAAAAATTTTGATTTGGGAAGCGCAAAATCGAAGTCCAAGGACACAAACAGTCCATTGAGCTCGATCAAAACTCTGGAAAGAGGAGCATTCTGCGTGTAAGTCATCCTCACGAAGCTAACATAAAACGGCACAGGGGTCGGAAGGAATCTTATAGCCTATTTCCACCGGGCCTTAAATGCATTTAACATCGCATTTAAATGCTCTAATTCCCATGCAATTGTTTTTGTATCAAAGTGAGTTAACTCACTTTAAAAACTGAGTTAACTCAGTTTTGCCCTTTACAGACGTCTAACAGAATATGTTATGTTAAAAGCTGGAGCAATTTTGACAAATGTACAAGTTTTGATAGCATGCTTTTCGGCGCTGCAAGAGCCGCACGAACACAAACAAAAGAGGGGATTCGAATTGCGTTCGGTGTGGTAGATTTTTTGCTAAGACAATTACTTTTTACCAGGGACCGTAACAGTTATAAGTTTTATTATAAAAATCAATGTTTAACAGTTATTTTTTGATTTTTATTTTATGACTCAAAAAATAACAGTTATTTAGTATTTATATTTTAAAAATCCTTGAATAACAATTATTTTTGATTTTTTTTTTATTAGTCCATAAGTAACAGTTTTCTTTCGATTTTTATTTTAGTTGACCTATGATAACAGTTATTGGTGACTTTTATTTAAAAAAGTCATAATACAAATTATTCAGTGACTTTTATTCATAAAAGTCATCAATAAAAATCATTCGGTGACTTTTATTTTTTAAGTCATCAATAAAAATCATTCAATGACTTTTATTTATAAAAGTCATCAATAAAAGTCATTAGATGACTTTTATTTTTTAGGTCATCAATAAAAATCATTCAATGACTTTTATTTATAAAAGTCATCAATAAAAGTCATTAGATGACTTTTATTTATAAAAGTCATCAATAAAAATCATTCAATGACTTTTATTTTTTAAGTCATCAATAAAAGTCATTAAATGACTTTTATTTATAAAAGTCATGAATAAAAATCATTCAATGACTTTTATTATAAAAGTCATCAATAAAAATCACTCAATGACTTTTATTTTTTAAGTCGCAACATAAAAGTCATTTTCATTAATCGCAGTACTGGATTCATTAAATATCAAAATGTATATATATTCTTGATCGGCTGAACAAAAACAATAGAACAAACCACATATATATTACGAGAAGGGCCCACGAGAAGGGCTTAAAAAAACATCATTTGTATCTCATTTGAAGTGCTTTCACCAATTTTGATGTCAAGCCATCTTTTAAATCATGTTTCCATATACGAAATCTTAACCCATCGTTGGGCCAGTTAAATTTTGATTTTCGAATAATTATAAAATACGTGTCGAATAAGTTTTGATCTAGAATATTTTCAGGAAGTTCAAATTCAATACCCGACAAATTTAGATATTCCAGTAGTGCAATTAATGAAAATGACTTTTATGTTGCGACTTAAAAAAAAAAAGTCATTGAATGATTTTTATTGATGACTTTTATAAATAAAAGTCATTGAATGGTTTTTATTGATAACTTTTATAAATAAAAGTCATTGAGTGATTTTTATTGATGACTTTTATAATAAAAGTCATTGAATGATTTTTATTGATGACTTTTATAAATAAAAGTCATTTAATGACTTTTATTGATGACTTATAAAATAAAAGTCATTGAATGATTTTTATTGATGACTTTTATAAATAAAAGTCATCTAATGACTTTTATTGATGACTTTTATAAATAAAAGTCATTGAATGATTTTTATTGATGACCTAAAAAATAAAAGTCATCTAATGACTTTTATTGATGACTTTTATAAATAAAAGTCATTGAATGATTTTTAATGATGACTTAAAAAATAAAAGTCACCGAATGATTTTTATTGATGACTTTTATGAATAAAAGTCACTGAATAATTTTTATTATAACTTTTTTAAATAAAAGTCACCAATAACTGTTATAATAGGTCAACTAAAATAAAAATCGAAAGAAAACTGTTACTTATGGACTAATAAGAAAAAAATCAAAAATAATTGTTATTAAAGGATTTTTAAAATATAAAAAAAAATAATTCTTATTTTTTTATATTTCCGTAAAAATTGCATAATAAAAGTTTATTGCCAAATATGATTCTTGACACGAAAAGAAATCTGTTGGTATATTTAATTTATTTGTGTGACTTTTCCTTCATAGTAAACTTTTCAAATATAGTTTTCATAAATAACTGTTATTTCCGGTCCCTGCTTTTTACTGTATTTTTCGCAAAAATACATATCGTCTGTCATAATCAAAGTCAAAACTTCTATTATTTGCTAATAATAAATGCTGAAAAAGAAAACAAAAACGCGGAACACCTCACTAACCCTCTTGACATTAAAAATTCAGACAGCTCTGGTATCAATCAGCTGACAACTTTCATAAATGAAATAAACATTGACAAATGAAATAAATTTTCACAAATATAAAAACCCAGACTGTTAAGAAGGAGAAGCATTTTGCGAAAAATGCAGTAAAAAGTAATTGTCTTAGCAAAAAATCTACCACCCCGAGCGCAATTCGAATCCCCTCTTTCGTTTGTGTTCGTACGGCTCTTGCAGCGCCGTAAAGCATGCTATAAAAATTTTTACATTTGTCAGTATTGCTCCAGCTTTTAACATAACATATTCTGTTAGACGTCTGTAAACGACAAAACTGAGTTAACTCAGTTTTGAAAGTGACCGCCACAAAGTGGCGGGTACTTTTATCAGACGCCAATATTTGGATATTTTGATTTTTAATTGAAAAACTCGTCAACAGTTTATCCTAAAGAGTTAATAATCATAGATATCCTAAATAATGCATCAGTGAACAGTTTGAGACCAAAAAAAGTGTGTTTTAAAGCAAGATGTGTCGGAGTCGCTGTAAAACAAACAGGTATATCACATTACCCGAACTTACTCTACATATTTCAAATATTTTTTTAAATAAGTATATGCGGTTGTGCAATGATGGAAATATGGGTACCAAATTAAAGACATCCTTTTAACTAAATTTTCAATTTTGAAGTTTCAGGACCAAAATGTGTCAGGTGCGGAAAACATACATGATTTGGATTTCAGTCTGTAGATTCATACATCTAAATTTTATTCTATTTCAAAGTTCCAGTCTAGAAAACACTTTTATTAGGTGCATTTTTCGTGTCGAGTAGTTTAGAAATGTACAGAAATATTTTATAAAACCCAGTAGCAGTAGCTTACTTACAAGGAGCATAGAATTGCTTTCGTAAAAGAGTCTATCAAAGAAGAAAACCCGATTTCCGGGACGATGTGTTGTTATCCAACCAATAATTATAAAAATAATAATAACTGTAAATTTGTTTGACGTCTACAAAGTTTAATGAGGTTAAGGAATTACGTAATTCGCACTAGTTTACAAGCAAACTCTAAGATTGCGATATTTAATTTTTAACTTAGAATTTTGTATTTGCATACTTTGTTAATTTAGGTTAATTTTAAGTTAAAAATTAAATATTGCAATCTTCGAGGGAAAATTTTTTGAAAATTTGCAACCAATTGTAATTTAGAAAGGATGTTTTCTTGCTTTTATTGAACTGAATTTGTTATTGCAATTTCAAAGTCAATCGTCGATACTGTGTCTCTTTCAATTGATAAAAGTGACAAACAACCTTTCAACAACCATTGTGGAGCGCAAATAGTTTTTTACAAGTTTCAGTTTTGAAAAACTTTACATTTTTATATACAAGCTTCTCTCGGGGGCCCCCCGCAGCCCGGGTCCGACCCTCCGCACCTCACCACCCCCCGTTAAGCCGCTACTGGGCAAGAGCTACAACTGCACATCCACTGACTGTGCAATCGAATCCAACCATCTCGATTTTGTGCATTACTCTCCGAAAGCGAAATCTGAAACCAACAAAAAGCGCGAATAATTTGATAAGATACGTGAGTGAGTAAATGTGCAGATGGCGCCAACCCTTCAGTCACACTTCCTCCGTATTACTGGCGCGTTAAAGCTGTTATTACCCGCAATGCTGCGTAGTGTTGTATAAATGACGATAGCGTTGGTGGACGTCCGAGAAAAAAAATTTACTTTATGTTTCGATTAATGTAACTGCACAAACAGACACATTACCTATACGGATAAATGAATTACAAACTTACTCGCGTATGTATTTACATATGTATATGTTTGTGTACATACATACGCACATGTAAAAAATTGTCGTAAAGTGGTGGCAGTTTGAGATTTTACTTCCAAATTTTTAGCTTAAAACTAATACAGGCATTATTTAAACTACCAAAGTTAAGTTATGGTAGAAGCGACTGAAATGTTATCCTTCATATAGTCTAAAATACATCATATACATACATATATACATATCGCTAGTTGTATGAGTTTTCACACTTTTTTATATTAAAAAAAGGGGCATCTTCACTTGAAACACAATCGTCAAAAAAGCGAAGTCGGTAATAAAAAAGAAGGTGCAGTCGTTGCCACTTTCGTAAGGATTCTTCTGCAATAAAGTCACATGATTCATTGTTAGAAACAGGACCCAGTCGTAATAGTGACTGGGATATTTAATGATTTAAATGTGGAGAACTGTAACAAAATAAAGAAGTACAATACTACAATACTGTGTAGTCAATTTTATTATACACTAGTAGGGCCCTGCGGCTTTGCACGCAAGCTTGAAGTCAATGGGCCCAATAAATCAAGTTTCTTCATACTACACTCTATGGGCGATGCCACGCCTCTTTTATGTAATGCCCATTTCATTCCTCTAGTCGACGGGTGTGACCCGGTTTCATTGATATGCGACTTTCAGTTCCAAAGTTACGTGGAAAATTTCAGTCACAAAAAATATGCCGCGCTCCTTGTTCAATGTCCATAAAATTTTGCCAGTAGAATGACACATCTATGGGACGATGGTATACAAAACTTCAAATCTTTCCAACTTATTGTTCCGAAGCTATTCCGCATTTAAAATTTTGGTTCTATGGACGGTGCCATGCCCCTCGTCCAATACTCACCCCACTCTCCCTGTCGAAGGGCACATCTCAATCGTAAGTTTGTGTCAAATCTCTTTGATGTGTGATTTGTAGTTCCAAAGTTATTCAAAACATTGGAGTTGCTTAAAAAGTGCCACGCCCCTTGTCCAACACTCACAAAGTTGTACCAGTGAAACGGCACATCTAAACGGTGGCTCCGCACTTTTAATGCTGCCCGATTTCTCATTCCGAAGATATTCCATATTGAAAATTTAAGTTGTATGGGCGGTGTCACGCCCCCTTGTAAAAAACCCAGGCCATTCACCCTATCGAAAAACACAACGAAATCGTACTTTTGTACCGAGTGTCATTGATGTGAACGCTATAGTTACACCGGCATTTAAAAAGTGCCGTAAAACGGCACATCTAAACGGTGGTCCCGCACCAAATTTTAATGCGTCCGACTTCTCATTACGAAGATATTCCATATTGAAAATTTAAGTTGTATGGGAGGTGCCATACAGCCAACATACATTCAGCTAATCGACTGTCTAGTTTTTGAGGTTTAGTGTCGTGGGACCAACAAACAAACATGCATTAATTTGTATATACAACTAGCTGGGCCCTGCGGCTTTGCACGCAAGTTCTCTTGTTTCCCCCGATACAAATGCTTAACCCATTGTTGACCCCGTCAGATTTTGATTAAAAAACAAAAAACATGTGTCTATCTTTGATTTCAAGTGTTTCCAAAAATTTGTAAGTCAAAAGGCCCATTATATCATGTGTTTTCACATTTACTCTAAACAAATTCTAAACTCTTGATTTACCACGGTAGATTTAGATTTTCAAACAAATTAAAAGCACGTTTTTATTATTTCCCGATTCCCGAAATGAAGAACACGTGTCAAATTATCCCTAACTTAGAGTACTTCCACCAAGTTTGAAGTCAATCGGCCCATTAATTCATGTTTTTCCACAATTTATCCACACAAACTTCTAACCCGTCGTTGATCCAGTTCGATTTCGATTTTGAAAATAATGAGAAACACCTGTCTATTTTTATTTTTGAAGTCAATAGGCCCATTTTCATAAACAAACCTTAACCTATTGTTGGTCCAGTGAAATTTTGATTTTCGAAAAATTATAAAATACGTGTAGAATTATTTTTGCTCAAAACTTCCTTCCAGTCAAATTGTGCTACTAAGTTGAAAGTTCGTACCATGTTTCATTGATGTGGGTTTACAGTAGTGCGTAAATGTTGGGTCATAAAAAATGTGCCACGCCCTTTGTCCAACGCCGATCAAATCTCACCAGTAGAATGACACATATATGAGACGACGGTACACAAACTTTCAATACTGTGTGGCTAACGATTCCGAAGCTATTCCGAAGCCCCTTATCCAACGCCCATCAAATTTTAACAGTAGAATGACACTTCTATGGGATGATGTCATACCAAATTTTAATGCTGTGCGACTTACTATTCCGAAGCTATTCCATTTAAAAGATTTGAGTTGGACGGGCGGTGCCACACCCCTTTGTTCAATACCCACCCCATTCCCTCTATTGAAGGACATGATTAAATAGTAAGTTTGTACCAAATTTAATTGATGTGTGACTTATGGTTCCAAAGTTATTGTCCAAAAATTTATTCTTGTGGTGCCACGCCCCGTTTTCCGACTTTTCTTTTTTCCTAAACCTTCACGTAACAATTTCAAACAAACCCGCCGAAGGAAGTATCCAAGTTGGTCCAGGCGTTTTCAAGGTTTAAGCAGCCGAACGGACCACGATTCATTTTTATATACATACAGCTGCGGCAATTAGAATAGTACCACCACAAGAAACGAAATTGTATTCAATAAAAAGGCCTAACCAATTCATTTAATTTATTTTAGATTATAGTTTAAAATACCGTTACAACATAAGTCAACTTTTCAAAAGTCAAAATGTTACATAAAGTTTATATTTTCAGAAATTTTTTACGTTTTCAGCAAAATCATATAAAAGGACACGGCAAAAAAAATAGCACTTTTATTTCTTTGTGCATGAATATCAAAAAATACTAAAGGAAGGAATTTATTTCTTTGTAGCATAAAATCGACGTTAAAAATTATACCTAATTAATTAATATTTTGTTGCGTGGCCATTGTTGGCAATAACAGCAGCACAACGTCTTGGCATGGAGTTAACCAAATTTTGGCACCGCGCGACCGGAATCGCATCCCAAGATTCTTTAGTAGCAATCCAAAGAGCTTCATTATTTGTTGGATTTCGCTTAGAAACTGCCTTCTTCACATCGGTCCATAAATTTTCAATCGGATTGAGGTCCGGCGATTGTGCAGGCCAATCCATGACAGTAACCGAGTTGCGTTTGAACCACTTTTTAGCTTTCTTGGAGGTATGTTTAGGGTCGTTGTCCTGTTGGTACACCCACAGTAACGGCATTTCCTCTCTCGCATAAGGTAGCATCACATTTCGTAGTATTTCCACATAAACATTCTGATCCATAATAGTTTTAATCCAATGTATGGGCCCAACGCCGTAATAGGAGAAGCATGCCCATATCATTATGCTAGAGCCACCATGTTTGATTGTTTTTGTTGTGAACTTTGGATCGTACTCAGCATTCGCAGGCCTTCTTACATAAAGACGAGAACCTCTGTTGCCATATAAGACGATCTTACTCTCATCCGTCCATAGTATGTTCCTCCATCGTTCCGCTGGCCAGTTCAAATGCTCTAGCAAACTGCTTTCGTTTTTTCACATGCTTGCTACTTAAGAGAGGGGCTTTTCTTGGACTGTGGGCTTTCAGGTTATGATCTCTTAGCTTGCTGCGAACAGTTGTAATGCATGCAGTTATATTCAGCTCCTTTTTTAGCTCCGTGGCAGCTTTAAATGGTTCTTTTTTGCTCAGCCTGATTAAACGTTTAACGCTTAGAGGTGATATTGCGCGCTTTCGGCCACGTTTCTCGGGTTTCGCCGTAAATATTAATGCATTACGAATCATTTTATTTGAGCATTTAAGAATTTTCCTTACATCCGAATATGTGCTGCCTTCCGAAATCATGTTTTTTATGATTTTACGTTGTTCAGTAGTGCAGTGTTTTCCACGCCCCATTGCTGCTAAAAAATTCATATTAATTGACTTGTTTTTTTACAGAAAACTGCAAAAAGTGTACGAACTTGAAGAAATTTATACTTTTAATTTGATATTTATAAGGAAATTTTTGCTCTTCGTGAAAAGATGTATGAATGGTGCTATTATTTTTGCCGCACTGATCTGCACTCTGCTCGTGAAACTGCTTTATATAAAAAAGGTGTCAAACTTTTAAGTAACGGAACCCTACTTATATAAAGAGAGTAGTACGTATAATGGTATTTTACAGAAATAAACGAAAATATAGCGACACGTAATTTTTTCTTATAGGAAATAGTTATATTGGTTTACCGGTGCTATTATATTTGCCGCAACTGTATATAGATATACTACTGTGTACAAAGAATACCCGGAATTTGTTTATAATTCAAAAAATCTTTATTTATTCTTCCAAATCAATTTCATCGCCTTCAAAGTAGTCCCCCCCCCCGATGCAATGCACTTATGCCAACGGACTTTGCAATCTTCGAAGCATGCCAAATAGTCACCTTCCGGTATGGCCTTCAATGCGCGCGGCGATTCACGTTGAATCTCTTCAATCGATTCAAAACGGTGTCCTCGAAGTGGTCTTTTGAGTTTGGAGAATAGCCAGAAATCACAAGGAGCTAAATCAGGCGAATACGGTGGCTGTGGAACGATATGAGTTGGCGAAATGCTCACGAAGAACCAATGCCGTGTGAGATGGTGCATTATCGTGATGCGAAAACCAAGAGTTGTCTCTCCATAAATCCGGCCTCTTTTTGCGAATAGCTTCACACAAACGACGCATAACGCTCAAGTAATATTCCTTGTTGACAGTTTGGCCCGGCGGAAGGAACTCATAATGCACAACACCACGATAATCGAAAAAATCGAATTCCGGGTATTCTTTGTACACAGTAGTATGTAGAGTAAGTTCGGGTAATGTGATATACCTGTTTGTTTTACAGCGATTCCCGACACATTTTGCTTTAAAACACACTTTTTTTGGCCTCAAACTGTTCACTGATGTATTATTTAGTATATCTATGATTATTAACTCTCTAAGATAATCTGTTGGCGAGTTTTTTAATTAAAAATCAAAATACCCAAATATTGGCGTCTGAAAAAAGTGGCGGGTAATGTGATATACCATTGGCGGGTAATGTGATATACCCGAAAAAACGTTATTTAACGGACCTATTAGTTTCAAACTTGGTGAAAATACTCCAAATCAAAAATAACACAGTGCACAGTGATTCGACTCCATACAACCGCGGGACAAAATTAGAAGGAGTGGTCCGTTCTTCATAAAATTTGGTATACTAGTTAACCATGATCTGCTGAATTGAAATATCCATTTGGTTTTTCTTAAACTGTTGTAGTTTGGCAATGCCTGAGGCTTCATTTTGCCAATTTCGTCATTTTTGGAAAGCTATAGCGTCAAATGTGTTGGCTAGGTTTTTCACATTTTACATTTAACATTTTACGTCAACATTGATTATTCCAAAGAGTAACAGAAATTGGCTTCGGACCCTCTGGTTTTGCAATAAAAACGATAAAAATAGATGTATGTTTTGCATTTTTGCAGATTTTATCATTTTTCGTGCTAATTGCATACTTTTAGGCATAAATAAAATAAATTTTGTCGAAAAATACGTGTTTAGACCACTTTTAAAATTGAATTATTTTCTGAGATCGGAAGATATCGGAGGATATAATTACATGAGCCGGCAAAGAAAGAATGCTTCTTAAAATAAAAAAAAATCCAGGAACATACTTTCACATACTTTTTAGATATTTTCGTCTAAGTTTTGCCAATTTTCAGATTTTTAACTTAGAAAAATATTTTGAATTAAAAGTGAAGTAAAAGCCTACGCTCTGCAAATTTTGGGAAAACATTAAAAGCGAAAATGGCCACATCATTTAATATTCTATATTGAAAGTTTAAGCAACTTCGTGCCAACCAATTAGTTTTAAAATTTGTTGTACTCAATAGACTAAAAAACAGAAAATATGAGTTTAAATTTTTTTGTGAAACCAGTATGGACTAAGCGCCATATGGACTAAGCGCCATAAACAATAAATGGTAATCATATAAACATAAGTTCCCGTTTTTTTCACTCAAATACAGCACCGTCTGGTAACAATCACTTTTGTTTGTTTTCAGTTTCTCTCTCTTTCGTTGGAAAATATCAACTAATTTTAACAGTAGCGATAAACGATCCTACCAACAAAATACATGTGGTTTTTGGTATTGCGGGGATGCTATAACCTTATTATTGAGACATGTATTATTCGATTGCTTCCCACAAGTAATTCGAGCCCAATAAATAATATAAAACTAAAGAACAAACTAAAACTATGTATAGTTAATTACCGAATAAAAAAAACTATGCTAAATATGATTCAAGATGTTTTTAGTAAGCAGCTCCGACATATTCTGTACATGAACGCATGAAAGTAGCAGAGTATAATTTTTGAAACGCTGTAGTGGCTTAACAGTGAAAGTGATTGAAATGAAATTAATATGCACTATAGATCTTTGAATGCTCTTTTACCAGAAGTCACTTATATAATTTTAGCTCTCACGGTTTCCAGGATATTCAAGGATAAAAATTTAGTTGATGTCCTTGATGTCCTTTTTCATAAAATTTTTCAAAAAGGACATTTGTTTCTTAAACTTCATACCATTACCTTTCATTTGACATTATTCCTTTCTGACATTTGAGTCAAGAGATATGATTTTTTAAAAGTTTCAGTAAGGGGCACTAAGCCGCCATCTTTAAACCGCATTTAAAAAAAAACTCGAACATACCCAGAAAAATTCCTTGGCACTTTTTCATCTACTGAGGTCCTCTATCGAATGAGATATGTTTGACCTTGTCCCTTTTTTTAGTGTTGCACAGTGTAATTAGAGACGTGTTTCTAATTTTTTTGAAAAATCACAATCTGACGGGGTAAACCAAGGGTTAAACATTTTTATCGAGAAACATGATTTCATGGATTTTTTTATCTAAAACTTAACCATAACAGATTTTTGAGAATATTCCACTTCAAATATTATAAAATAAAGTATATAGACATTTCTGTATACAAAAAGCATTACTGTCATAAGTTTGGGTACTGAGATGTGCTATATGACATTACCCGAACTTTGGTATATCACATTACCCGAATTTGACTTTTTGCGAAAAAAATATTTGAAAAAAACGATAATAATTTTGTTGAGAAGAGCGTACCTCGCAAACTCATAATCGATATCACTGATTTACTTCTGATTAGCCTCGAACTTTGTAATAATATTTTTTTTGTACCTTTTATGCTTTCAAACTTCGTGACCAAAAACTTGTGCAAGCCTACTCAAAGCACTTCATCACACTGACGGTAAACTTTTTACGCAATCACATCCAAAATCATGCAGCACGAGTTTTTTAGCTGTTATGATGTTTTAAAAAGGTTAATTTTGAAACAGCTCAACGCACTTGTGAAATAAGCACCTATGTACACTATGGTCAATAAGTACCGGGACTGTGTCAAAAAAACAAAATTGTTTTATTCTTCTGGTAAATTTATTTTATCCCCTTCAAAATAAGCCCCAGCTGAAGCAATACACATATGCCAACGCTTAATCCAATCGTCCATGCACTTCTGGTAAGCCGAAGCAGGTATGGCCGTCAGCTCTCGCGTCGCATTTTCTTTTATGACCTCTATGGACTCAAATCTCTTTCCACGAAGCGGTAACTTGAGTCGGGAGAACAGGAAAAGTCACATGGTGCCATATCTGGAGAATATGGAGCCTGATCGATGATAGCCTGATCACTGTGTTTGTTCAAATAATCGCGAATAATGTGTGCTTTGTGAGACGGCGCATTATCGTGGTGCAAAATCCAGCTGTTATCGGCCCACAAATCCGGTCGTTTTCTACGAATAGCATCTCTCAAACGCCTCAATACTTCAAGGTAATACTCTTTATTAACGGTCGGAACGTATTCACAATGCACCACACCACGATAATCGAAGAAAACAATGAGCATAACCTTGATTTTTGATCGACTTTGGCGCACTTTTTTTGGTTTTGGCTCGCCTTCAGCACGCCATTCGGATGATTGCTGGCTAGTTGTCACGTCGAATTCATAGACCCATGTCTCATCACCAGTAATTATACGTTTCATGAACGTTGGGTCCTTCTTAGCTTCGGAAATCATGTCTTCAGCCACTTGCTTTCGATGATCTTTTTGGACGAAATTCAAGTCTTGAGGAACAAGCCGTGCGGCGACGCGTTTCATGCGCAAAATATCGACAACAATGTGTTGTGCGCTTCCATAAGAGATGTTAAGATCGTTAGAAATCTCTCTGAGGCTCACATGACGATTTTCAAGCACGATTTTCTTCACAATTTCAACATTTTCGTCGGTATTCGATGTTGAAGGACGTCCAGAACGAGGAAAGTCTTCTACCACTTCACGACCACTTTTGAACATTTTATACCACTCGAACGCTCTGGTGCTTGATAGAGCAGACTCCCCAAATGCTTTCTGGAAGATTTTAAGCGCATTGGCACAAGAAATTTCGTTCTTAAGACAAAATTTCAAACAAATACGTTGATCAACAAAATTATCCATTGTAAAATGCGACGAAGTACAAAAAGTTGACTGACGCTAACAGCTGCCAAACAAAAACTAATGATGCAATCCCGCTCAAAATTTGACACAGATGTCAGTTAAGGTCTTACCGACCTAAAAAAAACGGCGGAAAATGTAACATACACAGTCCCGGTACTTATTGACCATAGTGTATATCACATTACCCGACCATATCACATTACCCGAACTTACTCTATAGATATTTGCTGCAATGACTCGCAACATTTTTTATATCCATAGTGTTTTGCACAAATATACCACAGTTAATTTCTGTCATCATAATGGGCATTGCAGAAAGGCGTTAAAGGTGGGCGTGGTCAACCTTATATAGTCTATGTTTACCGCTATGAAACGCAGAATCTTTTTACATCAACATTAATTTTCAGACTTGTACCGTAGCTTTGTTTTGTTAGTTTAGTGGGCGCGGAAATTGGGTGTGGCCGATTATATTATAGCCTTTGTTTGCCGCAATGACACGCTGAATCGTTTGATACCCATATTGCTGTGACAAATATATCATGACTGATTTGTTATTATAGCGGGCGTGGCGAGACGGCGTATTAGGTAGGCGTGGTCAATCTTGTATATCCTATGTTAACGTCAATGAAACACGGAATCATTTGGTAGTAATACTGATTTACCGACATGCACCGTACTTCGTTTTGTTAGTTTAGTGGGCGCGGAAAGTGGGCGTGGGCGATTATATTATAGCCTATGTTTGCCGCAATGACACGCTGAATCGTTTGATACCCATATTGTCTTACAAAAGCATACCATAGATGAGTTTTGTTACCATAGTGGGCGTAAGAAGGGGGCGTGGTCATTCTGATATAGCCTATGTACCATTCCCCCAGCTAAAAATACGTATGTTTGGTGCTTATTTCATCTAAATCGGTTGAGCGGCTTTTGCCTGATTGTGGCTCAAAAAAGCAACGTCACACTTGGCTTTATATAATAGTATAGATACTCGTTAGGTTAGGTTAGGTTAAAGTGGCTGCCTAGGCACGGGACTTGCCGAAAGACACACTTAGGCCACGAAAAGGGCCCATTGTGATACCACAAGGAGGGAGTGATCTGAGTTACTGCAAGTTAAGTGCCTATACATGCCATTTTGTCTTGTGGATAAAACCTAGCAAGTCCCTAATGTTGACTGATCTAAGGTCATCCAGGTTGTCGAAGAAAGTAGAGCCCAAGGCTTTCCACCTTCGTATAGAGAGAGCCGGGCAGTGACAGAGGAGGTGACTCCCGACTGTCAAGACCTAGCCTGTAGGCATGACGACCAAATGTACAATGTCCTGTAAGAATCGAGACGATCATACTGATGTGTTGTCTACTAAGCGAGACAAGAATTCTAGTGCGCCCGGGGTTTAAAGTGGGCCATAGTTGTTTTGTGATTGAGCAAGTGCTCTCCTCCTGCCATCGCTTGTTGGCTATGCTGAGGAAAGAAGAGCGAATTTTGAGTTTACATGTAGCGAGAGGGATGCCTACTGTAATATTAATGTTGTCATCTGGAAGGGTGGTGCCACGTCTGGCGAGCTCATTGGCAATGCAGTTTTCTCTAATATCTCTGTGGCCCGGTACCCAAGTCAGAGTGATGTTGTACTCACACCCGAGCTCATTCAGCAGAGATCGGCAAAGAGAGACCACTTTTGATGTGGTGAACGCCTTCTTGAGGGCTTTGATTGCTGCCTGACTGTCCGTGAAGATCCTAACAGTATCACCAGGTAGGTTGTGCTGTTTTAGCAAAGACAGGGATTTAAAAATTGCTAGTACTTCCGCTTGGAAGACACTGCAGAAGTTTGGAAGGCGAAAACAGTCTTCCATAGGAGGGTCAACACACAAAACACCACACCCCACCCTGCCATCCAACTTGGAGCCGTCTGTGTAGAAGCATACTCCAGTTCTAGACACCGTGTCTTGTACCCACTCCAATCTTTGGGGTATGTGGGTTGAGAATTTGGTGTCAAAGAGGTATGACGGTAGGGAGTGATCTATGTTGTTGGGAAGGTCGGTTACTTTGCCCAGGATACGGCAATGTCCGAAATCAGTGCGCGCCCATCCCCAGATAGTGTTCAGTCTTACTGCGGAGAGGGTTGCAACTTGTTTCCCATAAAGATCAACGGGGAAAAGGTGGAGCAGGGTGGATGGTGTTGATCGCATGGCGCCGGTTATAATGAGCGCCGCCGACCGTTGAACCGAGTCCAATGGCTTCTGATAGACCCTCTTATCTAGGGCCGTCCACCAGACTACCGCTCCATAGAAGAGAATAGGCCTGATCACTGAAATAAAGATCCAGTACATTATTTGCAGCCGCCGTGGCTCAGTTGGTTAGTGCGTTGGACCGCGAGTCGCAGGCAGCAACCTCAGGTTCAAATACTGCCTGCAATAACACCTAAAAAAATAACGGGAAAACTCGTTTTCTCTTTCGGTGGCTGTCCTCTCAGCTGGAAATGGCAAACCTCTGAGAGTAAAAATTGCTTATGAAAAAGCTCCCAACCTGCCGTTCGGAACCGGCATTAAACTGTAGGTCCCTTCAACCCGCGTAAAAATTCACACGCACAACACGGGTAGTTGCGGGAAGCTAGGCCTTAGTCTCGCGTAAGCGGGCTGTCGTGCCAGTCAATTAATAAAAAAAATTACATTATTCGTAGTTGCAGGCCCCATTTTTTTTTCAACTGCTCTCTTGCAGGAGTACAATGCTACTGTAGCCTTGCGAACCCTTTCCAGTATATTCGCTTTCCAGCTGAGTTTTCTGTCCAGCAATATACCAAGATACTTGGCCTGCGATTTAATACTTAAAACTGTACCACTTAGAATAGGTGGACTAAAAGTAGGAATTACGTGTTTCCTTGTGAAGAGAACCAGGTCAGTTTTGGAAGGATTAACCCCCAGACCGTTCTGATTGCACCAGGATACGAGTAGGTTAAGGGCACCCTGGAGGAGATCGACCAGTGTCGGAAGATTCTTCCCTTATACCGCAATCGCTACATCGTCCGCATATGCAACCACATTGCACCCTGTCTTGTTTAGTTGCAGGAGTAGTTCATTTAGTGCCAAGTTCCAAAGGAGGGGGACACAGAGAGGACACCTCCTTGTGGGGTGCCCCTGCTTACCTGCTTGTTGAAAGCTCCCTCAATATCAAGAAAAGTCACCAAAGTGAATTCCTTGTAAAGTAGGGAGTATTCAATTTGTTGCACAAGTGCGTGAAGAGCTGTCTCTACGGATTTACCCTTCGTATAAGCGTGCTGATTAGGGGATAGTAGATGACCAACATTTTCCCTAATGTAGATATAGATACTCGTACTGTTCCTCATTTTTGGCAAAGCAGAAGAAAGCAACTAAAAGTGCAACTAATAGCAACTAATCATGTCTAATTTGCTAAGCACATTTCAGCACATTTTATATTTTAAAAATGTTTATACACAAACACAGTTTGAGCGCATACAACAAAAATCAGCTGTTTCGCAAAACACTTCCGCATTTTATGCATGGTGAGGCCACAGATAACTGATCTTCATGATTCATCACTTAATGAGTTATCTGTGGTGAGGCAATGCAAGAATATGAGCTGCCACGTTAGTTTGAAAATTTTAAAGCCTTTTTGTTATTTGTAAAACTCTGTTTCGCACCGTCCAAACCTCATATCGCTGCATCCAATGAATACCCCTATTGTTTGTGAAGTTTTCAGTGTAACCAACCGTAAAGTTATAGCAAATACCTATGTTGTATGGCAGGGAACGTACCGGTTATGGTTTTTATCAAAAAAGTCAAATTTTAACTGTTATCATTTAACTTTTATTTTTCCCGACAAAAATAAAAGTTATTTTGCGTCTTTTATCACTTCAGGCAAAAATAACTGTTATTTATGACTTTTATTTTATCGGTCAAATATCATCTTTTTCAGTCTAATATATCAGGCAATTTTTTCAAAGGCCGTTTGACCGAAAATAACTGTTATTTTTACCGATAAAATACAAGTCAAAAGTAACAGTTATTTTTGCCTGAAATGATAAAAGGCAAAAAAAAACAGTTACTTTTAACTTTTATATATTAGTAAAAGTTACCAATTTATTATTTATTTAATGGCATCACAACGGGTCCGTTAAGAGGCCTAAGTGTGTCTCATACAGAGGCAGCCACCGCAACCTAACCTAACCTAACCTACCAATTTAAAATGCGCTAAATATTCGTGAAGATGAGGCCATTACGATCATAATGGTATATTTGAAAAAGTCCACCTGCAATTTTTTCGTTTTGCAATTTTGATTCGAAATTTATAAAATAACAGTTATTTTCGGTCCCTGTTTCAATTGTAATATACTTAAAATTCTGATTGCTTGTTTTATTTTAAAACGAAATGGGGAAATCTAGAATAATGTGATGGTTTAAAAATCCTAAGCAGTTCCCTCGTAGATCTACAGCGATTTTAATGCAGGACGGTGCGCGATGTCACACGGCGAAACAGTCAATAAGTGTTGCTAAAAGCCTATTTAAGCTAGTATGGGAAGACTGGCCGGAAAATTCGCCAGATCTTAATCCTATTAAAGATATCTGGTCCGGGATTCAAGATTCAGTATTTCTGAGTCCAAAACCTGCCAATAGACTTCAACTCATTGAGAGAGTAAAACAAGAGTGGGATGCCATATCATTGGCCGAAACGTCGGTCTTGTGGGAAAGTTTTCGAAAGCGGGTCCCAGAGTGCTACGAAAAAAATGGCACACATACACAATATTAATGATCAATTAAATTTTGCTTGGATATGATTTAGTGGTTTAAATAAAAAAAATTTTTAAAGCAATACAAATGATGGTTAGGTTAGGTGTTTTTTTTGTATGCAGAAACTTTCCGTCCACCGTGTACATATGTTTAGTGAGGTTACAAAGAAGTTGACACAAGATGGCGTATTTATGTTAAAGCTCCATCATTTCCTCTAAAAATTAGTATGTGCCATTTCACTGACGGTAAACAACATACATTCTTTGTTCTATAACCAAGCGAACAATTGTGCCAACAAAACAAAATTTGCGGGAAGCTGGGATCTTTCTACACGACAACGCTCGGCCACATGTTGCAAAAGTTGTCAAGGAAACTTTGGAGGCGCTATAACCCATTCGAGACCGATTCGATCCATTGCACACCGTGTGTGCAATGGATTTTCGAGGCTATAAGACAGGATGCACACCGTGTGTGCAATAACAGTAATGTGCAATTATCAGTTATTCTGAGTAAACTAATCGTCAAAATAAGATTTTTCTGGAACTACTGAAATCTGTAAAGTACAGGAAAACAAAATTTGGCATTGGTTTTACTGTGTACCAAAAAATCTAAAAATTATCTGAAATGAATGAAAATGAACAATACAAAGAAAAAAAAAGTTCGCTCCTGGGGACCGTGTTCGAAAAAAATCGTCGTCTCGAATGGGTTAATGGGATGGCCTTTCTCACCCGTCATATTCACCAGACTACACTTATTCCGGTATTCCGGAAAAACTCCTCACTTCATGCAAAAAAGTCACAAATTGGGTCGATTCTGGGATTGCCTCAAAAGTCAAGAACTTTTTCAATGTGGAATCCGTATTCTGCATAAAAGATGAGAAAAAGTCGTAGCTAATGATGGAATAAACCTTGAATAAAATACTTAATTAAACAAATCTCAAAACTTACTTGCACTTAGTATAGCAAACTGTAATATTTATTATTTATGGACGCATATGTAGCTACATACGCAAATAGCTGACACTGGCCATTTGTCTCCTCTAAACTCATTGTTAGAATCAGTGCTAAGAGTATATTGTTGACAGCCATTCAAAATAAAAGCCAATAAAAAGGAAGTTAAAAAAGAAAATACCTCTCTACCCACAAACTAGTAACTTTTGGGACTCGTATACAGCCCGTGCTTCTTTACGGCCCAGAAGATCAGACACTACCACGAAATGATATAGGCAGCTTTCCAGAGAGTGCTTCAGAGAGAAGTACTTCGCAAAAGAGAGAGAAGTACTTCTAGCGCATTGGATGAACATCCAGAGGATTGCACCAGCGCAGCAATGTTGGAAGATGAAGATCCAGCGAAAAAAATCGTTGATGTGGGAGTTGAAGCACGCTTCAAGAGCTTGACTTGCTTTTTATATTAATTTGTCCGATTTTATTGGCTACGTTGACATGGCTCATGGACGACATATGTCAATTATCATAAAATAAAAATGGAATAACTATGCACATGCAGCATATCGTATCAAAAGATTCTGAGTCGCAGCCGAAAAACAATTAGTGAATGCGGCAATGGTCCGACTGATAAACAAAACACTAACGAGGGAATTGTTTCAATTTTATTAACAAAAAGGATCGAAACATAGAAATTCCATTAACTCAAAAATGTGTTAAGGTAGACACGAGCCAAGAAGAGGGTAGCTCTCTGGTTTTGTAATGAGTTGTTGCCTAAACCTGGCACTGAGTACGGCATATAAGCAACCATGAGCGAAGTATTAGAAAATGCAATAATTGCTTCACCAAATATCTATGTATGTAGTTGCATGTATGTTTCTCGTTTTGCACTAAAATCAGTGCTCAGCTTCAGTACACCGGCATTCACAGATTTATTGTATGTATGTATCTACTAAATAGCGCAATTTTTCATGCGCGTAATAAATATGTACATATATGAGTGTACTCGTATATGCATATTATACTGCAGCATTGTGCTCAGTGTCTTTTCGCATGCGCCCTCAATCTTTGGCGTACTACAGCCTTCAAAACACGAATTATCAACCTGCCAAGCGTGATAACAAGGGATGATAGTAGTTTTGCATTTGAAATGGCCATGCAGAGGAACCCCTGCCCTAACGGGAACAGCACACAATATGATGGATTCGTACGTACCAAATGGGGAATGAGCCTTCTCGTGAGTTTTTGAAAATTAATTTCTGATTATCTTTTGGTTGGATTTGAGAATTCGGCTGCACGCACAAGGATTTATGTGAATTATGTAGCTCAAATTTACGCCAAACTGCGCGCATATGTTGTGGTCGTCGCCGCTGCAGTCGTCGTTTTGAAGTGTGGTGATGCTGCCGCTGAGCAACGGGGTGATGCAGTAGCGGGTGTCTGGACACTGCAGCACTACTTCAAATTGTTGTCTATTCAAAAATGAAATTATAACTTATGCACTTTCGCACTAGCCGAGGGTAGGTCGATGGCTGGTGGATGACAACCCTAATTCGGCTCGGAAGCACTTCTGTCCCTGTGTGTCTACGAGCACAATCCCTGGTATTTGTATTTAATTATTTTTAAATTAGAGAACACCCAATCTATTCGGAACTCAGCGTTTTGTTTTGTGACGGCGCCCTTTTGGTGTTTGATGTACCATGATGTTTGTTTATTTATCTCTTGTGTCAGTAGGTTCAACAACACCCAGTGTATTCTGGTGAAAAAGGGATGCACCCAATTTGGGGGTACACAATGAAATTGAGCCAGAATGGTGAGAGACACTTGTGGTTATGTTTAATCATTTCCAGAAGTTTGCCTAAAACATAAACATCAAATGCATATGGCACAATTTTACCTGTCTTTACTGCACTGCGATGCAGTGTGCGAAAGCAGGAGAGGTTTGACAAATAGTGAAGGTGCTATTGCTTATTCGGTAACCTACACGAAATTTTACTTGCGCTTGGTTGTACCATAAAAATATGGGTTGGTTGCCCGGAAAAATATTGGTTAGCATTCTTTTTTGCTGCAAATGTCGCCTCGAGTAAAGGAATGGCTTCGGCTACAGGTACGTGTAGTGCTTGAACTTATGTACACATATATAAACATGTACATACAATGCACGCAATTAGTGACTTGACAAACGTGCACTAATACAATGTTTATCGCTTGGTCACAATTCAAATCTTGAGCAAATATTTATCTTGCCGCATGCACATTCTTAAAACACAGGGGTGACCAGCGATAACTGGTGACATTTTACTATTTTGACAAGCACTCGGCAGCCATCCGCAGTGTTGGTTATGATACCTCAATTGCTCTGACCTTATTTCGAATAATACTTAGCTTAGTTGAAGCAGATTTTCTGAAACTTTTTCTTGGAATGTGACCAAAGTTTTGCTGGTCAACATAAAATTTTTAAAACTATGGTTCATACATAGTTATTCTTCTTTCTTCTATATATTCTTCTTTCTTCTATATATATAAAAGAAAGTGGATGTATGTGTGTAAGCGCATCACGCTCAAACGGACCGGCCGCTTTGAGTCAGTTCAGGTTTATGCGAAAAGAAAATTCCGGAAAATCTATTGGAAAAGTCGGAAAATCTTTACCATCTTTGACCGTAAATTCTGAAAATTTTCAGACGATAACTTCGGAACCATAAGTAACACATCAACTAAATTCACTACGAAGTTACTATTTAGTCATGTCCTTCGACAGAGGGAATGGAGCGGGTATTGGGCAACGGGGCGTGGCATCGCCCATACATGCCAAATCTTTATAATGGAATATCTTCCAAATTGTAAGGTGAACAGCATTAAAATTTAGTGTAGCGACGTCCCATAGATGAGTCATTCTACAGGTAAGAATTTATGGGCGTTGAACAAGGGGCGTGGAACATTTTTTGTGACCCAAATATTCCGCTGAACTATAAGTCGCACAGCAATGAAACTAAGTACGAACCTACAATTTTCTCTTTCGACAGAAGGCATTGTGCGGGTATTGAATAAGAGGGGCGTGGCACGGCCCATATAATTTAATTTTGGTTCAAGCGCAGTCCATTTATTTACTGAAACTTAGCCGCAACATTGCTTATTTGTGGGCCTCGATTGCGTTAATCAGTAGCTCCTCCTCTTCCTTTAGTTGGTTTCCTTCGTCAATTTGCATCGCCATAGATTCGCCATCTTGCGTATTTCATTATTAAAACCACAACAAATGTCGTGCCAGATAAAGTTCGCCATGTCAGCTAGTATATTATATATGAGTAGCTAGATATGTCTAAAAAAACGAAAAACATACACAAAATTTGTGAATATGTAGATAAACTTTACGAAAATATTCATAAATTGTGAACCCGTTAACGCCTTCACAGCCATTTTATTAATGCATTCATAAACCTTCGGGTTTACCGAACGCTCATGAATACGTTCATAAAATTTATGAAATATACATATATGTATATTTGCATTTGGTACCAGCTCTTATTGGATGACCCTATAGAAATAATTACAAGGGTACATATTTTATACAATTTTTATATACTACTGTGTCCAAAAAATAAGGTGACATTTGAATTTAAACTGCGCGCGTCGAAGGATTTGGAGAATTATATTATTTTTTTTTTAGTCAACACTCAACAAGGAATATTATTTGATCGTTATGCGTCGTTTGCGTAACGCTATCCGCCTAAAAAGGCCGGAATTGTGGAAAGACAATTCTTGGTTTTTACACCACGATAATGCACCATCCCATACTGCACTCGTAATTCGTGATCATTTCGCCAAAAACTCAACCCATATCATTCCGCAACCACCGTATTCACCTGATCTGGCGCCGTGCGACTTCTGGCTGTTCAGCAAGCTCAAAAGACCGCTCCGGGGACACCGTTTTGATACGATAGAGGAGATTCAAGCCGCAGCGAAGACGGAACTGAAGGCCATCCCGGAAAGTGACTACAATCAGTGTTTCGAAGATTGGAAAATCCGTTGGCATAAGTGCATTGCATCGGGAGGGGATTACTTTGAAGGGGATGAAATTGATTTGGAAGAATAAATACTCATAAAGAATTTTCAAAATAAATACAATGTCACCTTATTTTTTGGACACAGTAGTACATATATGGCACTGCTAACAGCCAATCTTCTGCTGCAGTCAATATATTTGGGGCTTCTCTTTTATGCTTCAGAACCACTGCCCGCCGGCTTTCATTTATGTATGTATGTATGGTTGTTTCATTGTGTTTGTATGGTTGCTTCATTGTTTATATACTGTTCTTAGTTTTTGTAAAAAAAAACAGTTGTCATTTGTTAATACCGTTCTCTCCTTCCACTCCACTTATAATTATACTCAACATTGTTTTAATAACCATGTACTGAATTTTTCAGGCCATTATTTACGAAGGACAAGATAAAAACCCTGAAATGTGCAGAGTGCTACTGACACATGAAGTGATGTGCAGGTAAGTCTCACACACTTGCTTCCTATTCAAATATACCAACAGAAGTAGAGAGCGGCCAGATGCGCAGTGATAATTTTTCCAATAGTAATGTCTCAGAAACTGCCAAAGTTATCAATGACGTTAAAAATTCAAAATAGTGTAGTTTTCCATTTCATCATGCATCGATTTACACTTGCCGAATGTGGGGAAAATGTGAGAGAGAAATTTGGCGACCGCCGCAATCAAGCGACTTGACTCCAATCGATTATTTACTATTGCTTCATATCCCACACCGTTTTTGTTTTATTTAAATTTCTTTTCTTATCGTTCTTATCTGGTCACCCTTTACATGGGCATGTTTGTAGTACATCACAAATCGACATTTGAAATTTGTGGACATATGATTAACAAATGTACTTCATACTACTTATTTACAATATATAAGTATATTATATATGTATATAATTATGTATATGTATATATACAATACATACGTATATACTAAAGAGCGGCGCAAACACTATAAAAATGACTTGCAAGCCATCGCTGTGCTTTCAAATACTGTCGTTCTTCTTCACTTTCACTACAAAACAAGCACTGCAGTGAAGAAAGCTTTTGATATTCATACGAATACTGCACGAAACGACAATAGAACTTCAAGCACATTGAAGTATAGAACAACACTGAAGTAGAACAACATTGAAGTAGAACGACACTGAAGTAGAACAACACTGAAGTAGAACAATACTGCAGTGGAACAACACGGAAGTAGAACAACACTGAAGTAGAACAACACTGAAGTGAAGCACTGAAGTAGAATATTTTCAAGCATACGGTGTTTTGTTTTGCACGATCGGAGTATCTGATGTTTGTTTTTGGTATTTTGTATGGAATCTGGGCTGCATTTCAAGCATTACAACAACAAACGCAGGTTTAAAACATGTTTATTCGATATTTGTTTAAGTCTGTTTCACTCGGTGTGAAGTAGAAGTTCTGTTTCACTCGGTGTGAAGTAGAAGTTCTGCTTCACTCGGTGTGGAGTAGAAGTTCTACTTCACTCGGTGTGCTTGCTGTGATTTACAGTTACTTAACCTCATTATATATTTCTGTTTTGATGTTTTGCTTCACAACAGAACACAAGCACTGTCGCTGCTGTAGCGAAAAGCGAATGATGCAGTGCTTGCTTTGTTACAGAATAGAACCATTGAGCATTTGAATTTGCTGTCACCGCGACACTGAAGTACAGTACTTGACAGTACTGTGCAGTAGTTAAGTGTGCCCAATAGAACGTTTTGTGCAGCTCTTTAGTATATACGTATGCGTAGGAGAGATTTGGGAATGTCAAAATGAAGCACATTTATGTAAAAATCTTACTTTCAGAAAATAACATTAAAAAAAACACATTATTCTGTTGAAAGCAAAACAAGAGAGGAAAGGAGAGGAGAAGCGCATTAACCATCAGTGATGGTGTTAAATTTGTGTTAACAGTTTTCTTATAAATACTGTGATCAATACTTCCATGTCCACCTAGAACAGTGGTCGGCAAAATTGACAATGAGATGGTGTTAGTGAGCGCAGTGAAATTTCTCTCCACTGTATAAAATTATACCTGAACAGCGACTGATTCAGAGAGCGTACTGTGTACGTGTGCTGAGTGTACTGCTCATAGGAGTAAGCTTTGCCGACCACTGGCCTAGAATCAATACAATGTTCGTGCTATGTGGGTATGTTCGTGATATGTGGGTATCTTCAGAGAGTTAGTCAAAGGTTGCTGAGGTTGCTGCCTTCGACTCGCGGTCCAACGCACTAACCAACTGAGCCACGGCGGCTGCCGTCAATACGAAATTAATACTGACATTGTTTGAATTTAAGCTTTTAGTTACAAAGTGTAAAAGGAAACAATCTTAAACCAATAAAATGTAATGTACCACAAAGTTTTGTAACCATGCCTTTTTTATTACCGTTGTGGTAAATTGTTGCCACTTTTTTCAAAAATTTTTACGGAACGTTGTTACGTATGGTATGGTCTTAATACAGGGGGTATGGTTCTCCAACCGCTGGCTAGTGCATTGGGCCGCCAGTCAAATGCGACGCTCGAACCCAGGTTCAAGACTCCGTTGCTGCTAACACAAAAAAAAGAAAAACAACAATTTTTCTTTCGGCGGCTGTCCTATCAGCAGGAAATGGCAAACCTCTGAGAGTAAAATTGCCTATCAAAAAGCTCTCAACTCGCCGTTCGGAATCGGCATAAAACTGTAGGTCCCTTCCAACATTGTACAAATTCGCACGCACAACACGAATGGTTGCGGGTAGCTAGGCCTTAGTCTCGTAATCGGGCTGTCGTGCCAGTCAATTATTAATTATTATTTTTTTATTTGAGGGAGTTATGTATATCACCTATTATCTGCTGGCGTACCATTTTTGGAGGCCTCGCGTACCACCGTATCTTAGTCGAAATTTTTATAAATTCTTTTAGAAAAATTACATAACAATTTGATGTACGTCCACTTCCTACAACAAATGTTGGCAACCATTTTGCGAAGTAAAGCACTTAAAACATAACAAATATATATTTTTTTAAATATTGGTACTTTATTGAAATTTTTCAATTAGCCTTTGTGCACACAAAACAATTGTTCGTGGCACGAAATGGAATCTTGCTGTAACCTGAGCTCATCTAAGTTTAATTCTTAAATGTTTGGCAAAAACAAACACTTTCAATAAATGTTGCTAAAACCAAATCTGAGCTGGAGAACTTTGGAGTTAGCTAAAAAATCCCAATCTTGCTCAGGATAATTTTCCGTACATATGAACATTTGGGCTAACTTCCACTTAGCTGCGGTTGGGTTAAGTCTTACTAATGTACACCTTTTTGAAAACGAGATATTCATAATATGAATATCCACAATCTCTAGCTACTATTTACATACATATGTCTATATTGGACAACAAAATCACAAATCCCTTGGGTATTCGATTTGGTCTCAGCTATTTTGGATTGTTTTCTCTAGAAAGAGAGAACACTGCGCTCTGTACCTTCTCTAACGATTATACACACATGCATACGTATAGTACAACGTATAGTATATTCCTTTTTATAGAATTTTGCGTGAAAATTTGCCGCTATTCTCTTCTCGCCGACGCGGTTGAGAATACCAACCGAACAAGCGTCTTCAATTCACTGACGAAAACTCGCCTCAAAAGCTTCGGCAGCGATTTGACTCAACTCTGTATCCTTTCATATGCCATTACAACCCAACACCCAAAGCACTTGTGTGCATTTGCGAACGCTGCGAAATTCACGAGGGTAGTGAACGCTGGACAAAGGGATGGTAGGAAAGGGATGGTGTGAAAGGAGGCTTTTGGGGTAAATCATCAGTTACAATAATACAAAGCAAACAAGAATGGCGTCTTTATCGCTTGGCATTTCGCCCATTTTTATGGGCGTTTGCTTTCTCCCTCTTGATTTTTTGCTTCACTCCAAAAAAAGGACCTTCCTCGTGAAACTGCGGGGCGCGCTAACTACGACATCCGTACAATGCAGTACAACCGAAATACAATACAAACATTGCGAAGTATAATTTTTCACGGGAGAATTGGACTGCTAATATACTTAAGTGAAATACTATGTGAAATTAGCGAGAGTCCAAGGTTTAATATTTTGAAAATATGTACCGATTACCAAACACACTTCTTCGTGTTGGGAATTATTTAATAAGCAGTTAGCATCGTAGTTCAGTATGCATTTAATTAGTCCTTATTTGCACACACATACTTAATACTCGTACAAGAGATATCGATGGAGAGAATTGAACATTTATTCTATTAAGAAAAAGTTTACTTTATTAAAAAAAGTATTTATTTATTTATTTATTTATCAATATGCATATGTACATATATAATATATTGTTCCCTTCAAAGTAATTCCCCTCAGATACAATTCACTTGTGCCAACACTTTTTCCAATCCTTGAGCTTTTCTAGCGATGCGGTGTTTAGCTCCTCAATCGTGGCAAATTTCCGTTATTTCATAACATATGTCCACAAAGTATTGAGACTAACTTCAGCCGTTTATTTGACTGCATAAGCAAGCATGGAGATGTCACTCAATGCACTTATCATATTTAAGTGGGCTTCTACTGAACTGTCAAACTCAAATTACACGATACATTCCATTCAAAAAGTCGTACAAGCTTGATTTAAGAAAATCTGTCGCCAATCTGTTTGGACGACTCACTACAAGGGAAATTCTGGATGTGTTTAAAGAGAAGCCAATCTCCCGGGCGACTATTTTTCGTGTTTTGAGGGATTGCCGTAATGGGAAAGGACCGGAAAACAAAGTCAAACCTGGTCGTCCACCAATTTTGGGAAAAATAAAAAGTCACAAGTCCCAAAGTCATGATAACGGTGCTGTTTTTGTTGAAAATGCAACAATGTGTGAGTAAATAATCGTAAGAGAGGGAACATCCTTAATAACCTGGATACCACAATATACACGGATGGCTCCAAAATGTTATGCGGAGTAGGAGCAGGAGTCTTCTCGGAACATCTTAAACTAAATGTGTCTTTCCGTCTCCCCAACACAGCAAGCGTTTTCCAAGCGGAAGTGCTTGCTATTAGGGAAGCGTGCAGGATGGCACTGGCAGACACATCCTACAAAAGCCACATCACCATACTTTCCGACAGCCTATCCACGATCAAGGCACTGGAATCGTCGATTCTGTCGTCAAAACTAGTGCGGGAATGCAGGAAGCTCCTCACAGAGCTAGCTCATAGGTACAGAGTTACCCTGATATGGGTGCCAGGGCACAAAAACATTGAAGGGAACGAAAGGGCCGGTGAACTAGCTCGAAGAGGCTCCGCTCTTGATGAAAGCGAGGCGCTGACGGTTCACGCCCCACTGGGCTCCATCAAGAGCGAGGTCTCAAAGGACTTCTTCGCCAGAGCCAACACTAGATGGCAGAGGACGGAATCCTGTAGAACCAGCAGGCTACTTTGGCCAACATACGACAAGAACAAGACCGCGGAGCTCTTGAACAAGGGCCGCCTGGATGTGGCAAGACTAACGGCAGTCATCACTGGCCACTGGCCCATTGGAGAGCATGCGGCAAAAATGGGGATTCCATACAATACCAGCTGTGAAAACTCGGACGAGAAGGAAACCGTACACCACTTCCTCTGCAACTGCCCGGCGCTATCAAGAAGGAGATGGAAAACGCTGGGAAAACCGATATTTCAGACTTTCGAGGAGATAGCAAAGTGCAGTGTAAACTCGCTACTCTCTTTCATTAACCTCTTGGACTGGATATAAAGTATTTATATATGGATATATAGATACATAGTCCTGAAGACATCACACAGTATACCCTAGTGCACCTACCGGGAATAGTGGTATCAAAACGGCGCCAACGCGCTAATTGGATGATGGATCATCGCCACTTGAACCAACCAACCAAATAATCGTTTTTTTCAAAAGCTACAAATCGCCAAGCACACCAAAACACGTGTATCCTTTATATTTGTAAAAAATAAACTAAATATGTAACATGGCTGATAATGTAAACAAATCGCATACTAAGTTTAAAAGAGTCACTATTCGACATTTTTAAAATCGACTTTATCCATATACATATGTATTAATTCACAGTTTCACAGTCAATAGTTTTTGTCTCCCCTGAAACCTTGAAATTTTTGAGCTGTGACTCTTTTGCATTTAGTGTGCAATACTTATATTGGGGAACGAATGAAATCTGAAAAGTCACCTCTTTTTAATGGATCTCGTACATCAAATGCATAAAATGACAGTTGTTAGCAAGTACCCGGACTCGCAGCAGCCTGAAGTAGATCTTGCCACCCCCCCCCCCCCCTGGGTGATTCTGCGACAGAGACTCTGGATCTCATTTACCCGGCCCCTCACTTTTCTGAAGCGAAGGATATCCGACAACTCGTGTTCCAGTAGCTAGTTTATTTTCAAACATCCTTCTCAAACATCCTTAACTCAATCTATTTATGAAAACAAAAATTACTTTCGGGCTACCCCAATATATTATAAAGGGTCTTTCACAATTTGAAATTTTAATAAAACACAGAATATTTGTACACACACAATTTTTAGTACACATGTTACATTTATCTGTGAAACTCAACCTCGCTCATATGACCACCGCGAGCCCGTTTATAGCGGTCGATTATTTGGACCCAATTTACCACCACCCTTGCACCTCCGGCATGAAAATCACACCACACAGTAATTTTTTGCGAATGCAATGGTGTCTCATGAACCATATGTGGCTGTCCAATAACTCATATTTTGTTTATTCACAAAGCCATTAAGCCAGAAATGAGCCACATCGCTGAAAATGATTTCTTGAAACTTGCCTAGAAATTTCGCAGAAATTTCGGCGCTTCAAATGATCAATAGCGTCAATTTGATCTTGTAAGGATGTAGGCCAAGATCTTTCCTCAAAATACGCCACTATGTGGTTTGAGGGATGCCCAATGCACTGAAAACGACGTAAAAGCAACTGATATGGCTCATTCTGAATCGACTCACTTAGTCTAGGCGTATACGGAGACGCAGGCCGCGTAGCACAGAACAGGGCATCGCAGCACAGATAAAACTGTGTGACCCAGAAAATATGTGAACTGCGTATACGAATCTCGTAAAACCAGCACACGTGTTCCGTATTCATTCCATAAACCCAACAATACGAGTTATTTGTCTGAATCAGACTTTGAAATAGAACCTGTATAATATAATATGGACGTAATATGGGCGGTCCACGCACTTTTTCAATTAATTTTTTAATTTTTGCAAGAGAACGCGTTGACTACACGCCAAAAACTGTATTTGAACTACAACGCGACGCAGACCTGTGCATGTTCGTCCATGCGCCACACGCGGTTGTGTCGCTGCATACGCTGTCATATGGTACTGTATTATTTACAGAAAACTGAACTGCGTTGAGCTGTGCTGCTTGCGCAGCCTGCGTCTCCTAGGCTTAGCCTAGGCGTATACGGAGACGCAGGCCGCACAAGCAGCACAGCGCAACGCAGTTCAGTTTTCTGTAAATAATGCAGTACCGTATATATTTAAGCTTATACAGCGACATAGCCGCGTGCCACACCTGCGTCGCGTTGTAGTTAAAATACAGTTTCCTACGCGCAGCCGACACGTTAGCTTGCAATAAATGAAGAACTAATTGAAAAAGTGCGTGAACAGCCGATATTACACCCATATTATATTATATAGGTTCTAAATTCAGACAAATAACTCGTATTGCTGGGTTTATGGAATGAATACGGAACACGTGTGCTGGTTTTACGGAATTCGTATACGCAGTTCATATATTTTCTGGGTCACACAGTCTCAGTTGCGCTGCGCTGCCCTGTGCTGCGTTGCAGGGCCTGCGTCTCCGTATACGCCTATTGAAAGACCCTTTATGTATGTATTACTTTTGTATGTATAAATTAACAAAGTAAATCAGCGATTGCAAGAAAAATCAGTACATTTTTTTTATTAATTTGACCTTTATAATTACAAATAAATAGTTTCTTGGTTTTTTCAAAGTATGTTCAGGGTCAAGTCGATGTGTTTATTAGTCTAATCGTGCTCTCTCGAAAAGGTCTCCGTTGTTCGAATTTTCCAAAAATTAACGCACAAATGTTTTTTGGATCAGGATGGTCTTTATTCTTTGCGTACTCTCAAATCCATGCATTTAGAAAATTCAATAAATGTGTTTTAAAAATTATTTTCGGACAATCATTTTGATCTCTTGCCTATAAACTCAATCATAATAAACTTTGTCATGTAAAACATGACCACTAATTATTTAATAGATTTCGGAGTAAACTTGATGCTTTCTTTTACAGTCGCTGTTGTGATAAAAAAAGTTGCGGCAACCGCAACGAAACACCATCGGATCCTGTAATTATTGATCGGTAAGTAGTCATAACCGTTTTTATTATTTATTGTGACAGGATTTAATGTCCTTGTGGAAACTTGCATATATTCTAGCTCCTTCAATGGGCTGTGGCGACGCAGAGCCATAACAAAAGATTACATTTTAAGCTGCTTTTCATCATGATTCTATGCCACGGCAGTATGAGTATGTATGGGAGTGTGCATATGTCAGTCCGTCTGCTTGTATATCTATGTATGTACATATATGAATGACCGTGGATGCGTATCATTGATTTATTGGCGTTATTATTATCAAGTCCAGAATAAAACAAGATCTACCAACTTGCTTTTTACAATATACGCAGGCAGGAACCTAGCCCAAACTTGGTTGTGAGGGTTTTTAACAAAAAATGTGTTCGTAAAAAGTTTAGATTTAAATTCAAAACCCCAGGGAGATATATATAAAATAATGTTAAGTCGAGTCCGCTTAACTGCAAGTCGCGTTTTTCGGCCTTTTAGTTGCAGTTAACCGGTGTTTTCAGTTAAAACAGTTAAAACAGTGTTAATTTATTTGGGCCCAAAATATTCATTCACTTAACCGAATTTTTCAGTTATGCGAAGCTTCAGTTAAACAAACTCATTCTCAGGAAAAATACCAAACCAAAATGGAACATAGACTTCTATTTCAGTTAAGCGACTTGCAATTAAGAGGGTAGACAGCTTATTGCTTTGTAGTTTTAGCTGGGAACGCAGTCACTCTTTTTAAATTTTTGTTTTGTCATAATCACCATATGAAGTATAATGTAGCACTACATAAAGTACTGTTCACTGAAAATTGGTACGCACTCCAGCAATTCCTACAGTCATTTTTGGAATGTATTAAAAAAAGTAAGTTCGTATCAGTAGGCGTTAGTAGTAGCGTAGGCGTAGTGAGTTTTATTCGCAATGGAGTTTGCTGTTCGGAAATTAATTGTGAACATATTTGTGGAAAATCCGACATGGTCGGGATCAAACATTGCTAAAATATTAAAGTTGTTCAAAACTGGGCGTAGCCAGAACTTGGTCATGGGGGGGAGGGGGATTTAACAAATTTGTTAGGGCATTTTGTGGTGGCTTATGTGACTTAATGCATTGAAAATTAAATGTTTTCCCCGATTTTTTTTTTTAATTTCATGAAATTTGGTGGCCTGAAAGCGAAGTCATTGCATCTGAAGTGGAAGTATGTTTGTGTCATCGTACAAAAATGAGCATCGAACAAAGTTTCAAAATTAACTTTGGTTTTAAAAATGTTTAAACTTTAACCGAAGCATTTAAATTGATGAACTAAGTTTATGGTGATGATTGTTTATAAGTGGAGTTCATAAGTGGTAAACGCGATTTAAAAACGATTGTCAGGACATAAATGATGACCAACGTGTTAGCCAACTGAAATCCGCGATCACCGTAGATCAAAACTGGGCGGTTCTTGAAATTGGATTTAACCTTCGCTTTACTTATAAACACCCGGGTGATCTTTTTAATATTCATGTTTAATATCTGCACAAATTTGAAGGTAATTTTCAATAACATGAAAAAATATTTTTTTTTTACGAATTTTGTTCATGTTTAAACTTGAATCAAAAGGCGCTTTCGCTGCCATTTTCATTAAAACTCACGATAATTTTTTTCCGCACCTCATTGTGTGTTCAATAAACCCTCTGGAAAGAAATCTTTTAATATTTTCCATAGTCTCAAAATAAATCATTAAATTTAGGCCTTTTTTCGAAAACCGACTATTGCCAGAGGAAGATACATATGTACTAAATACTGAAGTATGAAAAAAATTTATAAATTGTTATTATATGTATATATTGTGAGTTTTACTCAAAATAATGGCGGAAGTGCCTGGGAACATCCGAGTGAGCGACATTGGTAAACCACGTATACAAAAATCATTGGTAAGGCGAAGGTTAAGCATCTCAATAGCATAAATTTATCGCATTTTAACTGAACATTTGGCTATCGAAGGATGCCATCCAATCTATCGACACTTGTTTTGACTGTTTTTTGTCGAATTTTAACCAGGGACATAACAGTTATAACGTTTATAGGAAAAAAGTTGGAAAATAACTGTTTCACTGTAACAAATATTTTAATTGTTACTTATAATTATTATTTTGAAATAATTATTTTTACATCTATGTATAACTATTATTCGTGACAAATATTTTTTTCTGTTGCCGAATAACTATTATCAGCAAGAAATATTTTTTCCATTGCTCGGTAACGTTTATTTTTTGGAAAATATTTTTTCCGTCATCGCATAACTGTTATGAGAGAAAAATATTTTTTTACGTTGCTCGGTAACGTTTATTTTGTGAGAAATATTTTTTACGTTGCTCGGTAACGTTTATTTTGTGAGAACTATTTTTTCCGTTGCCAGTAACTATTGTGAATGGGACATATTTTTTTTACGTTGACTGATAACTATTATTTTGCAATATATATTTTTTACGTTGAAAATACCGCCACACACAAGAACCAAATGTCTGTGAATGCGACTTAACCTTCACTCTGTGCATGGTTTTTACACGCTAATTCCGTGCAAATATTTGAACCAGTATAGTTTGTATAGGAATGAGTAAAATAATATTTTTTTGGGAAATTATTATATTATCATTATAGTATGAAGTATTATTAATGTTGTTGTTTGTTTTTTTGTATTAGTAAGTATTTTATGTTATTTATTTGCACACCGTCTTCGAATCTGTTATTCCACCGGTGAGTGTGCTCGTTATTTAGAACCTGAGTGGTTCAGAACTTGGATAAGTTTTGCATACAAAATGTATTGGTCAACCCTTGTGGTCATTTGTACGATATATCGTACAATTTTTTTAAAGGCTCGGGAAAAGTATTAAGACACAAAAAATGTTAAATTTAATAAGTTTTATAAATCAACTGAGATTCAAACTTTGAAATTGTTTAGCTTTTTGCTACCAAAAAGTATTATATATTTAAAAATTCCTTCGCAGAAGCACAGTCATTTGCTGGTTTTTCAAATTCTTGCAAAAAGCTGCTTACAAAGGGCACTCATACTGTGGAGCCACGGATATAATGATTTATATTTTTAAACAGAATGATACAACACAGCGCACTTAATAAGAACTAAAAAGCAGTTCTATAAAAAATGAGTTCGTGGTCAAATAAAAAGTCTTAAAAAAAATTGTACGATATATCGTACAAATTTCCGGAAAGGGTTAAATGTTTAAAGATGAAAAGACCTTTTTGCTAATGTGGGAATGTACATACGATGCATAGTGATTGAACAAGTTGACAAATTATAGGCTATGGGGAAGGGAGGTTCTGACACCCAAAACCCCCTTTGGCTACGCCCCTGGCTCGTATTCTGTAAAACAACATTTTGACCAAACTTTGGAATTGATTAAATTGCCAAAAAAAAGTGATGATTTGGCAAGCTATTTGCAGCTGTGGCCTGCAGAGTAGGGTATATGTACCCTGTAGGAATTCGGACTGGTCCAAATGTAGTTTTTCAACTGGTTGCTTGACAGTCATAGCTGACTTCAGAACCGATTCGTTTCCTTGGAGCAAACTCACCCCTTTAACGTGGCGGTGTCCTAGGCGACAGTCAATTGTCCCCGTCTGCATCCATTTGCAACTAGTTCAAAGTCAGTCCTAAGTAAAACAGTTTCTAAACCAGTTGCGAAGCGAGTAGTTTGCGAACTAGTTTATTCTGGATACGTTTTCTAACCAGTTGATTTTTATGGGGGAAAATAAAACAATGAAATTTTTCAACAATTATTTTATTTCAAAACTATTTTCAAAAAACAACAAAATTCTTTCGCGTATGAAAAACAAGAAATATTGGTGCACGTAAAGATGAGCCAACTTGGACTTGCTGATACACTTCTGTCGAAACTGTTTGCGGCCTGACGAAATACAACATCTTGACTTCGCCTGCAATTAATAAATAAATAAATGAATTAATTAATTAATACATAAATAAACAAATACATATATGTTTGATACAAACATTTTGGGTGCGAAGTATGGTTTCAAATTGTACTTGGCTCAAAAGTTGTATATCTGTGGCAATAAAACAGAGTAGCTTATTTCGAAAAACAGCGAGCGGAGAAAAACGCAATTGAAAAAATTAATTTCCATACGGTTTCTATAGAAACTTCAAAACGTTTTCGCGTAGAAAAAAGTAATGATACTGAATATGAAAACAGGGAATAAACACATTGAAAGTAATTTTACGGCAAATTTATTTAAGTTGACTTAAGGCAGGTTTCTACCTTGTGCGGCCGAGAAAACATGTTTTTTTTGAAAAATTTTTGATGGGAAGGTTTTTAAGATAAACACTGGAAAATTTTTTCAGGTGTAGGTATATGTTTATTGTAGAAGTAAAAAAAGTTTCATGATAAAATATGCAAAGGGAGGGAGGGGGCCATCGAGCAATGGCGGCAGGACTTCCTTACTCGCGGAAGTCCTGCCGCTGTTTGAGATGACTTGAAACACAAAAATGAAATTTTTTCTTATTCTCTATCCTTTTGTCTATGGCTGGAACTAGGATTTTAAAGAAAAAATGAAAAATGAAGGATATATGCGATTTTGACTAAAAAACTCAATTTTTACCTACTTTTTTCAATACAAATTTCTATTTTTAATGAGAAAAAATTATTATTTCTTGAAGATCCTAGTTCGTGCCATAGCTAAGACCTTGATAAATGACTGTTTAAAATTTCGTAGCTATTGCTCAACTCGTGTGGCCTAAATCACTTCCGCAAGGTAAAAAAATTTAGTTTTGAGAAAAACGCGTTCAAAGTTTTGCTTCAGCGGCTCGGCGCGCTCGACACCGCTACCTATTTCGATAAATTGCTTCCGTAATTCGAAAAATTTCAACTTCAAATTTTGGGGGCGTATTCTACAATCATGTATTAATCCAAAAATGCATGAACAAAAAAATCGATTTTTTTGACCGCACAAGGTAGAAACCCCCCTTAAGCTACTCTGTTTTATTGCCACAGATATAGTATCCTCCCCCGCCCCCACACCAAATAAAATTTACTGCATGCCGTCCATTTCACCATTTTTTGATATAAATTCCTTGGATGGATCCCTGACCTCACTGTCGTATGCGGGTTTAAAGTCAATAAAAATGCTCTCTAGTTTTTTCTAGGATTTGTCTGATCAGAAATATTATTTTTTTTTAATTAATTTTTTTTAACATGGAAATTTCGAAAAAACTTTAATACTTTTGCACTCATGTCGGTATAAAATCGCTCACAATATGTGCAGGATGCCCGACCTCACTCCCCTGAACGTTGAGAATGAGTAAGGCCGAACAGAATTTCAAATAGATAACGAAGAAAGGATTTTCTAGATTCTCTATAATATTTTTGGATATAATATAAAAAATAAGTATTTGCCCGAATAAATTGCAGCTTTAAAACTCTTTTTGATCATTACATCTCATTCGAAAAGACATTTAAACTCCTGCAACTAGGTCGCCACGTACAGAAAAACTTTCGCACCCAAAAGTACGCACCCGTATTCATGTAAGCTAGTAGCCACAGGACACAAATTGTATGGTGCACGAATACATCTGTTGCTCTTGCACATAGTTGTATACATATGTATATATACATACATACAAGCACTAGTGGTCCAAGAACGTAGCGCTTAGAAACTTAAAAAATATTGCACCACTTGGTTGTAAATTGACACCGCGCACATTTTCGTAGATGCTAGAGTTGTATCAGCCACCCGGAGGCTCTCCATCCTGTGACTTGAATGTCACGTGTCAAACAAATTATGTTAATTGCGTGCGTATCTGCGCGTCTCGCCATCCTCACTTCCGATCAACTAATAAGCAGAAAAGCCAGCTTGTGGGATTCGCTGCATTCAACTTGTATTCTGCCTAATTGGCTTAGCAATAAAATTGACGTAACGCACTGCACGCTTCTAAAATATGAAAAGGGCACCGCATGAAAGGGAACAACCGGAAAAAATGTACTGTTACTACTTCTAATTCACGAAGATACGTACAGGGAGAGATATGTTTTTCCAACAAAATTCAGTAAGGATTTGTGAAAATTGGAAAGAAAATATCCACACGTCCAAGTAATACGTAACTAAAAATTTCGCGCTACAATTAAAAACCATAATACGTACTTCGCTTGCATACATTTCGTTACTACATGTTCTGCATTCCCCGACAATTTTAACAATCTGGAATTTTTGGGATTGACACGGATAAAATGTATTAACAGTGGAAGAAATAAATAAATAACTATTATTCCAGTTTTCTAAAGTGAAATAAACGCGACATAAACAAAATTGTAAGATATTATTATATTTGAATCCCAGAATCGGATTTTATCAATCTCGGGATTTTTCGAGAATAAAATTGTTCGCGATCCAGGGATTCGGTCTTTAACCCTGGTGTCATAACGTTATAATCATAACGATACGTCTGGGAGACGTATAAAGATTTACGATCTTAAACCGATATTTAAAGGTACGATATCAGCAAATATTTCACTTACATCAGAAATATGTATATTTTTCCTTAAAATGAAAGTCATAGTTGCTAATTATAAGTAGTAAGTGTTTTATTTTCAGAACGAGTTTTATTGCTCTATTGCGCTTTATTGCGCAAAACGTAAGAAGAGCATACGTCTCGCAGACGTACGTTATGACAGTAGGGTTAAACCCCTAAAATCTACGCACACATAGTGTATAGCAGTGGCGGCTTAAGGTGCTCGGGGGCCCGGGCGGCGACGGCTGAGAGGCCCCCACAAACGGTGCAGAATAAGTTTGCGTACAAAACAACTGGAATTTCCGGTTATGCTTTTTAATTTTTTTTTTTAATTTGTATTCCATTGAACAGTAAATGGACAGTAAAGGGACAAATTATTTTGAAACGTATATGTGCTTGAAATTTTATGAAAAGCAATAGAATCCCAGAGAAAAAATGAAAAATTGATAAAAGGATAATCTTACTAAATCTTTCCAAATTTGATAAAAACTTTCGTGAAATTAGGAAAACTTTTGGGAGAGCAAACTCGTCATTTCAAAAAGCCATCTGAAAACTCAAAAAAAAAAAAAAAAATCTTGCTTCGTTACTACGATCTGGCCATTATTTTAAGCAACCCGAGCAGAAGGATTAGATTGTTTTGCGATCAGTGCATCATTACACCACTCGACAAAAAATGGGCCAATCGCGTGCATAGATAAAGTGTTTTCTAGACTAACTTTGGCCGCTGAACACGAAACTGAAAATAAAAAAAATTTTTAAAAAGCGTTTTCAACAAATCTTCGAAAAACGATTTTTTTTTCCTGTTGCTTCAGTTATGAGCACATATCTCCTGAAAGAATTATCCGATTAACACGAGCTTCCCGTCGTTCAAGAAGAAGATACTTTTTAGTGATATATAGATTGTTCAAATCAGATGAGTAACTTCCCCAAAGGAAAGTTGTAACAAAGTGAATTTTTCGACCAAAAAATCATACATTTTCGAATCTTTTTTTTTATGGATACAAAAAATTATCTCCCCTAGTTTTAAAATCTAAGATGAAATATATATTATTATTATATATTTTTTGAGCAAATATATTACTTCAGCAAATATTAAGCCTAACATCAATAGAATTGAAAGAAAAATGACAAAGTTATAATGCAGTGAGTAAAAACAACAACTTTACATTTGAGGCATTCCACGCGAAGCGGACAGGTAAAAAAACTCGACGTTTCCGATTTCAATAATATTTGAGTATGTTCTACCTATACGTATTATTGATACGTATACCAAATATTTTTGTGATATAATGACTAGTTAAAGAGTTATGAGACTTTGAAGTTTTCGACAGCCGGTTGGCACGCAGTACTTCAAAGCCGATTATGGAATCATAAAATTATATATTAAAATAATTAAACCACTGGATTTCTTCATTTACTGAGCTTTTTAATGGTCTTGTTGGAAAAGAAAAAAAATTTTTTTTTCGTAAAAAAAAAACCAATTAATTTTTTTTGTATAGAACATTGGTGCCAACTTTTATAATGGGCGTGGAAGTGGATTAGGAGCTAGACTGAAAATACTGCCGAAGGGTGGCGTATTTTGGTACTTAATAGGTATTAAATATCAAATAAACTCATTTTTTTGATAACACAGGCCGACAAAATTCGAACAAATTTCAGAACCAGAAACCAGAGTATACTTTTCCGAAGGTTTTTGGTGCGCTGAACAAGAATCTGGCTAACCTAATCCTAACCTAAAAGTGCGAAAATTGCGGTTTTTGCCTATATTTGAGGTTATGTAGCATAGCTATTTTTTGTAAAATAACTGCTGGCATCTTAAAGTACAAGCCTTTCCCTTTCAAATGCGCCTTAGTTTGCTCAAAAGTCATTTTTCGTCTTTGAGATATCCAAAATTGAAGTTTGGAATACACATGAGGTGTACAAATCTTGAGAAATTCTGTGTATAATGTATAATTCATGTGTACAAAACTTGAGAAATTCTGTGTATAATGTATAATTAAAATAGCTTTGCTACATAACCTCAAATATAGGCAAAACCGCAATTTTCGCACTTTTAGGTTAGGATATCTCGAAAACCTGACGTGATGGAGCAATTCTGAGGCCAGATTCTTGTTCATCGCACCAAAAACCTTCGGAAAAGTATACTCTGGTTTCTGGTTCTGAAATTTGTTCGAATTTTGTCGGCCTGTGTTATCAAAAAAATGAGTTTATTTGATATTTAATACCTATTAAGTACCAAAATACGCCACCCTTCGGCAGTATTTTCAGTCTAGCTCCTAATCCACTTCCACGCCCATTATAAAAGTTGGCACCAATGTTCTATACAATATTAGCAATATATATAAAAAAAATAAAAAAAAACAAAATGGTCCAACTTAGTGAAAATCAAGGAAAAAAAATTAATTGGTTTTTTTTTACGAAAAAAAAATTTTTTTTCTTTTCCAACAAGACCATTAAATTAAATGAAGTAAGAAATCCAGTGGTTTAATTATTTTAATATATAATTTTATGACTCCATAATCGGCTTTGAAGTACTGCATGCCAACCGGCTGTCGAAAACTTCAAAGTCTCATAACTCTTTAACTAGTCATTATATCACAAAAATATTTGGTATACGTATCAATAATACGTATAGGTAGAACATACTCAAATATTATTGAAATCGGAAACATCGAGTTTTTTTACCTGTCCGCTTCGCGTGGAATGCCCCATTTATTACACTGCGAAAAAATTATTTTTTTGCCGAGACCCATCCAAATTTGGATATAGACGTCGAACTAGAGATAATCTTTTATATATTTATTTGAATAAGGGCGCTGAGATCTCGCTATCCACATATCGTACAATACCATATGATACATCATTTTAAAGCTCTTGATGAGCATATTTGCACAAACTTTTCAAAATATAGATTGATAAAGCCTATCTGGAGATATTTGCATCGAAAGTTGCATTAATTTCCCTATTGGAAACAGCATTGCTCTTTCCGTTTATCAAATCCAATCAGAAAGCTGTGCGCTTGAGCGAGAAGATGGGAATAAGCAAACAAACAAAATCGTGCATGGAACCCACACGTTCCACACACGCATGTGGTGAGAGCACGGTTGCCAACTTTTCTATTTCAGAACATTTTCAAAAATCTCTAAATTTAGTGCGAAAAGCACTAAGTTGGCAACAGTAGTTGCTACGCCCCAAATTTTGCATTTTTATGTTTTGTTTTGATCATTATTATTCTTACGTTATACTTAAGAGTCCAATTCAAGTTTTACAAAAAAGCCCATGTGAACGCAGACGGCGAATGTAGAATTTCAAGAAGTACTATAATGCAAAAAATATACATTAAATTTTAATAACATAAACCAAATGGTAGTTTTTTGATTACACCCGAATTTCGAGAGTTACAACTAGTTTATAGTAATCTGGCATAGTCACTTTTTCATTTTCTGGCCCAAAGTCCTTTTTAAAAAACTTTAAATTTTTAATTTCAAATATTTTTTTAAATATATGCGGTTGTGCAATGATGGAAATATGGGTATCAAATGAAAAACATCCTTTTAACTAAATTTTCAATTTTGAAGTTTCAGGACCAAAATATGTCAGGTAGGGAAAACATACATGATTTGGATTTCAGTCTGTAGATTCATACATCTAAATTTTATTCTATTTCAAAGTTCCAGTCTAGAAAACTCTTTTATTTTTAGGTGCATTTTTCGTGTCGAGTAATTTAGAAATCGCTCCTTTCTCCGCTCCTTCCTTTCCTTCTCATTTCGAGAAAATTCAATTTTAAAGTTTACCATTACAGGCAGCTCAAGGCATCAAAAAATGTTTCATGTCGTCCTGTGAGCAAAGTATTGAATATTTTACAAAGTGGTTTTGACAGATAAAAGATCATATACGGATACACACAGGGTTGCCATAAACTTTTTTTTAGTTATGACGTTCTTGCAGCGAAGGAGCGAAATGTACAGAAATATTTTATAAAACCCAGTAGCAGTAGCTTACTTACAAGGAGCAAAGAATTGCTTTTGTTAAAGAGTCTATCAAAGAAGAAAACCGGATTTCCGGGACGATGTTTTGTTATCCAACCAATAATTATAATGATAATAATAATAACTGTAAATTTGTTTGACTTCTACAAAGTTTAATGAGGTAAAGTAATTGCGTAATTCGCACTAGTTTACAAGCAAACTCTAAGATTGCGATATTTAATTTAATTTAATTTTTAAGTTAAAAATTAAATATTGCAATCTTCGAGGGAAAATGTTTTGAAAATTTGCAAACAATTGTTATTTAGAAAGGATGTCTTCTTGCTTTTATTGAACTGAATTTGTTATTGCAATTTCAAAGTCAATCGTCGATACTGTGTCTCTTTCAATTGATAAAAGTGGCAAACAACCTTTCAACAACCATTGTGGAGCGCAAATAGTTTTTTACAAGTTTCAGTTTTGAAAAACTTTAAATTTTTATATACAAGCTTCTCTCGGGGGGCCCCCCGCAGCCCGGGGCGGTGTAGGCTTGTTTAAGTTCGGTTTGCATGAAAGAGCAAGGAGATTATTTGTCCTTAGATACTACAAACAAAAATACGTATTTAAATATTAGAAGTTTTCGAGTTTTTTTCATACTAATCACGCTTTCTCCGTCAATATGATTATGAATACTCCGATACAATGAAAAAAGGGTTTTTCTAAATAAAATGACAAAGTTTCTCTGTATGTTGTCAATTGAGTTCGTATACACATTTTTACGTTGAGGTACAAGCAAATGCATATATAAAAAAATTTATTTTAATTTCGTTAAATGCAAATAACAATTTTACTGCCGCCAGTGTGAACAGTTGTGCCGACATGCGCGCGATATTGCTGTGTCGTCCACAGGAGTTCAGTGGTCGGTGAGAAGAAGCATCACGTGCGACGTAGTATATTTGTTGTATGAAAGTGTGAATGTAGTTTAAGTGACTTTAGACATGGAAGCCAACAAATATAAATATGCGCATATGTTGGCTTAATAATTTTGTTTGGGGAAACAGCAGCAGCGGGGCATATGGCACACGGTCGACTGCTTCGCGACCGTACCACCGGTTTGCATTCTCTTCAACAAAACGATGGGTCATACCATAACAAAACATATTGAATGTGCTTATTATAGATTCCGCAATTGGTGTTGGCAATTTATTGAAGTGCACATCAAAACTTAGGAGACTAGTCACGCAACCATGAGCTCTTACTTATGGAAATATAACAGCAGAAGGGGAGAAATCGTATGTATTAGTAGCACGTTATGATATTAGCGGAAAAAATTCAAAAGAAGTGTAACGGGTCGTGGAGCTGACTATTAAAAAGCTCAAAACTTTCCTAATTCCACGTGGCCAATATCAAATTCTTTTCTAATTTATTGCATAGTTGTAAGAAATACATAAGTTACATACCACCACTTTTATACTGAGTTATCTATTGTTCTCTCTTCGGTCTTCTATTCTGATTGGGTCGTCGTCTTCGCAGCGGTGATCTGTTTGAAGCTTTCATACTAAACAACATTCCAGCATCTGTTCGCAAAATAGTGTTCGAGGCACCAGTACGTAAGAAATTCCGTCGTTAAACATGTTCGAAGATATAGCCACACACCGTGAAATGCGTAGCAATCACGTGGTGCATTCGCTTAGTATTCGGTCTCACACGAAGAGCGCACATGCGCTTTGCAACCATTTGAATTGCGGCAAATAATTGTGCTCTGAAGTGTCTTGCGCTGCCTGTTTGGCTCACAAATCATAAACAAAAAGCCAAACTTCGAATGACACGCTGCGTCAACTTCAGCGCTACACTTGCACACGGCTGGACATGTCCGTCCAACCGACAGTCTGACCGTTCGTCCATTATTTATACACATAACCGTGTATCGTTACACAATAGGGATGTCAATCCCGGGACTCCATACATTTTCGTTGTTGCGAAATACCGGGATTTATATTTTTCAATCTCGGGATTTTCGGGATCTCATTTACGTACATGAGTTCTTGTAGTAAATGATTAAATTCTGCAAAAATGATGTACATACATCTGTACACAGGGGGGGGAGGTTCTAGTCCCACAAAATACAAAAATGCGAAAATTGAGAAATTAAGGTAATAGGATACAGTTCAAACAAACATACATACATCATTGGGACAACAGCCCGGTAACGAGACTAAGGCTTCACATCTGCCAACCATCTGTTTGGTGCATGTGAATTTGTACACACATCGAAGGAACCTGGAGTTCGATAACGATTTTGATCGGCGAATTGGGAACTTTACGGTATAAATTCCAATTAATTTTAAACATTTCAGAGTCGGCCGACAAAAGTGTTGTTTGGTAAAAATTCTGCTTCTATATGAAAATAGTTACCTATTCCTTAAGGAAACCAATATGTAATCTATGAGCAACTTCGAGCATAATGCATTTAAATTCTGTCATGTTTTCAGATTTTACCTAACATCTGGCGGTTTTTTCGGCATTGATTCCTTTAAAATAAATATAAAAACATACATCTGTATTCGTGAATAATTTATTGTTTAATTAATTCGCGGGATTATATCTAAAGATCCCGGCAAACATTTTTTAATTCCGAAAATCTCGTGATTGGAATATAGCCAAAAAGTGGCATCTCTAGTACACTCTTATAATTGCGAATTCGAGCGCTCGAGCGATGTTATTGATTTCGTATACAATTTCGGCAATACTGAAAGGCTTTGCGCTACAACCCAAGCAACGCAGAACAGCAACAGAGAATTCATAAATAAAACATGTGCGCATACGCAACACCATGCTACAGCCGATAACAGTAGCAGTCACAAAAACTACCACAGTAGTTGTTGCATCAACAGGGACAGCGCTCATGCTCAACTGATGTGCCTTCGCATCATTCTATTGACTGCCGGGCTCATGTGATCCCTTTGTCCTCGGCGATATCCATTGTTGTTGCTCATTTAATGACGAAATGCTTCAATATCAATGACCTACTGATTTTGCCGTCACATGCGGCTGATGCGACCGACTAGTGGCGACCGATGAGTGTCCAAGCGGCACAGACCTCCATAGAAGTTAGCGCTTTATGCGCTCAACCATTGACGCAGTGCAATGTAACGGACAAAGCGTGCATCAGCTTGTAATTGATATGCATCGATGCCCGCCGGTTATCCTAGAGCTGCGGAATAGGCTGGCTGTAAGGATTGCCACCAAAATCGCAATCCTTATCTCGCAATACTCGTAAAATATTGTCCTGCTTTGCTTGTGCCATTCTGTTGGAGGGCACACGGTGAAGAACTGCATTCAAACTGCGATTCACTTCAATTAACTTCACCTTTGCGCCATTACACTAAGCGCATGGACTGCGCTGATTGATAGCAATGATACACTTACCGACAAAAGTAATAAAAAATCGTTGTGTAGTATATCTACATATGTGCTGCACAGTGGCGATTTTGCACAAGTTAGCCGCAGTAAAGTAAAACGAGCCACGATCGGGTTTGTCTGTATGTACCACACGTTATTTTCTAAACGACCGCCCGGCATTATCCTTACACATCAAAATGCGTTTGCCTATTAACTTTCTGTAATCTTAATATCAATACTCCCCGAATTCGCGAGCGGAGAATTTCAACAGCGCAACATTTATACACGGAACTACACAATGCCTAAAGCTAAGGTCCCACGATTGCCGCAAATGCGCCGATCATAGCCCGATCTGGTCGGGCATTGACTACGCAGAACTTGTCAATTGAGCAAAACGCTTTTTATTTGGATCACACGGGCCCAATTGCGACAAATTTTGTCGGCTCAACCTAACGAACAGAAATATCGCACCGAACGATTTCATAGGTAGGTCACACGATTGCCCGAATCGAAAAAAAAATTGAAATCAATCCTCAAAAAATTTCAAAGCACCGACAAAATTGTCGGCCCCTATGGTTGGTGCTCGATTTGCCGACAAAATTCGGCTCAGTTTTTAATTTTTTTGTCTGGCTTCAACTGTTCACACGTTTGACGCTACAGTACCGATTTCGTTCGGCGCAACAGGAGACAGATCGAATATTTTTGACATTTGCGCCGAAACCGAATCGAGTTCACACGATTGGCATTTGAGTTTTTTAAAAATGCGTAAAATTTCTACGCATTGCGGCAATCGTGGGACCTTACCTTAAGGGAACATCGATACCCAGGCCCGGAAATTTGCCGCCCCTAGGCAGTTGCTAAAATTACCGCCCCCCCCCCTATTAAAATGCCTCGAATGGTGGAATTAGTTTGGTACGAATAGTTGTTTTTTTTTTTTTGCTTGTGCATTCTGTATGTTTATTTTCTTTGCTTATATAAATCGATTTTTTTTTTTTTTTGCTTGCGCATTCTGTATGTTTATTTTCGTTGCTTGAATAAATCGATTGTTTTCTCGATTCAGGCATTTTACACTTAGAATGTTGGTACGCGTGCCAACAAACCAGGCAACCAGGAAATTCAATTCGTACGAATTGAACAAGTTTTCAAAGTTTCCGCTAAAATTTGCCGCCCCTCAATTCTTGCCGCTCTAGGCGACTGCCTACAATGCCTGTATGGTAAATCCGGGCCTGTCGATACCAAAAAACTCAATCGAATCTTTTGCTGCCACATCTGGCGTTCCCCAAGGAAGCATCCTTGGGCCGTTATTTTTTCTGCTGTTCATAAACGATATCGAGTCTTGCTTCTGCAACACAAATTTCCTGTTGTATGCAGATGATCTTAAAATCTTTCTTAGAACTCGCTGTGTTAGTGATGTGGCACGTATTCAAACTGACTTGGATATTTTGAATATCTGGTGCCTTAAAAATCACTTAGCTCTTAATGCTTAATCCTTTTCCAGATTGAATAATAATATTCACACTTTATTTTCCATTGCAAATAATCGCCTTAAAGATGTTAATGAGACATCAGACTTGGGAGTATTGCTCGATTCCAAATTGACGTTTGTCAGTCACCTAAATAATATTATCCCTAAAGCATATGCTATGTTAGCCTTTGTACGTCGAAACTGCTCTGATTTTAAGGACCCCTATACATACAAGCATTTATACTCTGCGTTCGTGAGGTCTAGGTTAGAATACGCTGCTTTTATTTGGAATCCGTTCTATGCTGTTCATATTAATCGTCTCGAAAGTGTACAGAAGAAATTTCTAAAATTTGCCCTATTCTCACTAAACTTTCAAGAACCGATTCCTTCGTATAAGTCACGTTGCTTACTTATAAATTTGAAATCATTAGAATCGAGGCGCATGGTAAATTCATTATTATTCGTCTATGACGTCATTTGTGGCAGTACCAAGTGCCCTGCTTTACTTAGTCTTATAAACTTCTTCGTCCCAATCAGAACTACTCGCACAAATAAATTATTTGTAGTAAAGCATTACAAGTCGAACTATGCTTATAATCAACCGCTTGCTAGATCATTAATGCAATTTAATAATTTGGCTTGCAGCAATGATGTCGATTTTTCTATTTCAAAACCAAAGTTTAGTCAAATTGTTAGTCTAATTCTTAAGTATTGTTACATTTGGTATATTTTCTAGCCTGTAGATATTTTGTATTTCGATTGGTTTAAATAAATAAATGAAATAAATAAATGAAATAATTGAACAATTATATACTTATACTTACTCATGGTGATACTCATGATGGGAATTCTAAATGACAGGATCACCAAATGGACTGAAAAGTATGGAGTCCTGAATGAATACCAAGCAGGCTTCAGAAAGGGTTATTCCACGGTAGATAATACTATATATATAACTTAGCCGCAATTGTACACTTAAAATTTGAAGAAAGAAAGAAGGTTTATGCGTATTTCGTAGATTTTAAAGCGGCTTTCGACAAAGTGTGCAGAAACGCGTTGATATATAAGCTACATTCCATTGGCCTATCAACAAAAGTAGTAAGACTTTTAGAAAATATCTATAGTGATACGAAGTCAGTTGTATGGAATGGGTGTGATATTTCGGAAGCGTTCAGTACTTATTCAGGAGTTAAACAGGGATGCTTATTATCGCCGACATTATTTGCGTTATACTTGAACGACCTCCACGATTGCTTAGAAGGTGGCTTAAACATCGAAGGAAAAAATATCAGACTTCTCATGTACGCGGATGATATTATCTTGCTAGCGGATAGTCCTATCAAATTACAGGAAATGAACCTTGAAGTTAACCGCGCTAAGTCCCAAATAATGATTTTTTAAAGAGGTGGAAAGATTAGTAAATCTGAGAAGTGGTATTATGATAGAGAAGAAATACAAATCGTGCCAAGGTATTCCTATTTAGGCGTTGAAATTACGCCACAGCTTAATTTTAAAAACCATGTAGAAAAGAGAACAATTGCGTCTAAGTATGCTATAAATTCTACGTGGACTGCTTTTTTAAACAAGAAGGAAGTATCGGTAGAAGCGAAATGGCGGCTATTTCTTGCAGTGTGTCGTTCAATACAAGCGTATGCGGCGCAAGTGTGGGGCTATGGGTTTTTCGACGAAGTCGATATACTGCAAAAGTATTTTCTTAAACGCATATTAAAGTTGCCAGCTCATATGCCTACATACAAGGTGCGTCCCAAAGTAAACAGGACTTTTGCAATAGGGACGTTTCTGGTGGCGCCATCTATGTGTGAGGACATGCGTTGGAAAGGTACATCTTTCATTCACATACTGTCTAAATTTCATGACATTTGGTCTAGTAGACGCCGAAATATCCCGCTCAATGTGACAGTATGTTTTTAACTTTGGTACGAGAATGTCGATCGAACAAAGAGCTAATATTAAGTTCTGTTTTAAACTTGGTAAAACTTTTACCGAAACGTTTAAATTGTTAAAGCAAGTTTATGGTGATGATTGTTTATCCCGTGGCCGTGTTAATGAGTGGTTGAATCGATTCAAGAATGGTCGTGAAGACTTGAATGACGACGAACACGTCGGCCAGTCGAAATTTGTGATTACTGACGATGCCATCAAAACTGTGCGTGATTTTATCAAAATGCAGCCAAAATCATCATTGGAATTGATGGAAATGGAATTGAACATATCCAAAACATCAATTGATCGCATTTTAACCGAACATTTGGGTCTCCGTAAAGTGTGTTCTCGCTTCATTCCGCACACTTTAACCGACGACCAAAAAGCGCAGAGAATTGAGCACGCAAAAGACATCGTTCGGGAAGCCAGACGTGATCCAAATTTCTTGTTCAACATCGTAACCGGTGACGAAACGTGGTGCTTTCAATATGATCCCGAAACAAAGCGTCAAAGTGCCGAATGGAAGCACCCAGATGAGCCAAATCCGAAAAAAACCCGCCGTGAGAAGTCAAAAATCAAAACTCATCTCATTTGTTTCTACGATTCAAAGGGAATAATTCATCGAGAGTTTGTTCCACCGGGAAAAACAATTAACGCTTTGTTTTATGTTGAAGTTTTGAAGCGTTTGGTGCATCGCATTCGTCGTATTCGGCCAGAATATCGCGAGGAAGGAAGTTGGCGTTTATTGCATGATAATGCACCGGCTCACAGAGCCCTAGTTACGACCGATTATTTGACCAAAAATCGCATTTTTACCATCAATCATTCACCGTATTCGCCTGATATGGCTCCCTGTGACTTCTACTTATTCGGTCAGTTGCATTTGCCGATGAAAGGAAACCGTTATAAGGACGTTGAGGACATCCAAAAGGCTTGTACCAACATTCTGAAGGCGATGCCGGCCGATGACCTAAAACACTCATTCCAAATGCTTTTGGACCGTGCAAAACGTTGTATCGAAGCAGAAGGAGAGTATTTTGAATAAATAAAAAGAATTATACAAAAATAATCATCCGTTTTCTTTATTTTATAAAAGTCCTGTTTACTTTGGGTTGCACCTTGTATAAGTATACTCTGTCTTGAGACAGGAGTACAGGACAGTCATTTGTACACATTAGAATTGCATCTCTGGTACATTTTTAGAACATTATTTGTTTTTCCAGAAAACCGGCTCCCTAATTATTTGACACGATCGGTAATAAAGAAAGGTGTATTTTGGGTTAAGGAACTAAGAAATCTGTTTAATAATGCTAATATGAACTGGCGAACAGATAGTATGCAGCCGGAGAAGTGGGTAGATGACATAAAAATGCTTGTAAAAAATCTTCGCCAAGCTAGAGTGCACATATACAAACAAAAAGCTGCTAGCACCACTAAAATATATAAAGAGTTAAGGCTTGATTACACGTAACGAGTAGAGTGACGAGACAGCAACTCGAACGAGTACTCGTTTCGTCTAAACAGTAAGGCGAGTTGTTGATTGAGTCTGTGACCGAGTAAAGTGGCGAGAGAGTCACTAGAATCACATTTTGTTTACTAGGCCGAGTACTACTTTACCGTTATATTTGTCTCTTTTTCGCAGCGATTCGCGGAATCGCTCGTCACATGCGGAATCGCTCATAACATGCGGACTGCGTCACACACCACTTTTCGCTCGGTTGAGTGTAATTGCGCGAGTTGCTTAGTTCATTTTGTGCATTGTAAAACCGAACTGACTCGCCACGTGTTAAAATACGTTTGAACAACTCGTCGCTTTTGCTCGCCATCCCAATTCTCTCGGTCTAGTACCATTTTAATGTCTCGCCACTCTACTCGTTACGTGTAATCAAGCCTTTAGATTGGTCGAGAGGGCAAATTTATTTTAAAAAATATACCATTGATTCAATTATGTGGATAATGAGAGCTAGAAGTGATATGCTATTTTTAAACAATAATAAGTTTGGTACAGGAAATAAAACTTGCGCCATGTGCAATACTGGAGAATTAGAAAATATAGCACATTTTTTGGCGCGCTGCCCAATACTAAGAGAGTATAGAATCCAAATTTTTGGAAATTCGGTACTAGAAGAACCAAAATTGATTGTTGTTTTAAACGGTGAAAATGAGTGCTGGGATAAACTCGTGCTTTTCATTAAGTATGCCTATAAATATAGAGAATCACTTATTTTAGAATTCAATTATTAAAGGATGTCAATAATGCACGGAATTTAACTGCGGTATATAGGCAGACGGCGTAAGCCAATGCCGAAGTTTATTGTATAGTCGATGATGCAATATATTTATATTTATATCTTATGTTGGAATTGTTATACATACATACTTATGTTGGAATTGTTATACATACATACTTATGTTGGAATTGTTATACATATGCTTGTTATATTATCTTCTATATAATAAATAAAAATACTACTACTATACTACTACTTATACTTACATACATTACAAACACTCCGAAATACCTGATCCATCTTGAAACGAATCTATCTCCGGTACACCACCAAAACGAAATCGTACCCAAACAAACTAAGGGTAATGGGCCAGTTACCCGAGACGCAGAACTTAAACTTAACCGTAACCATAAACTTAGAAAATTTGAGCAATTATTCAAAACTTCGTTTCCGTAAACATAAACTTAGAATTCGGAAGATTATCCTTGTTGACAGCGAGAAAATATTGCCACTCAACTTTAATCCATCCGGTGCACACGCAAATTAAATCTTTTCCCGGCATATTTTCACTTAAAATTCTTGATTGTATGAGCATACAACGTTTTAAAATATCAAAATACCTACATACTCGTATTATCATTCAATTTTGTATATTTACCAATTTCTAGTCATTTGTTCGTTTTCCAATTCATTCAGAGCAGAGTGGCAACATTTCCCTGAGCGAAACCATCAACTGATTGCGTTTTCCGTAAACGTTAACTTAGAAACCAAAACGAAACAGATTTCTAAGTTTGCGGTTAAGTTCGAAGTTTACGTTCTATGCTTGGATAACCAGCTGTACAGCTTTCGGGTATGACAGCTGACACGGCAAACTAAGTTACGTCTCGGATAATTGGCCCATAAGAGGCCACCCCTTTGCCGTTACTCAATGTAAGAGCTTTTATGAAGATGCATTCGGCAGCCTGTCCAATTTGCAACTTGTGTTAAGCGAAAAATACCGTTTATCTTATTGGCACTTGTTTCAATTTAAGTTTCCACAGCGCGCTGTGAGTATTAGTGGTTATACTGCACGAAATGCATTATATGTGTTGTACTTATATTTGCTTTGGCAGCGCCAAATATGACGTGTACCACATGTACGTGCCGCTCACTATTGTAAATTCTTTATCTAAGAAACCCATTCGCACTAAGCGCACAATGACTGTTTAGAAGTACTATAGTAGATGTTATAGTCAATGAACAACTTGAAAACTGCATTCGCTTTGGTAAAACGTGAAGGCATTTAGCGGCGCGTTCTTTAGTGTTTCCTTGATGGACAGACTAATCGTGACGCTGTTTTTATGGCGCGGATTAAAAGGATTGCAATAAGTGAGAATGGATTTAATAATCGTAAATTTGTAGGAAACTACAATACTTTTTTCAACCACTACAAACGGTCTACTCCTGGAAATACGTACATATATATAGTACATATGTATGTGTAAGCTACTTCAATCATAAATAATAGTAAAATAAAGAAAAGCTGATTTTAGTTCCAGAATGAATGAATATAAGGAATACCGCAGGTTTTAACAACTTGTTAGTTCCGATTTGTAATCGATTCAATGAATTTTAGCTTTCAGTTAAAGGTTCTTGTGTTAAACTAAAGTATGCACTTATTATATTGACGTAATGAAGTATTACATTTCACTAGTCATTACAAGTGATCTTGAATATAAAAATAGTATTGTAAAAGTTGTGAAGTTACGTGTCAATTTTTTTATTAATTTAGTACAGCTAAATGTTTTAGATCAAATGGGCCACACTTACAATGCGTAGGGTGTGAAAAATATGGTCTGATTGAATCCGCTTGCGCACGTACGCAATCGTTAAAGAGTAATGCATTCTGTCAGGTAGGTGACAACAACATATACGAGAACGAGTTCATAACGCTCCGAAACGAATATGGAAGCGCAAAGGAGCAGTGATCATTACAATCAATGCATTTTTATTACAATTACGAATGAAACAAAAAATATAACTGCACCGAAGCTGGGGTCCTGTCACAAAAAGAGAAACCAGCAGTCAAAATCAAATACAATTGCAGCCAGTGTTGCCAAGTTTTTTTTTCAAAGCGCCCAATTCCCAAAAATGTATCGCAAAAAATCGCCCAAATCAAAATTTCTGTGATTTTTTCCAAAAACAATTACGTTTATTTTTATTATAAGAAAATACATATGTACATCTTAAAAAAGTTAAAGCCTTGTATTGAGATTTGCTTATGAGATCAATAAACTGCCTTCAACGCACGTACGTTGAATTGAGGATTCTTTTAAGATGAATTAAATGCGTTCAAGGCAGGCACTTGTACGAAAGCTAAGTAGTTAATATAAATTTAGAAATATATTCGGTCAGAGCAACAGTAACTGTCTTCCTTTAGTAAACGCCCACTACTATCTTTTTAAATCAAATTAAATTCATCGGTCCTTAAAATTTCGTGAAAACACCGCATTCTTTCAACTTCTATCCCGCTTACGTCATTATCGTAAATTGTATTATTCTTTTTTGAGAACATACTGTCAATTATTGGGAATGATTTGCAGCAGTAATTATGCGCGTTTGTATAAGATTTAATTCGAATAATGGATATGAGTGTCTCTATCATCATTCTATTCTAAAACGAAATTCACAATTTCACCGCCAGAAGTTAAAAATGATGATATTATGTGTAGCAAAACACTTACAGTTTGTCAAGTAAATGTTTGCAAATTTAAAGAAGATAGAAAATTATTTTGAAAAACTTATAATATACATAACAGAAATTGCAATATTTTGAAATGATTTGAAATAATTGAATATTTCACTCTCATATAATATCAAAGTAATGTCTATTTGATTCGCGTATTGAAGGGCGAATTGATTTGAAAGTATCTCCTGGACGACCCAGAAAACTGTCTGACAGAGAAGAAAGAAAAATCATCCGAAAAGTTCGTGAAAATTTCCCGTATATCAATAAGGGAAATGGCTTTGGATATAAAAATAGAATGCGGAACTGATGTATCTCATGTGTGTGCGGCCTGCATCTCCGTATACGCCTACGCTAATACTTGTTTTCTTTATCGCGGCGATGGTTCTTGCACATTCCATTACCATTCGCGAACCATCCCTGCCATATCGGCACTATAGCATGCCTTCCTTCCGCTGCGGGTTGTTGAGAATTACCAGATCGCCTTCTTGGAACCCTTCTGGGTTAGCCCGTAGACCATAGCTCGCTGTTAACCTGTTTTCGACTAGTTGAGTACGGCTCCGCGATCTTCTCCTCGGCCCTTTCGCAGCCGAACACCGATCACAGCCTCTGATCCTCAGCGACAGACCCCTGGCATCCTACCCAATAGAACCGCCTTCTTATCTTGGCGACAGTTTTTGCGATGCCCAGGTGCCCTCCACTGGAGTCGTTATGGTTTGCCTTGATGACGTCGCCGATCCGGCCTTTTGGGACCACTATTAGGGATTTTCTGGTCCTGCCATCCCTGCTCTCCCACTCGCAGTATAGGCAGCCATCCTTCAGACGTAGACTTTGCCACTGTGCCCAGTAAGCGATCGGGCTCTCACCAGCCATCTCCTGCCAGTCCGGCCATACTCTCCGCGCCCTGCCTTTGATGATTTTTGCGAGATCCGTATCCTCGCGCTGGTCCTTCTGTAGCCTTTCCGCAAGCCAATCTTCCTCTTGTAGAACTCTTACCGACCGAACATCCACAATTTGTCCCTTGTTTCCGGCTTGCGAATTATGCTTGCGCTCGGTTTTGCAAGAATGGTGTGCCAGAGCGTCAGCACATCTTGGCGACGTCTGCTGTTCAGAACGATTCTCTCGCAGATGACAGTCTAGTGATATGTGGCCTAGCTTGCCACATCGCCAGCAACTGACTCTAGATGACACTGCCCGCAGCCTCGCTGATGCCTCTGAGCTCACTGTCTGGCTTTGCGTGACACGTCCAGATTGGGCTCGACGCCTTTCCGCAGATGAATGCCGAAAACTTCTTCTCCAGGCCGCCTCATACGTCAATGCGCTTGTCACCGTCTCTCGGAATGTCGGCTTCATCATCATCAATGTACGAGTACCTACACGTGTCTCCGGGTCAAGAATGCCTTCGATAAACGCTTCGATCTTCAGCCTTTCCAAAACTTCACTGCTGAATTCTGGGTAGAACAGTGGTACCAGCCGCTCGATATCTGCCGCATACGTCTGCAGCGCCTCGTTGGCTCTTTGTCTACGGGTCTTCAGCTCGCAATAATACAGCATGTTGCTTTTTTTGTCGCAGCTGTACCTCTCTAAGCCGCTCGTCTATCTTTCTGTGCATCGAATCTTCCAGACTGTCAAATCGTTAGTTTAAGGACTCATCCAAGTCGTCAACTCGTCTGTTCAGAGAATCATCCAGGCCGTCGGCTCGTTTATCCAAGTGTTCCACTTGAGCTCCCAGGTGCTCCACCTTCACATTGAGCTTGTTGGAGATTTCTTCCACTTTCTGTTCCAAGCGCGCAGAATTTTCCTGAAGCTTGGTGGACAGCTCGCAATTTGCGCTTTCGAGTTTCGCTGACACCTACGCCGATATTTCATGTGTAGCCGCTTCCATTTTAGCCATTTCTTGATTCGTAGTTTCAAGTTTCGCTACCATTTCTCGATTTGCAGTTTCGACTTTTGCCGAAATTTCCTGATTCGTGGTTTCCAGTTTCGCAGCCATTTCTCGATTTTCGTTTTCCATTTTGGCTGCCATTTCACGGTTGGAAGTCTCGAACTGCCTTTAAGTGCAACCATTAACCATGTCCAACGCTTGTAGTGGCGCAGCACAGTGTTGCGAGTAGTGACAAAAATGCCAAAATGCAATGTTATAACCACAAAAATCTGAGTATGTGGTTTTGTTGGAAATACTTCAATTAAGAGAAATCCGAAGTTTTATGAAAAAACATTTGATAACATAGAAGTTATGAGCTCTTAAATTACGCTCTTCCAGCGTTGAAAAAATATTGTATACAAACAGCAAATTTATGCTTTGACTTTGAGGTTGAATATTTCAAAATAAATTATGAGCAGGTCCCTAAAAGTTACTATTATCGTAAGTTTTATATAATTTAGGTATAGCAAGACTAAAATTTTGCTGATTACTATCACCTCTGAGCAGTACCGTTATGATGAAAATTAAGTAAAGAAAACGAGTGAACAAAAAGTGAGTTCAAACTTTAAAAGTGATTTAAAAAAAAACGCTAAATATCACTTTTGAAATTTGTTGATATTTTGTTTATGCAAGTATCTACATTATGGTGTACAATTTTTAGCTGCGCATATTTGCGCGAATGCAAGTTATTGGCATTTTTCGGTGAAGACTTGAGTGCAAATTCGCGATATTTTCACCGTTTGGTTGAATGCCAATGCAATCTGTCAAATAATGCTCTGCTGCTGATGGAAAAATTTGTTGAAGATAGCTTCGGAAAATCAATTACGATTACTATTATATTCGAAATAGAGGGGTTAATGGAGTTTCGACAGTACACTTTGATTTTTTTTCGTACAGAACCAAAAGTTGACAACCTAACTACTTCACTTGTATGGGAGGCGCCCTCTGGTGGTGAATGTTTTAAATTTAATTAATTTTGTATTTTTGGCATTCAGGAATGTTGACGATTGTTGAATAAATCATTCAAATCGGTTCAGTACTTTGCCAGATACGATGTTTCTTCGTTTACTTTACTACATTTACAAGAGTGGAGCCAGTTCCATTGAAAATTACTAGTTTTGTATGGCAGCCACCTTAAGAGTTGGATGTAGCGGTTAGGTGTGTATAAAAAAAATATTCGTAAGGGAAAATAAATGGGGGTCAGTCTTACATATGGTACGTCTGGGACCAACCTGAGAGCAGCGGGGGCCCAAATTTAAAAACGATGATTTTGTATGGGAGCCTTATTAAAGGTTGGAGATAGGGGGTAGGTATGTTCGAAAGAAATATTCAGGAAAAAAAACTAGTGGGGGGTCAATCTAAGATTTTAACCCTCTAAGAGCAACTTCTGAGCAGCTGTAGAGCAAATTATCTAAATTTTATTTTCAATGACTTTTGAAAAAAGCGCATTTTATCTATATACACATTTATAAATAAATTTATATTAAAATACAAATATTTTGAATGTAGCTTTTATGATCTAAGATAATTTTCATTGTTAATATGAATTTTTTTCAAATCCGTTTGTATGGGAGGTGGTCGAAGTTTTGGTGGGATTTCACTGAAATTTTGCACAGTAAGTTCTTTACTCATACGATAACTGTATACCAAATATCATTTATATACGACCACTCCTTCTATTTTTGTCACTCCGCTATATGAACTCGCAACACTGTGCGCAGCCGCTGCAGCCGTACTTTGCGGCAACGCAGCACCAGCAGGCGATTCCTCCACGAAAATGACTTCTCTAAGTTCGTTTTGCATTGTGCTTGAAAATAAAACAACTTCATTTATTCAGCGCAAACGCATTCAAAAACCAACAATCGCTTTATTTACAAATTTAAATTTAAATACAAATTTGCTACTACTTTACACTACTACTATTGCATGTTTCCCCTTTGCTTGCTCAACACAGATTCGACTCCCTGCGATGCACACTGCTGCCTTTTATACTTGTTTGGTTTGGCTTAATAATTGGCTTAATAATACGCAAAAAAGGGCCTGGCGTAATGTAATGTCCAGTTCTCTATCATCAGTTGCTGACGGTGAAAGTTGTAAAAAAGTGAATTTTTCGACCAATTTAAAAAATTAAATTAAATTTTCGAATGTTTTTTTTTTTATAGATAAAACAAATGATCTCCTCTGGTTATAAAATCGAATCTAATCTACAGGCACACACACACCCGACAAAACATATTCGTCTTTGGCTTCGGTATTTGACCTATTCAGCCAATTTTAAATATTCGGCTTCGGCCAAATTAGCCGAATAACTTAGCTGAAGGTTTTCGCTCCGTAATGCAACTCAATTTACTCTGTTTGGAAGTATTTTAATAAATATCGGATATATTCGGAATTCGGAATATTTCGGACTCAAGATTGCAAATAATAAAAATTATGTCTAATTAGCTTTTTACATATTTCGATTTTTTTCGATAATTTTTTTTTTTTTCAGATTATGAAAGTTCAGATAATTTCCCACAACTTTTATTACGATAAATTTTTTTGTTTTCGAACTCCTTTTTGTAGGAAAATCGATCTGAAAAAATCAACATTTTCAAGGTTTCAACAAAAAAACACTAGTTTTACATTTTTAATTCAATTTATTTTTAAATATTATTCTCGACCTACAATTTAATGTTTTAAAGTGGTTAATCGTGTCCAACGTATAAATTTTAATAAAAGTGCACTGCCGTACACAACAGAGTTATAAAACTTCACATTGAAGTACATTGGCACATAAACTGTAATAATATAAACTGAAAGACATGTACAATTATTAACGAGTGTTTCGAAACGAGTTATAGAAAAGAATCGTGAAGGAGTTATGGCAGTGACATTAGAAAGTCGTAAGAAAACTTCTCGAATGGAAAGTAAAAAGGACCTTAAAAAATAATATTACCACGTTAAAACATTAAATTGTAGGTCGAGAATAATATTTAAAAATAAATTGAATTAAAAATGTAAAACTAGTGTTTTTTTGTTGAAACCTTGAAAATTTTGATTTTTTCAGATCGATTTTCCTACAAAAAGGAGTTCGAAAACAAAAAAATTGATCGTAATAAAAGTTCTTGGAAAATTTCTGAACTTTCATAATCTGCAAAAAAAAAAAAGTTATCGAAAAAAGTTCATTTTAGGCTATTTTTCGACAAAAAATTCCTAATATGTCTACTAAAAATAAAAAAAAATATTGGTATCAATACAGATTCTGAAAGGTGATAAAAATACCTTTCAAACAAGCCCAGATTGAGAAATCTACTATAACTCTATCCGAGTTTATGACGAATTTAATTAAATTATTCTATGTATGTATTGAAAAATATCTATTTTGAAATTTTGGGGGGCTCCAAATCCGACTTAGACCTATGGTCTCTTGAGCAAAATTTCTCAGAATCACCTATAGATTACGTTTTTGCTATACGCTTCATCAAAAAAAATCGTTCCATACAATTTGACCCGCCCTAATATATAGGGGACAGTGGGGAGTTTTGAAGCATGGGGAGTTGCGAAGCACGGCCATAGATGTTGCTTAGTAGTGGTTTTGATAGCTCTTACCTACTGTCAACATTTTTTAACCTAAAATCTCAGTTTTGTACTAGCACTCGTCTCGATAGCACACTTTTTTTGTATCTATCCAGACAGTGTGTTGAACATTTTGTTCGAAAAGTTTTTTTGAGCATTCGTGTTAGTGGAATTTTCGTAAAATTTTCAAGCGAATCGAAAAGGTGAGTACAAACAAAATAATGAACAATGATTAGGCTTTTAACGTTCAAAAGGATTTATGCAAAAACATTCGATGTGTTACTGACGCGGTGGCATTTTTAAAATAGTAGCGAATGGGGAGAATTGAAGCACATCTAGTGGGGAGATATGAAGCACGTCAAATATTACAGATGTCAACCTGAAATCTATTTTACATGCGTATGCGCATTTTTTGTAAAAAAAATTCGAATGTTTAGTACAATTCCAAGGAATTTTTTCAACGAATTGCGTTATTTATATTTCTCGTATTGTTTTTCGCAACATTTTTGCGTATCTTCATTTCTCGTATTGTTTTTTGCATCGCGTTTTCGAACGATTTTTTGTGTTTTTTCAGTCAATATGCCCCGTTATAAGTATAGTGCGAAAAAGAAGCCAGCGATTGATGTTGATGCCATGGTGGCTGCCATCAAAGAGGTGATGATTGACAAGAAATCGCAACGCTCCGTTGCCAAAGCGTACAACATCAATGATATCAAACTGCATCGCTACATTTTCGAGCTGAAAAGTAAAAACATAGATCCCACAAACGTCACGAATGAACAATTGGCCGATTTTGTAACCAAAAAATCTAGCGTGACTCGTGGAAGAACGGTCCATTTGAAGTGTGCTCGTATATTGGCCGACGGTTATACTTGCGTTCATTGCGAATCGGAATGATTGAGCAACTTGTCATTTTTCACATTTTTTAAACAAAAGTTTAATTTTTGTTCCATTTTCTCAACTCTAATACATAAGAAACCTAATTATTTGTCATTTTCTCCGATTCCAAAAAAGATTTTTCACCAAAAAATGTAATTTTCTGCGATTTTTAGTCGTGCTTCAAAACTCCCCACGATTTCTGAATACTCCGAAAACCAGTTTTTTGGGCCAACAGACAAAAATTGTCGATTATTTTTGATTTTATGCATATCCATCAACTAGGAAGTGTATTTTAAGACGCTCTAGAGATTCTGTTTGAGAGAACGTGAAAAAAATTATTTTTGTGGTAGTTTTAACCCCCAAAAAAAGCATGCTTCAAAACTCCCCACTCTCCCCTATATATATATATATATACTTTTGTGGCCTATATATATATAAATTAAGTCTCTAAGTTCGTTTTTGAATTGTGCTTGAAAATAAAACCACTTCAACTATTCAGCGCAAACCCAGTAAAAACCAGCAATCACTTTATTTCATTTACACTTGTTTGTCTTTACACTTCCTACTACTATTGGACTACTGCATGTTTCCCCTTTGCTTGCTCAAATCAGACTCTGCGCTGCACCCGGCTGCCTTTTATACTTGTATGGTTATCGCGCCGATTCTTCTCGCACATTCCAATTGCACTATCTCTCGACCGTTCTCGCACATCCCATTACCATCGCGAGCCATCCTTGCCATATCGAAATTATATCAAGTCTGCCGTATTCTAAAGTGCGTGCCTAAAAGTGCCTAAAAGTGCCTAAAAACATTCATGCATAGCACAGCGACAGCGTTACAATATAATATATATTATTTTATTAATGCTTCAGTGGAAGAAAGAAATGAATAGAGAAGGAACGCCGCATATTCGGCTTCGGCCAAAAATAAACCTTTGGTCGGACACCAAGATATATGTATATACACATAATTAGTGTCCGACCGAAACCGAAACCGAATTTAGGTTTTTATTTTAATATTCGGCCGAAACCAAACCTTTCTAGTTTAAAAAAAATTCAACCAAGCATTTTTTTCAACAAACGAATTTTACTTTAAGTAAATAAAGAACAAACAAACAAACCTAACATAAATAAATAAATACTTATTAATAAAAACAATTCATTTATTTTTTAAAAACATAAACATAAAAAATCACCCTTTCATCAGCATCTAAATCACTCCTCCTTTCACTATACCATATATCTGCTCGGCTGCACTCACTAGCTACACAATAAAATGTAAAAAATATTCTAGAAAGTTTCGGTTTCGGCCGTTCGGGCATTTTTTGGCCAAAACTGAAACCACTTTTTTGGGCTGAAACCGAATATTCGGTCGGATACTACACATAATACAATTATATAAAAAACAACAAAAAGCAACGTCTTTTTTGAGTCGCAATCAGGCAAAAACCACTGAACCGGTTTGGATGAAATAAGCACCAAAGGATTTTTTATGTGGAGGAATGGTACATAGGCTATATGAGATTGACCACGCCCCCATTTTACGCCCACTATAGTAACAAAAATCAACTATGTTTTGCTTTTGTGAGGCAATATGGGTGTCAAACGTGCCATTGCGGCAAATATAGGCTATAATAAAATTGACCACGTCAACTTCCCGCGCCCACTAAAACTGCGTACAACTTTTGGGCTCGATGCCATTTGACACCTGTAATTTTTCTTTTTACCCCCGAAATCCGCTCCCCCCTGTGTACTCCACTGGTTGGAATTATTTCCGCAGTTGCCAAAATGAAGAGGAGGAAAATACAGTAAGTTACCCTTCTGTGCCACTGCCCAGCTCTGTCCAGACGAAGTTGGAAATCCCTAGGATCCCCCTTCTTCGACAACTTTGATAACCTCAGTTTAGTCAACATCACAGACTTGCTAGGGTTTATCCACAACACAAATTTACTTGTATATGTAGGCTCCCGACTTGCAGTAAGACAGATCACTCTCACCTAGTAGTATCACAACGAGCCCATTTTGAGCAGAGACTTAACTGTTATAAGTTTTTTGTTAAAAAATTATTGCAATGAAACTATTACAATCCAACATAATTTTTTTGTTTTTGCTTGTAATTAGAGTCAGTATTTTGGTTTATCCCAGTGGACACGTGAAATATATGTAATACATTATTGTTTTTTAAATACATGTTAATGTAGCATGCGCTGCATTTTCTAGTGATCTTATTTAATTTTTAATTTGTATTTTTTCGTTTTTGTGTTATTTATGTGAAATATGTTACAAACAAATATATTTTTAATAGTTATAGTCCCTTCGTTTTTGTTCTTTTGTAAAATAAACTGTTTTTGATTAAATCCATTCCTTTTATATTTTCTACGGGATCGGCAGATTAATCGGCATCGGCCAAAAACGTGGGAATCGGTCGGGCTCTATTATAATTGCTTTTAGCGACACTTGAGTTTTACGATGCATAACTAATAACTATTATGAGAAAGAAATATTTTTTTCGTTGCCGATAACTATTATTTTGGGAATATTTTTCTACCTTGCTTCATAACTTTTAAATATGTATGATTTTTGGTTTTTACGTTGCCGATAACTATTATTTTGAATCAAATTTGTTTGGTTTACATTGCTTCATAACTTTTCTGAAAGAACGTAAGAAATATTTTTTGATTGAACCTGTAACCTTCGAAATTGTAAATCGCGTACACTAGTCTGGCGCTATGTGCCAACTTCTACTGATTCAGCAAAAAAAGACGTACAAATTTAGGACTGCACGCGACAGCTAAATCCTATTTTTTAGCCACGCAAAAATTTGTTCTGTCAATATTATCACTTCCTTGTCTACACCTCGTTTCGGACATAGTGAAATTATACAAGTGATTCAGGTAGAATGACGGCCTCTTTTTTGTATGACACAAACAGGGGAATTAAAAAACTTATTTCATAATTTATGTCATAATGCTCTAAAAAAATAACCTGAATACTAAAACATGATAATAATTTTTAAAACAAAATTCTACGATAGCGTTTTTTAAATATTTGCGGTTGTGCAATAATGAAGATATGGGTATCAAATAAAACAGAAGAACTGTCTCCTTTAAATAAATTTTCTATTTTGAACTTGCAGCACCAAAATATGTCAGGTAGGGGAAACATAACAGTTGGGCTGAAAAGTTCGTATCGTTTCATAGAAAAACAAATTTTTTTGGCAAAATTCGATTTTATTATTCAACATAGTTGCCATCGAGGGCGATACACCGATTATAGCGATCTTCCAACTTTTCAATACCATTTTTGTAGTACGATTTGTGTTTAGCCTCAAAATAGGCCTCTGTTTCGGCGATTACTTCCTCATCGGCTTTAAATTTCTTTCCAGCGAGCATTCTCTTGAGATCTGAGAACAGGAAAAAGTCACTGGGGGCCAAATCTGGAGAATACGGTGGATGCGGAAGCAATTCGAAGCCCAATTCATGCAATTTTACCATCGTTTTCCTCGATTTGTGACACGGCGCATTGTCTTGATGAAACAACACTTTCTTTTTCTTCAAATGGGGCCGTTTTTTGCGATTTCGTCCTTCAAACGCTCCAATAACGCTATATAATAGTCGCTGTTGATGGATTTTCCCTTTCCAAGATAGTCGATGAAAATTATTCCATGTGCATCCCAAAATACGGACGCCATAACCTTACCGGCCGACTGTTGAGTTTTTCCACGCTTTGGATTCGGTTCATCGCGTGCAGACCACTCAGATGACTGCCGACTGGACTCCGGAGTGTGGTGGTGGATCCATGTTTCAGCGATTGTCACATATCGACGCAAAAATTCACTTCTATTGCGGTTGAACAGCTCCAAACATTGCTCTGAAGCATCGACACGTTCTTGTTTTTGGTCGATTGTGAGCTCGCGCGGCACCCACTTTGCACATAGCTTTCGCATACCGAAATATTCATCAACGATAAGTCCAACACGTTCCTTTGATATCTTTAGAGTGTCAGCTATACAAATCAACCTCAATTTACGATCTTCCAAAATCATTTTGTGGATTTTTTTGATGTTTTCGTCCGTAACAGCCTCTTTTGGACGTCCACTGCGTTCATCGTCTTCGGTGCTCATATGGCCTGTACGGAATTTAGCAAACCACTTACGAATGGTTGCTTCGCCCGGCGCAGAGTCCGGATAACACTCATCAAGCCACTTTTTGGTATCAGCAGCACTTTTTTTCATCAAAAAATAGTGTTTCATTAAAACACGAAATTTCTTTTTATCCATTTTTTCAAAATAACAAAAGTTGCTTCACTCAAAATGCTGTATCTCACAAACTAATAATCAGACAGCTGTCAAATTTATACACGTTTCTTTTGAAGGTTGGTACTACCCATAGTGAAATCAATAAAGTGTACCAGATAGATGACGTACACTTATTTCTCTGAGTAGCAATTGTCAATGTGTCAATTTATTTGTGTCAGTTCGATTAACCTTTATTTTTATTGTCGCTGAAATAGCAAAAAATTTAAAATTTATTTTCAGTACTCCAGAAATATATATTTTCGGAATGTATTTTATGTTAGAAAAACATAGAAACTGCATTGCCGTGCGGTTTTTTGCAGATACAGCACGTTTTTCCTGGCATGTAATTGCGTTTTATGTGTCGGTTTTGGTGCAGAACGTATTTTTAAACAACAATTTATTTTGAAATTTTTTCATACGTACAGACGGGTTATGAAATCTGGCAGTTTTCATCATAATGACATTAACTGTCAGAAAATAAGTGTAAGATGAAGAGAGAGTTCCTGCTATCTGGCACACTTTATTAATTTCACTATGGTACTACCTAAAAATGATACGGATTTTATTCTAGCGGCGCGCCATGGCGCCATCTCATAGAAACGATACGAAGTTTTCAGCCCAACTGTTACATGTTTTGGATCTCAGTCTGTAGCTTCATACATCAAAATTTTATTCTATTTCAAAGTTCTCAAAAAAGTTACACGACCCCCGCCCCCCCCCCCTCCCCACCGAAACAAAATCCTGCGTGCGCCACTACACGGTGTCCCATGGAAAACGGAACATTTTCAAAATAAAGACAAAAACTCAATATTCCGGCAAATCTCATTTATTTTATTCAAAATAGTCTCCTTCCGCATCAATACAACGTTTTGCACGATCAATTAACATATAACAGTTTTTGAGATCATTTTTATCCATCGACTTTAGTATGTCGGTCGTCGCTCTTTGGATGGCCTCTACGTCGGCATAACGTTTTCGTTTCATAGGCAAGTGCAATTTGGAGAACAAGTAAAAGTCGCACGGAGCCAAATCCGGCGAGTACGGTGAATGGTTGATGGTTAAAATGCAATTTTTGATCAAAAAATCCGTGATCAATTTCGATCGATGAGACGGGGCATTATCATGCAACAAACGCCAGCTCCCTTTTTCACGGTATTGTGGCCGCACACGACGAATACGGCTGAGCAAACGCTTCATAACACCAAGATAAAACAAAGCAGTAATCGTTTGACCAGGTGGAACGAATTCACGATGAATAATACCCTCCGAATCGTAAAAACAAATCAACATTGTCTTCACTTTTGACTTCGAACCACGGTATTCGAAGGACCTGGATGTTCGTCGTCCTGAATGTCTTTACGACCTTCATGGGACCGCTTATACCACTCATACACTCTTGTACGGGATAGACAATTATCGCCATAAACTTGTTTCAGCAAATTATTCGTCTCAGTAAAGCATTTACCGAGTTTAAAACAGAACTTAATATTTGCTCTTTCTTCGTTTTTCGGCCGATGCCACAAACACACTAGGGGTATTCTCGATGTCTTGCATAGCCCTGACATCGTGCACGAAATGCATAATTGACATGGCCATGCATTTCGAGCAACGACACAACAACAAAATACAAGCAAAAACAGTTTGCATTTTTTGCATGTCATGCTACGCAAAAACCCTTGTTTTGTGTGTGACATCGCGATTGTGCGGCAGCCATTTAATTTTCTTCGTGTGCGCAAGCGTATTTTCTTTATATTTGGTTTTATTTCAACCTTTTTATATAATTTGCATATATGTCTTGCGTGCAGGTAGAAATGGATCAACCGAAAACCAAATTAAAAAGAATTGGAGAAAGTTTGCGGCATTTTTGCAATATTTGCAATGTGTGCTTTTTTGTGCGTTCTCGATGTGTAGCATTTTCCAGTCTTGCACGGTTGCATTTTTACGAATTCTTCCTCCGTGCAAGACATCGAGAATACCCCTACTGTCACTTTGAGCGCGATATTTTGGTTTCCATTGAACCAAATGTCACACAATTTTGACAGGATGTCAGTTAAGAATGTACCTTTCCATTGCTAACATCCACCAATAGGTGGCGCCAATATAAATCGATGTTTTGAAAACGTTCCGGCCGATTTCCATGGGTTTTTTTTGTTGGATTCGTCTTTAGTCAGTTCAGGTTTCAGTGAAAAGAAAATTCCGGAAAATCTCTTGGAAAAGTCGGAAAATTCCTGCCATGTTTCACCGCGAATAACTTGAGAACGGCTGGACCGATTTGGCTGGTTTTTTTGGTTGTATTTGTAGTTGCCAGAACAAGATTTGTAAAATTTTAGGAAAACTCGGAAAACGGGAAACAAATTTTCAGACAATTATTTTGGAACCATAAGTCACATATCAATTAAATTCACTACGAACTTACTATTTAGTCATGTCCTTCGACAGAGGGAATGGAGCAGGTATTGGACGAGGGGGCGTGGCACCACCAATACAAGCAAAATTTTTATAATGGAATATCTTCGAAATTGTAAGGTGCTCAGCATTGAAATTTAGTACATATAGCGTCGTCCAATAGATGTGTCAGTCTACTGGTAAGACTTTATGGGCGTTGGACAAGGGGCGTGGCACATTTTGTGTGCGCCAAATAGTCCGCTGAACTATAAGTCGCACAGCAATGAAACTTAGTACGAACCTACAATGCAAAGACGCGGGGCTCTGCTAATATAGTATTTTATAAAAATATATGGGAAATATTTTACTTTGATTGCGCACAGCTTTGTCTGTGTTGATGTAGTGCAAATAATTCGTGCTGAATACCTCATTTTGAAGTTCCCTGCACCCTTACTTACTACTTACAAGCTTTTGTGATATTTAGTCATTCATTCGAATTTAACAAAAAAATTATTTCCCATAACGATTTTATCACCTCCTTTAGAGTTTGATTCCCGAAAAAGGTTCCACTTATGTTGTAATGTTTTTATGTTGACTAAAAAATAGAAAAAGAAAGCATATAAAAGAAAGCATATAAAGCATACATATAAATCCGATAAGTAGGTATCGGATTTATATGCACAAAAAATATGCCCGAAATATGCAAAATATATGCAAAAACTATGCACACCAGATTTTTTCAAGCTTTCAGCCAGGTGAAACCGCTGAAGCTACAAACATGAAAATTGAACTGAAACAAATATGAATCTTGAAAAATTAACCTTCGTTAAGAAAGGGTTTTTTTTAAATTCGGGGTCTAAAAGGGGCTAACATGGGCTAAGGTGTTGTATGAAGAAACGCGATTTAATGGGCCTGTTGATTTCAAATTTTGTGAAAATACTCCAAATCAAAAATAATTCGAGACGTATTTTTAAATTTTTCGAAAATCAAAACTTAACGGTGTGAAGCAAGGGTTAAGATTCGTATACGGAAAGACTACGAGAAAACATGAACCGATAGGCATTTGAAAACAAAAACAATTTAACACATATTATTTCTTTTTTTTTTAAATCGAAATTTAACGAGGTTAACCAAGGGTTAAAAGTTTGTATGGAGAAACAAGATTTTTTGGCCAGTTTTACTTCAAACTTGGTAAAAGTACTTCAAATGCGAAATAATTAAACACGTGTTTCTCAGTTTTGTGAAAATCGATATCAAACATGGTCAACTATGGGTTAAAAGTTTGTATGAAGGAACTGTGAAAATGCATGAATTAATGGGAATTATTATGGAGAAACATGCTATAATGGGGTTTTTGACTTCAAACTTGGTTAAAGTGACCAAATGATAAATAAAGCAACACGTGTTTTTTTATTTTTTCGAAAATCGAAATCTGACGGGGTAAAGCAAGGGTTAATAATTTGTATCGAGAAACATGATTTCATGGATTTGTTTTATTTGAAACGTAACCATAACAAATTTTTGAAATTATTCCACTTAAAATATAATATATAAAAAGTGTATATACATTTCTGTATACAAATAATGCTGCTGTAATATGTTCGGGTAATGTGATGTACTATATCACATTACCCAAATTTTGATATATCACTTTACCCGAAATTGACTTTTTGCAAAAAAAATATTATAAAAAAACAATCATAATTTTGTAAAGAAGTGCGTACCTCGCAGAATCATAATCGATATCACTGGTTTACTTTTGATTGGCCTCGAACTTTCTAATCAATTTTTTTGTGTAGATTTTCGGCTTTCAAACTTTATAACCAAAAACTTGTGCAAGCACTATCAAAGCACTTCATCACACTGACTGTAAACTATTTAAGCAAACACATCCAAAATCATGCAGTACGAGTTTTTTAGTTGCTATGATGTTTTAAAAAGGTTAATTTTGAAAAAGGTCAACGCACTTGTGAAATAAGCCTATATCACATTAATACTAAGTATATCACATTACCCAACCATATCATATTGCCCTGAACTTACTCTACAAATCATTAAGAGGTCAAATTACTTCAAATATGGCGAAAGCCCTTTAAGGGGGCCGATACATTTAGAAGCGTCAAAAAAGGTAGTTTTTTCTGATGTTATGCTGGGAGAATAAAAACATATAGAGTCAGGTTTGTTTCGGATATATATTAAGGCATAATAAAACTGGGAGAAAAAAATTGTTTACAAAAAAAAAAACACAAAATGGCGGAGTTATGGCCGATCTCCTGGCGGTGACAAACTTTGCGGCCGTCAACTTCCTAGGTAGAGTTTTGATCTGAAACAAGAAATGAAAATATCTTATGAATCAGAAAGCTTTTATCAAGTGCGTAGCGAAGAGATTTACTGTCATTTTGAAAAATTGGAGGTATAGTCATGCTTTTAGTGAAAAAGTGCCATTTTTTACCCGTGTTTATGACATAAAAATGAGTAAATAACTGTGAAAACGATTTTTGTTAAAAAAATTGCTCTGCCACGCACTTGAATATAAAATTATCTATAATATGCTGTTTAATCCGACTCAATCCGATCAACACTCTACCTAGGAAGTTGACGGCCGCAAAGTTTGTCACCGCCAGGAGATCGGCCATAACTCCGCCATTTTGTGTTTTTTTTTGTAAAAAATTTTTTCTCCCAGTTTTATTATGCCTTAATATATATCCGAAACAAACCTGACTCTATGTGTTTTTATTCTCCCAGCATAACATCAGAAAAAAATTCCTTTTTTGACGCTTCTAAATGTATCGGCCCCCTTAAATGAGATATAATTAGACAATTACTTTTTCATACGAATCTGACTGTGTCAACGAAGGATTAAGAGAAACTTGATTTATTGAGCCCATTGACTTCAAATTGCGTGCGAAGCCGCGGGGCCCTGCTTGTTGGGGAATAGAAATTATTTTAATGAAAGTATAAAATTCTTCCGTGCAAAGCCGGGGGGTAACTGGTAGTATTTTATAAAACTTATATTCCAGGAAGCAGCCGCCGTGGCTCAGTTGGTTAGTGCGTTGGACCGCGAGTCGAAGGCAGCAGGTTCAAATACTGCCTGTAATAACCAAAAAAAATAACGGGAAAACTCGTTTTCTCTTTCGGTGGCAAACCTCTGAGAGTAAAAATTGCTTATGAAAAAGCTCCCAACCTGCCGTTCGGAACCGACATAAAACTGTAGGTCCCTTCAACCCGCGACCAAATTCACACGCACAACACGGGTGGTTGCGGGAAGCTAGGCCTTAGTCTCGCGTAAGCGGGCTGTCGTGCTAGTCAATTATTATTATTATTATTAATTAACAATTATTATATTCCAGGAATTTAGTGAAATTTGGGAAATTCGAATAAGTTAAAAAACATTGTGTTTTAAATAGAATTAATTTCTTAATTTGAAGTCCACAAAACCAAACCTTAACTCAAATAATAACAAAACTTAAAATGAAATGTAAAAAATTAACTACTTATTACAGTAGATGACTGCCGGCCTGGATAGTCCAGCTGTGGCTTTTCATACCGAAGCCCTAGGTTCGATTCCTCGCTTGGGCTGGTAAAACGCTCGTCTACTTCTATCGCTATCCACATGACGCTGATGAGAATTACAAGAATCGCACAAGTGCGCTCTTGGTAGGCAATGGCAAAACCTCCAAGTGTGAAAGGAAAATTGCCAAAAAACCGCCGTTCGGATTCGGCGTTAAACTGTAGGTCCCCTCCTCCCTTTCCCCATCCGTTTGAAATGTGTGTTGTATCACATGTTGAAAAAAAACAGTGTTGCATACACATTTCAAACGTGTAGAATTTGTGGTATCACAACGGGTCATATAGACCTAAGTATGTCTTATACAGAGGCACAACCAACCAACAACCACAGTAAATGACTCAAATATTCTTCAAGTTTTCTACGGTCAGCCCTAGCTCCTGGAGTACGAAAACGTTCATAACACCGGCACACAAAAAAAAAGAGTGGTCTGTACATTTGACTAGACCCACCTATCCTTATGTATTTCGGTGCGCTGAAACCGAATCCGAGGTCAGTTTTGTCCGTACACCCTCAAAATTTTGAGTAAATTGCAAAAAACTGCCAAAAATGGCTAAAAATCGCAAATAATTGCAGTTATCAAAATGAAAAAAATTTTTGTGAATTGTATCAAGTATTTTTCTTATGTATTTCGATGCGCTGAATCCAAATCTGAAGTCCGTTTGGCTCATACACTCTCCAAATTTGAAAATAGTAAACGAAAGAGGAACCCGCTGCATAGGTCATTTGAGGAAAAAAGAGTTAGATATAAGCGAAGAACGGTTTGAAAGGGCCTCATGGATGTTGAGTTTACATTCAACGTATCAAAATACAATGGAAAAATGCTTGATCTAGTTCAAAAAAACGTTTTTTCTTTTTCATAAGTGCAATTTTACCTGTTTTTAGTAATTTTTTATTTTTATCGCAATTTACTCAAAATTGGAGTGGAGAGAAAGCCAAACAAACTTCGGATTTTGATTCACCTTATCAAAATACTGGAGCAAAATACTTATTTTTTAGTTCACAAAATTTGTTCATTTTCATCACTGCAATTTTTGCGATTTTTAGCTATTTTCAGCGATTTTTTACAATTCAATTGAAATTTGAAAATTGTATAAGGCAAACGGACTTCAGATTTAGATTTAGCGCATCGAAATACATTTGAAAAACACTTAATTTAATTTTTTTTAATGTTGTCATTCTCATATCTGCAAAGCGTGTGCAATTTTCAGCCATTTTTAGCGATTTTTTATCATTTCTTTTAAATTTGGAGGGTGTATGAGGCAAACTGATATCAGATTTAGATTCAGCGCATCGAAATACATAAGAAAAATACTTTATACAATTTAAAAAAAATCGTGTCATTCTCATAATTGCAATTTTTAGCCATTTTTAGCGATTTTTTATAATTTAATTAAAATTTGAAGTGTGTATGAGCCAAACGGACCGCCCATTAAACTTAAATATGGTTCAACCGCAGTCCATTTCTTTACTGAAACTTAGCAGCAACATTGCTGATTTGTGGGCCTCGATTGCGTTAATCAGTAGGCTCTTCCTCTTCCTTTAGTTGGTTTTCTTCGTCAATTCATCGCCATAGATTCGCTATCTCGCGTATTTCATTATAAAAACAAAAAAATTTGTGCGAGACGAAGTTCGCCAGGTCATATAGTTTTTCTATAAAAATAGTTTCTGTCTTGGTCCCGTTCAAATCCGCAGCTCCAAAAAACGTTAACCCAGAAGTGAGACTGTCAGGCTCATATGAGCTAACTTACTGAAAACCCAAATTAATTTTACCTTTTTCAAATCCTGTTACTACTTAAAGTATTTATTTAAGTCTTATTATTTTCAGTTCGGAACTTGTAAATACAGGGTCCACAGGAAAACAATTGCTACTGCAAAAGTATAATTAATTAGTCCAGATATTCACATCTTTGTCCACTTTGGGTGGAAGTGGAATGGAGATTTCTTTAGTTTATTCTAAACTTGTTTCTGCGTTTTTGAGATGGCTGGTGGACAAATATGACACCGGTTTTGTTTACGTGTACCAGAATTTGGCGCCTGCGAACCAGGGTGCGGAGAACGATCAAAATACGATCTTTCTCGCGACTAATCGCTACCAAATATTGAGTTCTTCCAATTTCTCGCGAGCGATAAAGTTACGCTGCGAGCAAAAGCATTTACGATCTCTCACGAGAAATATAAATGTTCGGAAAAATCACGACCGAGAAAATGTCGCTGCAAACGTCGTCAGTTCGATCTCTCGCGATCGTTCGTTTGTTGCGAGCGCTAGTTGCAAAACTCAATCAGTAACTCGTATCGTGAAGATTGAATTTTTGAACGATCGCGATCGTTCGTCTGGACAATAAATTATGATAGGTAGCAGTTTGGTAAAAAAACCATTATTTTTCATTGCTTTGGTAGTATACTAGACTGAAGTGCATTTCTTGGAGGAAACTTAGGTATACAAGTTTGTAGATTTTAAAGACCTTTTGAAAAATCAAACAAAAAATAGAAAACTTACCACGTTGCGTGAATAAACAGCCTACATTCTATTTTGCTAGTAATTCACTACCTGCTACTGTGTTCGCGAGTGTGAATACAAAGCAGGCAAAAATGAAGTTATTCGTTTAACGTATTCCTTCCTATATTTCATACATTTTCCTAGAAAATAGTTTCATTGTAGTGACCATTTTTTTATCTTCCATTCCAAAACATTATTTCCCATTTGTTCCCATTAAAAAATAAAACAAAATACAATAAAATTAACGCAATATTAAAAATTAACGCACTTCCAGTATTACAAAATAAAAATACTAAATTAAAAACATATAAACTAAAAAACAACAACAATATTTCAAGCATATAACAAAAAAATTCAAATTAAAAAATGAGAATGAAATAAAAATACTTCAATGACAAATATTTATGTATTGGACATACAGTGAGTTACAAAACCGTTCATAAAAAATCAAATTTTCACGTACTTGGTTGTAGATGTTTATTGTAATACAATATTAAAAAAGTAAGTATGTAATGAACTTAAAATAGCTTCATCCTTGCTATACATAACAAAAAAATAAATTTATTATGTTTGTGGCACATTTCGTGAGTCTGTTAGTACTTATATTTTAGTGAACACTTTTGTAACTGGTTTGACTTAAAAACTTAGACATATTTTTAAATTTTTTATTAGTATTTAATATGGCCACCTTTGGCTTTAACCACAAGCTGCATCCTTTTAGGCATACTGCTAATCAAATTATCTAATATTTGTGGGCTTATGCTGGACCACTCTTGGTTAACTGCCGTCCACAGCTCTTCAATATCTTGGGGTGTAGACTTTCGCATTATTATTCGTTTTTTGAGGATATTCCACAAATTTTCGATTGGATTAAGATCTGGGCTCTGTGCAGGCCAATCCAAACAGGAAATTCCGTGGTTACGAAGCCACTTCGTTGTCACTTTCGCCGTATGCTTCGGGTCGTTATCCTGCATGAAGGTTGTATCGCCCGGCTCACATCCAAACTTTTCAATACTGGGGAGATATGAATCTTTAAGAATATTAACATAGTCTTCAGCCTTCATGATGCCAACAATTCGACGCAGTATTCCTAACTTGTTACCCTGGAAACATCCCCAGATCATCAAGGATCCTCCACTAAAATTCAGGGTTTCTTGTATATTCCTTTCGGTTATACCAACTTTTGGGTCGTACCATGACCAAACTCGGCCATCAGAGCCCAAGCGATTAATTTTTGACTCATCAGACCAAGTCACCAATTTCCATTGAGCTACGTCCCAATTAATGTGCTCCTTTGCGAATTTCAAGCGTTTAGCACGATGCTTAGCAGTGAGCAATGGCTTTCGTACTTTAGTTTTAGCTTTCATACCAGATTCTTTCAAGCATCTGCGCACTGTCTGACTGGACACATCCAAATTCAAAGCCTCAGACACCTCTTTATGAGCTTGTACAGCATTGTCAACTGCTCCAGATACCACTAGTCTCTCGACCATTCTTTTAGTAGTGGGGCTCAATTTGTGCGGTCGTCCGCCTAATTTTTTGTTTGGGGGAATATCACAAGAATTTCTTATTTTTGATATAAAGCCCATCGAAACGTTGAATTTCCTTGCGATTTGGCGAAACGATTTTCCTTCTTTCACTTCGGATTCAATAGCACCACGGGTTACGGCATCGATTATTTTCGGCATTTTTAGTTCTACAACAAATTCTGAATGTCAGCAAAAATCTTTCACTTTTCTCTTTTATATTACCTGAATTAACACAACAAATTGAAAATTGTTGGAATTAATTATTGATGTTTACGCAATAGCCGCTGAAACTCAAGTGAATGCTTCAGTTACAAAAGTGTTCACGAAAATTTACATGTACCGTTATCGATAATGGCATAATCACAATGAATTTCGCTAAATTTTTTCCATATGCTGATCGCTTGTACAGTCACAAAAACGATCTCATGTGCAACAAAACATTTTCTACTGTAATTTGCAATTTTAAAGATAAAATGTGGTCAAATATTTTTTTATGAACAGTTTTGTAACTCACTGTACATGCGAAGTCAGTACAGTTAAAGTTTTATAAAATATGGTTCTGATTTTTAAAAAAGAATTTTTTCGAGTAAATTGTTGTTCAGCTTAACTATCAATAAATTATTAATTGTGGCACTACTTAATCTTGATCGCTGTTTGGTTAAAATTGTATCATAGATAGCGCGCTGAATGCCTCTTTCTACGGAAACTTGACTTGATGGAACTGCCGAAATGATTTCAGCCAGCTTAAACAGCTCTCTTTCTTTCGTAGACAGATTTTTCCAATAGTCAAGTACATTTGTTGCGAAAGACATTCTTTGGCCGTATGCTAAATTGTCAAGCTTTTGGCGAATATTGGCACTGTTTTGAGTTGTCAATCGGCTGCTGGTCAAATTACTTAGCTCTTCTTCTAAGATGTTGTAGGGATCGTACATGTATGTCCTCTTGAGGTTGAATACTTTCGTTACTTAAACTTCCTTCTCCATTTAATGGACTAAGTGTTGCGTGTGTTCTTAATATATGTACCTATAAACAATTAGATTTATTTTACAATGTAGGAGGTTGGATTATTTACAATATTTACCACTGCATTCTTCTTTTGGTCATCATTAATATATGGAGAATCCAGAAATTTGAATCTTGGGTCGAAGTATATACCAGAAAGGAATGCAACATTGTCGAGTAATTTGTCTTTCCTTTTTCTCATAGATTCCAAAAACTTTATTGCAAATGTATTTTTACCCATTTTTTTAAATTTGGCTTCACATACAAGCCAATCTCTGTAAAAATCGCCCATAATGTATTGTTCAGCTTGAAGTTGTTTAGTACACTGCGCCATTGGTGTAAATACATTGACAAAGATTTCTATGAAGTTCCAATCAATTTCACAGTCAATAGAAAGTTCCACCTCGTTTCCATTAATATGCTGTTTAAAACTCAAAAGGGATTCCATCATTTCAAATGTAGAGTTCCATCGGGTTATATTATCAATCGTTGGCAAACGTAGATCCGCAGAGTTTCGACCACTTTTTATGCTAGCTCTAAGAAGTTTTACAATTTTCCTGCAATCTTCCAGTTTATATTGCATCTCCTTGAAGGAATCATGGGCAACCAACTGAATTGTGTGCGCGGCACATCTCACTACTGCCATTACTGAATTCAAGCGATTGTGTATTGATTCGTAGTCATCGTTTTCATTTTCTGAAGTCATTTCGGATTCATCATTTTGTAAGTCAATCATGTCTTGTTGAAGTAGTTTTGAAGCTTTTAACATGTTTGCCCCGTTGTCCGATGTAGTTGAATATATTTGTGTAAGGTCAATATGAAATTCATGCAAGCATTTTAAATTTTCCTCTTTTAAAAAATGTCCTGTATGTCTCTTTTTCAATTGTATCATGCCAATTGTATTTATCACAATTTTGAAATCTTCAATAACATATATTGGATATTTATCAATATACTTTTACCCATTCTGGTAGCTACATCGATTTTAGGCTCAACATTTTTTGGACAAACTTTGTTTCAACCGATCTTTAATGCTATTTGCGAACAAATGTATGTGTTCAACAATATTTTTTTAATTTAAGGGGTCATTCTCATGCGCGGACAGGAAAAATGGGCATTTTTCAGAAATTATTTCCTTTGTGAATACGAGGAATTATCAAAAAAAGATATTCCACTTTAATTTATTCATTGTTATGGTACAAAAATATTTAAAAAAAAAAAATTTTTTAATTTTTTCAAACACTTTTTTTCGATTAAAGACACGGCTTCTGCCGCGTCATGGTCAGCTGGCGGGGATTGTTTTGAGTCACAGGATTATCTGAAACATAAATTTCAAAGAAATTCTTAATCAGTGTGAACGTACCTCTCGCCCGTAGTAAATTTGAATTTTTTCATAAGAATCTCACAAAATGGCAGGCATTGGAAGTTAGAGCAGTAAAAAATGGTGGTTTTTGAAGATTTTATCAATGAAAAAAAATATGAAATTTTTAACATATCAGAGTGAATTTACTAGGGGCGATAGCTAACAGTATGTAGAATGACGTGACAAAATCGCAGAGAGATGGGATGAATGGTTTTTTTTAAATCATCCCCGCCATTTCAAAAAAAACACGTTTAAAGTTTTGACTAACTGATTGAATCCTTGCTAGAAACCTTGACCGCTCGTTATATAAATGTCTGTAGAAGCCGAAATACTTGAAATTTTCCAATACAATTTTGACAGCACCTTCTTCAAGGATGATACATTCCAAATATGTTTAAAAAAAAATTGATTTTTACAAAATTTCACATGAGAATGACCCCTTAAATGTAAATTGAATTTATTCTCATATGGTTCAATTATTTGCTTAAAATAAAGCTTGTCATCGAAAATTCTAAATGGAATATTTTTCACTGTAACCATTCCAACACAACAATTTAAAAAATCATTTTTATTTAATTTTGTACTGAATTGACTAGAACTGCGGCGTTTAGAAACGTTCTTGTCACTCGTGGATGGAGCGATTTCATCAAAGTTGTGTTTGTGTATGGTCTCGTAATGTCTTCTAATGTTTCCTAATACGTATCCTTTAAGTTGTTTTCCACACAAAATGCACTTTGAAAAATCGGTGTCTTTGTTGTATGTAACAAGTTTCGTCTTGTCAATATTTGACACTTTGCCCATATTGATATAAAAAAAGCAAATGCACAAGAAAATAATTTCACAAATCGTCCTTCGTCCGTATATATCGCAAAATAGACTAAATTCAATGATTGTTTGCAGCCACGCTCTACCGACGAACCTTACAAAAATTCATTCGCGATCGATCAAAAATTCGCTCGCGAGATCGAAAATTCGATCTTCTCATATTAGCTCGTTTTGCGATTGTATACATAAACTCGCTGCATACGATCCCTGTCGGACCTGAGACAACCAGTTCCCAAAATTCATTGGTCTTTCAACTGGTTTTTTGTAGTCAATTGGGCAACTAGTTGTCCAAGTGACTGTCAGCGGATGCAGAAGTCGGTGAGTTCGCGTCTAATCGTGCACGTTCTGTGTGCGCGTTCATAAGCGAGAAGAGCACATAAAAATGAGAAAAACGAAACAGAGGTGAGAGAAGCAAAAAAATACTGTTAAGGCTGATCTTGCGATTGTTCTGCTACAACAACAACGTAGAAATGTTTGCATTTTTCGAACTTTCTGTTTCCATGACACGAAGTTTGCTCGATTTGCATGTTTTATCTTGAATGATTTCAGTTAGAATTTTGCGTGGTTGCGTAAAGCAACGAATTGCAGCGGCAGCTGAAAGGTGTGTATTAATATATTTATTTATTTATTTATGTAATTATTTATTAATTCATTTATTTATTTATTTATTGCAGGCGAAGTCAGGATGTTGTATTGCATCAGGCCCCAAGTAGTTCCGGCAGAAGTGTGTCAACAAGTCGAAGTTCATCTTGGTTCATCTTTAAATGCACCAAAAATGTTTTTTATTCGCGATGATTTTTTGTTGTTATTTTTAAATATTTTTAAAATAAAATAATTACTTAAAAAATTTAAAAAATTTTAAAATATTTTTAAAATAAAATAATTATTTAAAAAATGCACTGTTTTATTTCCTCCATAAAAATCGAATGGTTAGAAAACTAATCCAGAATAAACTAGTTTTCCAAACTAGTCGCTTTGCAACTGGTTTGAAAACTGGTTGCTTCGGACTAACCTTGGACTAGTTGAAATGGATGCAGACGGGGACAATTGACCGTCGCCTAGGACACCGCCATGTTAAAAGGGTGAGTTTGCTCCAAGAAAACGAGTCGATTCTGAGGTCATATATGACTGTCAAGCGACTAGTTGAAAAACTAGACTTAGACCAGTCCGATTTCCGACAGGGATCTCTCACGAACGAATACGTAGGCAATGCATTCGCAACCCTGTCGGACCTGAGACAACTAGTTCCCAGAATTCATTGGTCTTTCAACTGGTTTTTTTGTAGCCAATTGGACAACTATTTAGTTGTCAAAGTGACTGTCAGCGGATGCAGAAGTCAGTCAGTTCGCGTCTAATCGTTCACGTTCTGTGTGCGCGTTCATAAGCGAGAAGAGCACATAAAAATGAGAAAAACGAAACAGAGGTGAGAGAAGCAAAAAAGACTGTTAAGGCTGATCTTGCGATTGTTTTGCTACAACAACTTAGAAATGTTTGCATTTTTCGAACTTTCTGTTTCTATGACACGAAGTTTGCTCGATTTGCACGTTTTGTCTTGAATGATTTCAGTTAGAAGTTTGCGTGCTTGCGTAAAGCAACGAATTGCAGCGGCAGCTTATTTATTTATTTATGTAATTATTTATTAATTAATTTATTTATTGCAGGCAAAGTCAGGATGTTGTATTGCATCAGGCTCAAACAGTTTCGGCAGAAGTGTGTCAACAAGTGGAAGTTTATCTTGGTTCATCTTTAAATGCACCAACAATTTTTTTTATTCGCGATGATTTTTTGTTTTTATTTTTAAATATTTTTAAAATAAAATTAATAATTTTTTAATAATTGACTGGCACGACAGCCCGCTTACGCGAGACTAAGGCCTAGCTTCCCGCAACTACCCGTGTTGTGCGTGTGAATATGTACACGGGTTGGAGGGACCTACAGTTTAATGCCGGTTCCGAACGGCAGGTTGGGAGCTTTTTCATAAGCAATTTTTACTCTCAGAGGTTTGCCATTTCCAGCTGAGAGGACAGCCACCGAAAGAGAAAACGAGTTTTCCCGTTATTTTTTTTAGGTGTTATTACAGGCAGTATTTGAACCTGAGGTTGCTGCCTGCGACTCGCGGTCCAACGCACTAACCAACTGAGCCACGGCGGCTGCCGTAAAATAATTATTTAAAAAATTTGAAATTTAAAAAATTTTAAAATATTTTTAAAATAAAATAATTATTTAAAAAATGCACTATTTTATTTTCCCCATAAAAATCGAGTTAGAAAACTAATCCAGAATAAACTAGTTTGCAAACTAGTCGCTTTGCAACTGGTTTGAAAACTGGTTTACTTCGGACTAACCTTGGACTAGTTGCAAATGGATGCAGAAGGGGACAATTGACCGTCGCCTAAGACACCGCCATGTTAAAAGGGTGAGTTTGCTACAAGAAAACGAGTCGATTCTGAGGTCATATATGACTGTCAAGCGACCAGTTGAAAAGACTTGGACCAGTCCGATTTCCCACATGGAACCGCTCGTTTGCTCAAGTATTTCTCCCGATAAAATACAATCGCAAAACTAGCTAATATGAGAAGATCGAATTTTCGATCGTTCGCGAGCAAATTTTTCCGCACCCTGCTGCGAACTGACCTTTTGCAGTAACGCAGCATCTATTATTGCCTGAGTTTTCGCTCGTAGATATTCGTGGCTATACCAAAAAAATTCCCAAGTTATCGTAAAAACAACTATCTTTTGCTATCTGTACCCTCATTCTAGTGAGGACGTATTTTTAGCCATATGATATACTACTGTGTCCAAAAAATAAGGTGACATTTGAATTTAAACTGCGCGCGTCGAAGGATTTGGAGAATAATTTTTTTTTTTTAGTCAACAGTCAACCAGGAATATTATTTGAACGTTATGCGTCGTTTGCGTAACGCTATCCGCCTAAAAAGGCCGGAATTGTGGAAAGACAATTCTTGGTTTTTACACCACGATAATGCACCATCCCATACTGCACTCGTAATTCGTGATCATTTTGCCAAAAACTCAACCCATCTCGTTCCGCAACCACCGTATTCACCTGATCTGGCGCCGTGCGACTTCTGGCTGTTCAGCAAGCTCAAAATACCGCTCCGGGGACACCGTTTTGATACGATAGAGGCGATTCAAGCCGCAGCGAAGACGGAACTGAAGGCCATCCCGGAAAGTGACTACAATCAGTGTTTCGAAGATTGGAAAATCCGTTGGCATAAGTGCATTGCATCCCGAGGGGATTACTTTGAAGGGGATGAAATTGATTTGGAAGAATAAATAAATAATTTTCAAAATAAATACAATGTCACCTTATTTTTTGGACACAGTAGTATGTCGCAATGCTTGCAGCATCAATCAAATGTATAAAGAAAGCTAGAGGCCATTCATTAGGTTTGCGTCTTTTATAAACCCATCATACAAATTTTGTTTTTCTGAGCGTACGAACCCCGCATCCAATAAACTATCGGCTAATTCCTTAATGGTGAACTAGTTGGTCATTATTACATTTGTGGTTGTAAGGCTCACACAGTTTTTCAGCACCCTTTTCGCAAGACCCACAGCTCCTTCGCACTTCCATATTCTGATACATATTTACGGGATTGGATGATATAAACTCTATGAACTAACATCAACTTCGGCAAGGCATAAATTCTTCATAATATGTCGTATATTGTAGTATACTATATAATATATGGGGCATTACACGTCAGGCGGACATCCCAAAAAGTGAGGTCATGAATTTTGTTTATATTCTGGTCAGTTATACTTCTAGTAGACGTGGATGTCTACACCCAATTTTTTTTCGTATGATGTTTTTTGCTGAGTTATGAGCTTCTAAAAATTGACTAAACATAAAGTCATGAATTTTTGGATGCTTATTATCTGTATCAATTAATTTGTAAAAAAACTAAAAAGTATTGTTTCTGATAGTAAAAAAGGTGTTCTTTTTTGTTTTTGTCGAATTCTAAATTTTAATTTTTTTTACGTATAGTAAACCGGAAGTGAAAATTTGAAATCGATTTTTGAGTAACTTCGACACTTTTTTTTTAATTATTTTAATTAAAGCTTCAAATGTACTCATTCTCCACAAAAACAATTAAAACGTGATATCCAACCGTTTCAGACTTAGAGCACATACTGTACAGTACATTAATTCATTTTTTTGGGATGTCCGCTTGACGTGAAATGCCCCATATATACACAGTATATTGTAGTATGTAAACATGAAAAGTGAAAATATTCTTCCATATGGTGGACAAAAAGTGAAGGATTTCTGAGTAAATCTTAGTTTTTTGTTGACTTCTGGGGTTTCGTTGCATTTTTAAAAAATGAAAAAAAAAGTAATACATATTACAAAAACTGTCTAAAAAGTTAAATTTATAAATGAAATATAATTATAACATTCCATTAGAGGATTAGAGGATTACATAGAAAAATTGGAATCGAAAATCTTTTGGTATAGGATTTATCACCATTTGAAATCTTTAGTGAGACTGTGAGGCTCACTTCGGGGAATCAGGGTTAAATGTATTCCCCGAATATGCACATAAAATTGCGTACTCAACTTAAAATCAATGCTGCCAGAAAGTGAAATTTCGCCCACTTATGTGATTTAAATACCCTAAAACTATGAATGGGATTTTTGACCGAGAATGCTTTTTTATTCGCTTTTAATTAAAAGTCTAAATAAATAACCTATACATGCAACTAATGGCTTCAAAGTTCTACGAAACATCCTCTCTCGCATGCAACTACGGCATTTTACTCTAAGCGCCATTGTGAATGACTTGTAATGGAACAACACGCATATATTAAACTTGCTCTATGCTCTAAACATGGCTCAATGAAACGCTATTTTTATTTGCTCGCAAATCCTAGTTTCTTTTAATGAAACCGAAAATAATTCTTAAATTAATTGTAAGCCTACTGACTTTTGGAAGATTGTTTTTTGCTTAAAAGCACTTAACCAAAAAAAGTTTTTCCTAAAATAAACAAGAGTTTTCAATTTTGTGACGTCTTTGCCACACTCGAACGTCGTTTCTGAGCGTATGAATAATACCAAAGAATATACAATATAAAGAATACGCATCTTCAAAAATGTTGCAAACGTGTTTGATGACGCGGTCGCTCAACTGTCGCTCAACAGTTTGCGAGAACGTAATAGTACAGTAAATAGAGACAAATAAATCGCATTTACTAAAAAAAAATACTTAATGGCTGAAATTTTGAGGGTGTGTTCGGGGGCATGTCCTGAGTCTAAAACTGAGTTTTCGTATTCGAGGGGGTGGGGGAAGATACTACCCCCTGTTTATTTAGGGGTGAGTTCGTTTTAATTCCTTATCTCCGGTGCTCTTGCTCGTACCGTCAAGTCCGAGGGATCAAATTTGTGGGGAATAAAATTATCTATCTAATGATAATAAAATCGAGGTCATAGGTCGATTAGGTGAATCACAATGGCCGGTCAAAGGTCAAAAGTGAGGGATAGTTTTTCGTTTTTCGTGAATACCGTGAAACCGGTAGGTTTTTTCGCATACTGCTTCGAAGCTACAAAGCTACACTATCTGTTTATATATTTGTCATTATAGTGGGCGTGGCGGGAAAACGTATCAGGTAGGCATGGTCAATCTCATATAACCTATGTTTAGCCCTATGAAACACAGAATCATTTTACATCGACATTTAGTTACAAACAGATAGTGTAGTTTTGTTTTGTTAGTTAAGTGGGCGCGGAAAGTGGGCGTGGCCGATTATATTATAGCCTATGTTTGCCGCAATGACACGCTGAATCGTTTGATACCCATATTGCCTTACAAAAGCTTTCCATAGATGTGTTTTGTTACCATAATGGGCGTAAAAAGGGGGGTTTTAACCCTTTTGAGGGTCTTCCCCCGCCCAAAAAGCAAATTGCTCAGCACCATCGTCTTCAGCACCCTCGAAAACAGGGGGGGAAGTAGTCTCGTCGTGTCCAAGAAGACTACCGGATTTCGGCCTCTTTTCCGACTGACACACTCCACTAGTGCGCGGCTCGCACGTACAGCGCGCGCGGTCAACTTGGTCGTTGGATTGACGGCAAACTATTTATAGTACCCTCAAAACCCTCAAAATTTCAGCCATTAAGTATTTTTTTTTAGTAAAATATACCTATTTACTGTACTATAAACCATGATACAAAAATAGAAGGTAGAACCGCTGGGAAATTTTTTGACACTAAACGTTTTTATTGACGTTTCTCGTCTTTGTCAAAAGCTTGAGTCGTGATGCCACTTCGTTGTAATACTAAATTAGGGCTACTTAAGGTTCTAAGGATTTTTAGATCTTTTTTAAAAGAAACACGCAATATACATTTCAATGTGACTAAATCATTTTGTTTAGTAATATTAGTAACTGTTAGACAAGCAACAACGCAATGAATGGTACAAATATTCATTTTTGTGTAATTGTTTTTTTTAATTTCTTATTAATATTCATTATTTTTTTTTGTTTTTAAATTTCTGTTCATAAACCGTATTCTAAAAAATGTTCGGCCTAAAAAAACGATTCGTTCGATAAAAAAATGTATGTGTGTAAAAAAGGGATTTTCTAACAACAGCACGGTAGCACATTTTCAAAGAAGAACGTCAAAAAGACCTTTAGTGTCAGATGCGCAATATGGCGGCTGACAAGAAGCATCGGCTCTACCTTCTATTTTTGTATCATGCTATAAACACTGCGTTTGACAACAGCAAAAAGCAATGTTGTTGTTGTAACGGCTCCGCTCGTATATATTGAAATGGTGGTTGTGTGGCGTAGTGATCGCTAATTTTTTGCATGCGTCAAAGCGCAAGCGGAGAACGAACAACGAACCAAAGCATCGTCGTTTCAACGAAGATGATTCGGGATTAGCTTATGTTTTCGTTGGTGTCGTTTATTGTGTGTATGCTTTTTTGTGTTGCCGATTGGTTTTGTTGCACAAATTGCTGTAATGTCACCATCAATCGAATCTTTGTGGTGTATGGCTTTTTGCTGGCCAATGCTTTGATTGATTTAAAAATTTGGTGGTTGATCCCAAATTAAAATGTTTTTACGTGGCGAGTTCGAAGTAAAATTATTTGTTTTATTTTCACATGGTTGATTACAATTCTGAGAATATGGGTAAACTAAAAAAAAAAAATAACTGATGGGCATATTGACTTCAAAATTAGTGAAAACACTTGAAATCAAAAATAATTAGATACGTGTTTTAATTTTGTTGTTTTCTGAAAATCGTAATCTAACGGACAAACCAAGGGTTAAAAGATTGTATGGAAAAACATAATTTAATAGGTCTATTGACTTTCAATAGGGCGAAAGCACTACAAAAGCACTAAATAAAGAAATAAATAATAAGACAAGTATTTTGTCATAAGAAAAATGTTATTACGGCATGCCTACGTTTAAAAATAGTATAAATATTCTACATTATTTATTTTTTAATTGCCTGTAGCGATCATATAGGTCGCCATGCCAGCCATATTTTATTTTCTTTTCTATGATTTTGCGCACACTACAGTCGGCAGTGAGTTCAGGATCAATATGAGACGCCGTGCAGGCTTATAGAAGAAGAACAAAAGCCAGCCAGAAAACAGAAATAGTTTTACAATTTCAATTTTTCGCCAGCGCAATAACAACAACAACAACAGCACATCGTCTTCCTCCTCTTCGGACAATTGGGCGGGAATGAACGAGCGAGCACAGACGCAGCATTCGTGTTGCCATGATTTGCGCTCAGAGCATTATGCTCTCATTTCAAGTGTTTCGTCTCGTTGTCTACCCCCCGCATCATGAAGACGGGTGGCGATATCAGCACCCGCATTCAAATTTTTGCTTGTACGTGATGCACACTCTTTATGTTCCATACTTTTTGATAATACACAATTGTTTAAAACATGGTTGGATTTGAGGGGTGGTGGGTTAATGCAAGAGAAAAACTGTTTGACAAAATATATATCGTGGTTTTTTCTATTTATAAAGCGATATGAAACCATGTCAAAATCTGGTCTACTGTAAACTGTGCTCTAAGCATTAATTTGTAAGACTACGTACTTTATATATTTATGGCAAGGTTATTGTTTTAGAAATCGAATATACATATTTTAGATTTTTCCTTGCGTATGAATTGTTATTAACATGGTCCGGATTTTCATGCAAATGCATATTTTTTTGCGAATGTTCTCAACAATATGGATAAAATATAATTTCGAATCAAAAACATTTCCTTTAAAATTACATTCAATTGTTAATGCAATTTTTGTGTATTTCGTTCAAATGCCTGTTTTGGTATATTTGCAAGAAAATGCATATTTGTAAGCATATTTTATCGCTGATTAATGCATATTTTACGTTTTCCCCAATATTTCATACATATTTAAGTTCTAAGAATCAAGAAATTGATTGATTGCAATTTTTGTGAGTGACTCTCTGATTCTAGAAGTGGAGTTGAGTAACATTTGTAACAAAGGTTTTGTTAGTGCAGTAGAACCTCGTTTATCGGGCGAGCCTGGATAACGCAAACGCCGGATAACGAAAAACGCCGTTTTTACGAAATCACCTGTAAATAGCCTAAATAGGAGACATATTCAACTCTTTATTCAAAAGATACCAGTTTAATGAGGTGTATAAATGATTCAATTGTTTTTATTAAAAACTGCTGTTAGAAATATTGTTTGAGTGTAGTTTCGCATTTCTTTTGAGGGACAGCACGTAAACGGCGGGGAAGCATCGTTTCTGTACAGTTAGCTTCATCATACCAATCGATGAACTTCGAAATATCCGAAACTGCCTCTTTCGTCTGTTCCTTCGAATTTAATTTATCTGGTACATTCGGTTCATCGCTTCCATCATCATCATTATCTTGATCGTCAATTGCGAATCCTGCCGATCCATTGCTTCATTGAATGTTTCTTCGTCTGTTAACAACTGGTAACCAAGCTTAGGGCGATGTTATGTGGCCGGTCAAATGGTCGTCGATCACGTTACTTTTTACGCTCTCGTTTTAATTTCTCTACTCCGTGCCCAAAGTATGTTATGCTGACGGTCATCTGATCCGGTCACCTCTACGATTTTCGCTAACTTTTACTACTTTTTCCGCCCTGTTTATTGTGACTTTACTTTTTTACATACAATTTTCAATTAAAATGTATAATTCTTTTTCGCGCTTGCATCAGTCTGAATAGCACACATTTCTAAAGGGATTCCTGCTCCTGGAACATTGTTATCAGCGCTTCAGTATTTGATTGGGCCGAAATTTCTGGCATTATGAGCTAATAATTTATAAATGAAATTAATATGATGTGTGTGTGAAAGTATCACAATATTTGTTTACCATTTAAATTTCCATATTTCTATCTTCTTTTTCTCCGAAAACACAAATTTATAGACACGCTAGTGATGAGGGTTGCTACCAACCATTTTCTTGCTCATTCCATACACATTTTCACTGAAAGGGAACAAATTTGTTCCCAAAACACAACTATTGTGAAAAATCTCACGACGCAACATTGATTTGATCGTTTGATTTGGCATCGAAAGCCTTATTATCCGGTGATCGGTGCGGTCACATTTTATCCTCTTGCTCGATCTCCCAATTTTCTCTTTTACATTGAAACAACAACAATTTTATCCGTGACCGGCACCATAACATCGCCGGATAATTTAGGTGCCGGTTAATTGAGTTCCGGATAAACGAGGTTCTACTGTATTGTATTCTTTGTGTTCTCAATAAATTTATAAAAAATATATATTTTCAAATTCATGAAGCATATAATAATATATGTATATATTTTGAATTTTTAAGTGCATAAAAAACCGGACCCGAACCTAAGTTATTAGAAAAAAGATTTTTTAATCAGTACTAATATGATGTGGGATAAATAGGGCATTTCGAAAAAAAAGGTGCACTTTTTAACCCGTTCACGCCGGCGCGGGCCACCGGTCGCCCGCACTAGATTGTCTCATCGGGTGGCACGTACCACCGGTGGCCCGAATTAGATTGTTTCTTCGGGCGGCGCGTACCACCGGTGGCCCGAATTAGATTGTTTCTTCGGGCGGCGCGTACCACCGGTGGTACGCATTCGATTGTGCTATTAGGCAATGAATGAAAAACTCACGCGCCGCCAGATGAAGCGCGGCATTAATTTGAGCGCCACCTCATAGCAAAACTAATGAAAATAGGCCCCGGCGTGAACGTGTTAAGGAAGGTGTCTGGCAACACTGCTTACAATTATGCAAAAAAACTTATACGCATATAAGCATCTACATAACATAATGATGGCTGTAATAGCGGATACATTTTTTTCAGGGACCGAAAATAACTGTTATTTTACAATTTTCAAATCAAAAAGGCATAACGAAAATATTGTCGGTGGACTTTTTCAAATATACCATTATGATCGTAATGGCCTCAGCTATATTAAACGCCTTTTAAATTCTAGACTTTTACTATAAAGGTTAAAATTAACTGTTTGTGTCTTTTATTATTTCAGGCAAAAATAACTGTTACTTTTGACTTTTATTTTATCGGTAAAAAATAACAGTAATTTTGTGACTTTTATTTTTTCGGTCAAATATATCAGGCAATTTGAATTTTTTCAAAGGCCGTTTGACCGACTAAAAAACTATTGATACCATTTTTTCCGTCGCACACGTCTTATAGCTCAGAATGTGCGGTCTGCTGAACGAACGCCAGAACGATCCTTGTCCCTGTCCAATCCAAGCTGATACACAGCCTCCGCGCGGCCCTTCTGGATAGCTATTTGGCACCCGCTGAATAGTGAACTAATGTGTGCAGCGTGTCCAATCCCCAGGACTTGAAATTTGGGTTGTGCGCAGGGTTTGGTGCCCGCCACGTAAAATCTACCACCAATGAAAGCCAAAAACAAAGCCTCGGAAGGAATCCACAATGTTGACGACCACAGCAAACGATTTAAGGGGGGTTTCTACCTTGTGCGGTTAAAAAAATCGATTTTTTTTTTCATGCATTTTTGGATTAATACATGATTGTAGAATACGCTCCCAAAATTTGAAGTTGAAATCTTTCGAATTACGGAAGCAATTTATCGAAACAGGTAGCGGTGTCGAGCGCGCCGACCCGCTGAAGCAAAACTTTGAACGCTTTTTTCTCAAAACTACATTTTTTGACCTTGCGGAAGTGATTTAGGCCACACGAGTTGAGCAATAGCTACGAAATTTTAAACAGTAATTTATCAAGGTCTTAGCTATGGCACGAACTAGGATCTTCAAGAAATAATAATTTTTTCTCATTAAAAATAGAAATTTGTATTGAAAAAAAAGGTAAAAATTGAGTTTTTTAGTCAAAATCGCATATATCCTTCATTTTTCATTTTTTTTTTTAAATCCTAGTTCCAGCCATAGACAAAAGGATACAGAATAAGAAAAAATTTAATTTTTGTGTTTCAAGTCATCTCAAACAGCGGCAGGACTTCCGCGAGTAAGGAAGTCCTGCCGCCATTGCTCGATGGCCCCCTCCCCCCCTTTGCATATTTTATCTTGAAACTTTTTTTACTTGTACAATAAACATATACCTACATCTGAAAAAATTTTCCAGTGTTTATCTTAAAAACCTTCCCATCAAAAATTTTTCAAAAAAAACATGTTTTCTCGGCCGCACAAGGTAGAAACCTGCCTTAAGGACCACGATTTGAGGATAGGCACCTGGAATGTCCGGACCCTCTATAGGGAAGGTGCCTCTATCCAACTGGCGGAAGCCCTCAGAAAATGTAAGGCTGACATCACCGCCATCCAGGAAATGCGATGGACAGGACAAGGTTGCTCCAAGCGAGCAGACTGCGACATCTACTACAGCTGCCATGCGGAGAAGCACGAATTTGGCTGCGGATTTGTGGTCAGCAAGAGACTTCGCCACCACGTCTCTCGGTTCACTCCGGTGAACGAACGGCTGGCTTCGATCCGCATCAAGCTAAATACTTTAGCATTAGCCTAATTTGCGCGCACGCCCCGACGGAAGAGAAGGACGATGCGACCAAGGATGCCTTCTATGCGAAGCTCGAGGACGTCTACGACGGGTGCCCGGCCCATGACGTCAAAATTGTCCTCGGGGACTTCAACGCAAAGGTCGGGCGAGAAGGTATCTTTGGCCCCACAGTCGGGCAGTAAAGCCTCCATGCGACCACTTCGAACAACGGTCTGAGATTGATCGATTTCGCCGCGGCACGAAACATGGTAGTTAGTAGCACCAGATTCCAGCACCTCGATATCCATAAGGCCACCTGGCTATCCCCCGATCAATCCACCCGCAACCAGATTGATCACATTGTGATTGATGGAAGGCATGCTTCTAGCATTCTAGATGTGCGCACGTTCCGAGGACCCAACATGGACTCGGACCACTACCTTGTTGCAGCCAAGGTACGCATGCGTCTTTGCGCAGCGAAGACCGCACAACCTAGTTTGCGAAGAAAGCTGGACATCAGTAAGCTGCGATCACAAGGGGTAGCCGAAGCCTACTCCGCTCAACTCTCCAACCAGCTCGGTCGCTCCCCCTCTCCACCTGATGACATCGGCGGATTATGGGCTCACTTATCCCACTCTATGCGCGCCGCCGCAGAAAATGTCCTTGGTTTTCGACGCCCACCACCAAAAAACCAATGGTACGATGAAAAGTGTCGTGCAGCCACTGCAGTGAAGAATGCTACAAGAAGACCCTGCAGGCGGCTGCTACGCGAGCCATGACTGAAAAATACCGGGAGGAAAGGAAGAAAGAGAGGTGCCTTTTTAGACGCAAGAAACGGGAGCAAGAAAGGCGCGAGCGTGAGGAAATCGAGGAGTGCAGGAGCAGGAATGACGCCCGAAAATTCTTCCAAAAAGTTAAGCGTCTCACGGAAGGATTTAAGCCCGGGGCATCTTCTTGCAGAGACGAAAACGGGGATCTGGTTACAGATGCGCAGGGTGTACTGAGGTTGTGGAAGGAGCACTCCACCAAGCTGCTCGCAGGCGACGAAGGGAGCAATACCAGTGGTGAAGATGTCCAGATGGCACCAAGCGACGACGACGGTGTGGATGTGCCACCGCCCAGCCATGACGAGGTCTGGGTCGCTATCCAGCGACTCAAGAACAATAAAGCTGCAGGGCCGGATGGGCTACCAGCTGAATTGTTCAAGGCCGGCGGCGGTTAGCTGATTGGGTGCATGCATCAGCTCATCTGCAAAATATGGCTGGAGGAACGAATGCCCAACGATTGGAACCTCAGTGCCCTTTGCCCTGTGCTGAAGAAAGGCGACCCAACAATATGCGCCAACTACAGGGGTATCAGCCTACTTCCCATTGCATACAAGGTCCTGACCAACCTACTATGTGAAAGATTAAAGCCACTCGCCAAGGCGCTGATTGGACCCTATCAGTGCGGCTTTAGACCTGGTAAGTCCACCATCGACCAGATATTCACTCTACGCCAAATCCTGGAGAAGACCCATGAGAACCAAATCGATACTCACCATCTCTTCATCGATTACAAGACAGCATTCGATAAGGGATCGCCTATATGCCGCATTGTCTGAACTTGGTATCCCTGCAAAGCTCGTGAGACTTTGCAGAGCGACGTTGAGCAATACGCGCAGCTCCGTCAAGGTTGGAAGTGACCTCTCCGACCCATTTGATACCGTTCGAGGATTCAGACAGGGCGATCCTTTGTCCTGCGACCTCTTCAACTTCACCATGGAGAGTGTTCTGCACAAGGCCGGTGTACATCGTAATGGCAAAATTTTCAACAAAAGTGTCCAGCTCCTTGCCTACGCTGATGACATTGATGTCATCGGGCGTAACAAGCGAGATGTCACCGCTGCCTTTGCGGCTATCGAAAGAGAATCTGCCAAAATGGGTCTGGTGGTAAATGAGGGCAAGACGAAGTATATGCTGTCTACACGCAGGGACTCGCAGCGGCTAGGGTCTCACGTCGAGGCCGACAGGTATACGATAGAGACCTCTCTCGACCGACAAAACTTGCGCTCTATAGGACGCTTATCTTGCCCGTGCTCCTCTATGGCGCTGAAGCATGGACAATGACATAGCGGCCCTTGGAGTGTTCGAGAGGAAGGTACTTCGCAAAATCTTCGGCCCTGTTCGTGTTGGTGACGATTATCGTATACGAACCAATAACGAGCTGTATGAGCTGTATAAGGACATGGACGTTGCGCAGCGAATTAACATCCAGCGGCTACGCTGGCTCGGTCATGTCTGCCGTATGGACGACGAAGCTCCGGCGAAAAAGTGTTCGATACGATGGTTGGAGGTCGACGACGAAGAGGGAGGCCATGTCTCCGGTGGAAGGACCAAGTTGAAGAGGCCCTGTCATCACTTGGTGTGACCAACTGGAGAAGGCGCGCGCAAAGCAGAGGCGCCTGGAGAGAAGTTTTGCGGCAGGCCGTAACCCGATAACGGGTTGTTATGGCCAGTTAAGTAAGTAAGTAGTAATTAAGGATAATATAGATAAAGTATTCTTATTAACAGCAACAACAGTATATATAATTGGCACCCGCTTATATTTACGAACAGTATGTTACATAAAAGCGATTTATTAGCATTGGATTTTGTGCATTGTTACGGATGCTTATATTCGGGGAATACTTTATCTTTAAACAAACAATCTTCAAACTTTTATCAGTTTGGTAATATAGATTTATTTTTATTAACCCTGCGTTGGTGTGGTGGAAAAAAATTACGTTATTGGTGTGGTGGGGTATGACATACCCCAAGACTTGATATAGCAGCAACCTCACGAAACAACACAAATATAAAAGATAGCAATTTTATATTATTCTTCATTTACTTTTACGCAAGAAAATACAAAAGCACTTCATGTGCAAGCAATTTGTAAAAGAAAATATAAAATATAACAAAAATAAACGAAAAGTACCGATATTTATAAGTTGACTTCATATAATGGGGTTTAAAAACATTTCTGTATATAATTTTCCAAAAAACATTGTCTGTTTTAAAAATGAAATACATATAGTTATGTGACATTAAATTTTTGGTAGCTACCCTGAAAGAGGGGCGAATTACAGGGTCTTAAAATTAGCGCATTTTTCGCAAGTCTTATAAGGTTTTTGCTCTCGGACAAACCGAACATCGAGTGCTGTACTGACGACGTTTTGGTACAGCTTCGCCTCATCTCAAGGATTTACAGAATCATGATATTTTTGTGTATTAATGATATTTTTTGGAATATATGATACGATGAAAACGATTGTCGTATGTGCTATTGAATTCAATGGAACATACGACATTCGTTTTCTACGGCAACGAAATGCGAATACTAAACTGGGAGCTTTTCTTGCACGTAGCAGTTGGGCAGTTGGTATTTGCCTCTTATTTTTCCGTACGGTGAATTTTTGAATAAATCGATGACTACTAGACCATCGAAAGTAACAATTTGAATTCAAAATCATTTACACAAAAAGTTACGTTATTGGTGTGGTGGGGTATGTCATACCCCAACGAACTTTAGCGAGATGTGACTCAAATCTGGTAACACTGAAGTTGTTTTTAGATAGCAAATGTGTATGGTTGGACTGTTATAAACAGCTACTAGAAGCAATAGTGCCCACATAAAACTAACATCCCTATTATTTACAAAAAAACAACCTCTGGGGTATGGTATACCCCACCACACCAATGCCGGGTTAACAACTGCAAAGCTTTAGTTTGGAATTACTAAAATATTCTCGAAGTACTAAAAAAATATGGACTAATATTCGATTATATAGTTGGTAAGATGCCGTTTCGCATTTAAAGATACTGTTTTAGCTACAGGCAATTAAAACTATTTAGATCAGGGATCGGCAAAATTGACAATGAGATGGTGTTAGTGAGCGCAGAGAAATTTTCTACACTGTATAAAATTAAACCGAAAAGCGAATACGAAACCAATCGCCAACACAAAAAAGCATACACACAAAAACTACAACAACAAAAACATCTATTTTTTTCATACATAAAATTTCTTGCAGCGTACACAAGGCAAAAATTGACGCAACCACCACACGTGTTGCTTCGTTGCAGTCTGAACAACGACTGATTGAAAGAGCGTAAGAATGCGTGTGCTGAGCGCAGTGCTGCCGTTTTCAATTTTTCTTCAGTAGTATGAATTAGAATTTTTGGGTAGTATTTATCGACTTTGAGTAGTACACATGCATATTTTCTTAACAGTGTAAAAAATCGCAAGGATTCATCAACTACTAAATCGGATACTACTCGTAAGTTTCAAAACACATTAACAATTTTATTTATACAAAAGTGAAAGAAACAATGTAATTCAGTTACAAAAATGTATATAAACCAATTTTATATGTTTTAATTATATACTAATAGTAATTTTTTTGGTGGCTCCCATTTTTCCGCAAAATTTTCCCCTAATAAACTTTTCGAAGTTAAATCGAGTGGAGAGTAGCGTTTAGTAAACAGTTTCTTTTCTTATCTTTAATTTAATATACTTCGGACTACTATGCGGAAACGCAATTACAGTACCAATAAACTGCCGAAGGAGTTGAAACATATACCCCGTTTATACGACAGCTCAAGTCGCTCTCAGTCAATACGCGTCGACTCAATACAGGTGATGTACATTCAGTTTTTTGAGCATTTTCAACTAAAAACAGGCAACACTAAAGGTGGAGTTACAGACCATCCAGTATATGCGTTATGCATTGAATGCAGTACTTGCGGTGCATGCATTTCGTACATTGAAGTTACACATCGTGCATTTTGTGCGACATGTTTATGTTTCTAATCAGTTGATTGAAGTTTGAATTGAAATTTTTCCTTTCGATTTGTGATTTTGTTGAGTGAGAAAAATAAAAAATTTTGAAAAATGGAGGAAGAAATCGATCTGAAATAACAGAAATCAGCTGATCTGTTTGTGCGACGGACGTAACGCAAACAAAACTAGAAAGTTGCTCAACTTTTTCCATCGTATCCGACAATCCATCATATGCGTTGCGCTAAGTAACATGTTTCATACAGCTGCACTGATTCTACTTTTTTGACAAATGCACAGAATGGAATAACGTTTATACTGGATGGTCTGTAACTTCACCTTAACAGCTAATTTTCATTCAGACGTCAAAAAATAGGAAAACGGAAATTAAAAGCATACTTTTCAAACCTTCTCCAGTCAATTCGCTTCTGAAATCAATGTATGTATAAACACCTGGCTCGAAAGCGTATCGAGTGAATGCGAATCGACTGGGACCGTCGTATAAACATGGTAATAAATTCATTAATAACTTTTCTTTTTGAAACTTGACCCAAGTTCCAAATTTAGCAATGCCCTCCATTCCGCTTCTAGAGCTTCAACATTCTGTTCTTCAATTAAAAGTGAGAATCTTTCAATAAGGGGAACTAGGGTGGGAGATACATTTTTTGGATTTATACTTTCCAAGCACCATTAAGGGGGTCGTCTACGTACAAAGTTTTAAAAAATCATTTTTTTTTACATAATTTTCATTTGGAAGACGTGAGGAATGTTATTTCCAAAGGATTTGGGTAAACTCTTCACGGTTATTGAGCTGTAGAGCATTGAGCACGCTCGCTCACGGTGTTTCCGCACGCTCCCTGTGAACTTTAAACGCGTTTTCCCGAAAGTCGTATTTTTCTAACTTACTTGCACGATTTTAAGAAAACATGTCGCTATGGTTAGACACGAGCTTTTGACAAAATATTGTTTTTTTATTATTATAACAGGCAATAAACATTTGAAAAAACAAGGAAAAATAACTTTTCTTTCAAAAATGTCCACCATTTCGAGAGATTTTTGATTTTTACAAAAAGCTCGTGTCTAAACATAGCTGATGTAATATCAATTATAGATTAGTTTCATTTTGTTGTTGTAGGTTACGTGGTTGGCCCAAAATCGTGCAGGGAAATTGATATCAAAATTCTGGTGAGGGCACGTTCAAGGTCATCCTGCACTCGAATATATAGAAATATAATATTAATGACCTTGCCACTTGAAAGATTACGATTAAATAAACAAAAAACAAAAAGTTTGTGAATATCTTTTTTCGTTCCTTCGTAATAAATCTTGAAAAACAGGCTCGAAAATCAGGCCGCTACGTAGACGACCCCCTTAACTCAATGATGTCTTAAGTCGACCTAAGCGATTATCGTTTTTGATCAAAGATTTAATAATAATTATTAATACTAATACTTCTTTTTTGATGGACTTCAATGGAAAAAGTTTATAAAGCTTTGTTAAAATACTTAATTACTTAAATTTGTTAATATCAAATATCGTTCGAATTTTACTTTTAGCACTTCAAGCAAACAAACTTGAAATGGAATGGGATAATTTTGAGCAAACTTTAAATTGTTTTTTTAAATTCAATAATTAGTTTCGTTTGATTAACAATCCAACGGGATTTGGCCCCAATTTACGCTGGTCAAATAAAAATGCCAAGCTCAAGAGAAATCGAACGATTTTATACACTTGTATCAGGATATTCCAATGATTACGAATTACATGTTTTTTACATGTTTAAGTTTTCTGACTCGTCTACGTCTCAGTGACCACTTTATTGTCTTTATCAAATTTTAAAAGATTCTTACAAGAATATGCAAAAATATTAAGTGATTTTGTATTTAAATACAGTAACATTACTCTATTATTTCACGATTTTCTTTTTTGGGTATCGCATTCGTTGCGCTGTTTTCAAAGTTTAACACTTCATCAAAAGCTTATATCATATAATTACAATACTGTGAAGTATTGTACGAACAGCATTTGGCAACATGAAAAAGGCGCAATTGTAACTTTAGTAGCAAAACGGTAACTCTACGACGAGCTCATTTGTTTGATTGCAAAAAATTCAGCAAAAAGTGGAGCATATGGAAACACATTTGTAAGAAATAAAAAACGGCAACGTTGGTTTAAATTTTTTGCTTTGGCAATGTTCTGTTTGGTAACATATTTGTATATTCTTTTCAAATAGCCTTACTTAAAATATGAAAATTATATTGCTAAAACTTATATTTCAGAAAATAGTAGTATAATCGGCCTGTGGGTAGTACGGTAGTACAGATGATCAAATAGTAGTAAAATACTACTATAGTAGTACGTTCGGCAGCACTGGCTGAGCGTACTGCTCGTATGAGTAAGCTTTGCCGAGCAGTGATTTAGATCACTGAACGGCAAAGCTTACTCATACGAGCACTACGCTCAGCACACGCATGCTTACGCTCTTTCAATCAGTCGTTGTTCAGACAGCAACGAAGCAATACGTGTGGTGGCTGCGTCAATTTTTGCCTTGTGTACGCTGCAAGAAATTTTATGTATGACAAAAATAGATGTTTTTGTTGTTGTAGTTTTTGTGTGTATGCTTTTTTGTGTTGGCGATTGGTTTCCTATTCGCTTTTCGGTTTAATTTTATACAGTGTAGAAAATGTCTCTGCGCTCACTAACACCATCTCATTGTCAATTTTGCCGATCCCTGATTTAGATACGCATTTCCTATATACACGTACATTGTATGTTGCAGTTGGAGAAACGGTAGGTACGAGCAAAGAATATGAAGTGTATAGAAAGCACATCTGAGCTCAAAAATTCAAATTTTTGTTTGCGAGCTTCAGAGAGCGGGGGGAAGCCACAAAAGGGAAAGAGCGGTGCAAGGAGAGCAAGCGCTTCAGTTTACGCTCATTGACTGTGCGAACTGAAGCACACGCCACCACAAACATACATGAAGTGAAAGTACCGCATCTCCTGTGTACTTTGAGGTGTTGGTTGTTGTTTTGGTCTCTCAATCATTTTTTGTGCAAATTTCTCACAGCAACACATCAGCCAGCGCAATGATCGTCGTTTCAACGACGCCTATGCTTTTTGTTGTTGTAGTTTTTGTGTGTATGCTTTTTTGTGTTGGCGATTGGTTTTGCAACACAGTTCGAAAAAAATTTGACGTCAATATTGAACAGAATCACAGAACAAACAATATATCTGTGACAGAATGTTTACTGCCATTATCAATCAAATCAAAATTCTCTCAAAAATGAATTGTGACAAATGTTTCCAAAACTTTAGAAAGGAAGATGAAGTTTTAACTGCGCCAAGTGAAATATTTATTTTCCACTAGCTGGGCCCTGCGGCTTTGCACGCAAGCTCTCCTGTTTCCCCCGATACGACTCCTTAACCCATTGTTGAGCCCATCAGATTTTGTTTTAAAAAAAAAAAACATGTGTCTTATTGTACTATCTTTGATTTTGAGTATTTTATTAAATCATGTGTTTCACATTTACTCCAAACAAATTCTTAACCCTTGGTTTACATGGTGGATTTCGATTTTCAAAAAAATTAAAAGCACGTTTTTATTATTTCCCGATTGAAGTGCTTTTGATAAGTTTGAAGTCAGAAGGTCCAATAAATCTTGTTTCTCCATACAAATTGTTAACCCATTGTTGACCCCGTTAGATTTTGTTTTTAAAAAAAGTGAAAAGCACGTGTCAAATTATTTCTCACTAAAGTACTTTCACCAAGTTTGATGTCAATGGGCCCATTAATTCATATTTTTCACAGTTTCTCCACACAAACTTTTAACCCGTCGCTGTCCCCATCCGATTTCAATATTCTGAAAAATTAAAAACACGTATCGAGTTATTTTACATTTAAAGTACTTTCACCAAGTTCGAAGTCAAAAGACTCAAACAAATTTGTTTCTCCATACATACTTTTAACCCGTCGTTGACCCAGTTTTGAAAATAATGCGAAACACGTGTCTAATTTTATTTATTTCAGTTATTTTTACAAGTGTTGAAGTCAATAGGCCCATCGGTTCGTGTTGTTTGTTTCGGAGTCTTTCCGTAAATAAACCTTAACCCATTGTTAGGCCAGTTAAATTTTGATTTTCGAAAAATTATAAAATACGTGTCGAATAAGTTTTGATCTAGAATATTTTCAGGAAGTTCAAATTCACAATGTTAATTAAATTACGTTTCTTCATACAACACTTTAACCCATGTTTTGCCTTTTTAGACCCCGAATTAAAAAAAATCCCGTCTTGGCGAAGGTTCATTCTTCAAGATGTACCTACAGTCCAAAATTCATGTTTGTAGCTTCAGCGGTTTGGGCTGGGCGATGATAAATCAATCAATCAATCAGTCAGTCAGTCAGGATAAACAATCTATGTATAAAAAAATGGAGGCGGTACCACGCCCCTTTGTCCCTCTCGTGCTACTAAGTGGAAAGTTCGTACCAAGTTTCATTGATGTGCGACTTACAGTTCTGCTGAAATGTTGGGTCAAAAAAAATGTGCCACACCCCTTGTCAAACGCCCATCAAATCTCATCAGTAGAATGACACATCTATGAGACGACGGTCCACCAACTTTCAATGCTATGCGGCTAACGATTCCGCGGAGATTCCATATTAAAGAACTGAGTTGTATTGGCGGTGCCACGCCTATTGTCCAGAATCCACCTTATTCCCCCTGCCGAAGGACACGACTAAATCGTAAGTTTGTACCGAGTGTCATTGATGTGAACGCTATAGTTCCACCGGAACTTAAAAGGTGCCACGCCCCTTTCCCAACGCCCATTAAATTCAATCGGTTGAACGACACGTCTACGTCATGACGCTGTACCAAATTTCAATGCTGTCCGACTTATAATTCCGAAGATATTCCATATTAAAATGTTGGGCTGCATGGGCGGTGCCACGCCCCCTTGTCAAAAACCAACTATTTACCCACTACCGTAGGACACGACTTAATCGTAATTTTGTACCGAGTGTCATTGATGTGAACGCTATAGTTCCACCAGAACTTAAAAGGTGCCACGCCCCTTGTCCAACGCCCATTAAATTCAACCGGATGAGCGACACGTCTACGCCATGACGCTGTACAAAATTTCAATGCTGCCCGACTTATAATTCTGAAGATATTCCATATTAAAGAATTGAGTTGTATGGGCGGTGCCACGCCCCCTTGTCAAAAATCCACCCTATTCCCCTCCCCGAAGGGCAGGACCAAATCGTTAGTTTGTACCAAGTGTCGTTGATGTGAATGCTATAGTTCAAAAGTAAGACCGGAATTATAAAAGTGCCACGCCCCTTGTCCAGCGCCCATTAAATTTTACCGGTGGAACGACACGTTTACGCCATGACACTGTACTAAATTTCAATGCTGTACGACCTATAATTCCGAAGATATACCATATTAAAAATTTAGGTTGTATGGGAGGTGCCACGCCCATCTGCCGTACAAACATGTAATATCGCTATAAACCACCGCAAAAACATCTTCTATCACACACGAAAAAAATTTTGCCGAAAGAATGAGCCGTTTTCGCAAACACTGGCTACACACAGAATTCTTGAATTTTTTTATATACACTGCGTAACATAATTATAAGACACTCAGAAAATTTCACTTTGCAGCTTCGCCAAATCTAAACAGTAATTTTTTTTGGAAAAGCAAAAACGCAGAATAATTTTGTGAAGTATCAGTTTTAATTTTAGGCATAACTTAATATGCCTAGAAATTCCTGTCAAATATACCGTTAGATTTTATGGAAATGAGTAATATTTTGGGTAGCTGCAATCGTAACAAAATTATAAGACACATTGAATTTCAAGTATTCACATTGCGCAGATCGATTTTTTTTATTTCGGCGTTGATTTCGGAATTTAATTCAATTAATTTAAACTAAAATGCCTGCCGGTAAACTACTAACTGAAAAGGAACAAGGCGAAATTACTGCTTTTAACGTTGCTGGGCTTAGTGTAAGCGAAATTTCGAAGGAAATCGGTCGTTCTCGGTGTGCTAGTGCCGGATTTCTACGCGATCCTCATAATTACGCCAAACAACGAAGTACTGGCCGAAAACAAAAGCTGTCTGACCATGACAAGCGCAGAATTTGGTTCAAAGCGAGCAATTTGTTCGCCTCTTGTTCGCAGCTCGCAGCCATCAGCAGCCGATCAGTGTCTAAAATCACCATTTGGTGTTTGTTAAACCATTCGGAAAATATTGTGCGAGCTGTTATGAAGAAGACCCCGACACTCCTACCACGCCACAAAGCTGCACGACTCCAATTTGAGCGAAATAACCTGGATACTTGCTGGGACATGGTAAACATATTTTAATATGTTACCTAACATGACTACAAATGAATATTTTTTTCCAAAAGGTTATCTTTTCTGATGAAAAGAAATGTAATTTGGATAGACCAGATGGTTGTCGATCCTACTGGAGAGATTTGAGAAAGGAGCCCCTCATATTTTCTAAACGAAATTTCGCTGGCGGATCTCTCATGGTGTGGGGCACATTCCACAAGCATGGAACACTCGAGCTCCGTTTCACGACCTCAAGAATGAACAGCACAGAGTACACTGGAGTGTTGGAGCGCAGCCTCCTTCCATTTCTACTAGAAAATAGAGAAAAACCATTTATTTTCATGCAAGATAACGCGGCCATCCATAAAAGCCGACAAACAACATCGTTTCTAGTATATTACTCTGTAGAAACTATGGACTGGCCAGCTTGTTCCCCCGACTTGAACCCCATTGAAAATATTTGGGGAATACTTGTTAAGCGTATTTATGCCGAAAATAAAAAGTACGACTCGGTTGGGGAATTAGAAATTAGGAGTGGAGCCAACTGGAGCCCGAATTATTTGTTAAGCTCATAAACTCAATGAGAAAACGGTTGTTTGAAGTTGGAAAAGAAAGGTGTGGTACCATTAATTATTGATTTAACATTTCTCGAAAATAAAATAAAATCTATGTTAATGTTAACCAAAAAACCCCATGTGTCTTATAATTTTGTTACGCTTGCAGCTACCTAAAATATTGCTCATTCCCACAAAAGCTAACGGTATATTTTACAAGAATTTTCAAGAATATAAAGTTACACTTATAACTAAAACTGACACTTCACAAAATTATTCTGCGTTTTTGCTTTTCTAAAAGAAATTACTGTTTAGATTTGGCGAAGCTGCAAAGTGAAACTTTCTGAGTGTCTTATAATTATGTTACGCACTGTATAAGATACAAATTATCAATCGGTTACAGACTTTGGTAACCTATTAGCTCCTTCGGATTCCCTTATGGAAACAAGCAAAAAACACATTCTGGTGTTTCACAAAATTTTTGAGTCGGAGCCTGAAAAAATTGGTATTAAGGCATATATATCCGACTTATGCAAGAATTCGACTCCCGAATGGTTCAGTGATGAATGCTGTGACAGTAAATTGAAAATCCTAGATTTTCTTATTTTAGTTCTTTTACGCAAACATTGTATGTGGGCCATAAAAAAAGGAAGCTCCAAACAACGGAAGTTACAAATTATTGCGAGTCAATAAAACAGCTCTTTCTTTTGTTGTTTTTTTATTGTTTATGTTTTGCATCGTTTGGAACTTCCTTTTTTTAATTTACTGTCACAGCATTCATCAGCGAATCTGAAGGATCAAATAGGTTATAACAGAAGTCTGTAATCGATTGATAATTTTTATTACATTTTTTATGGAACATGTTTTACTTAGCGCAGTGAAAACGTCATCATTCATTAGTTTTTGGAAACAGATGCCACAACTAATTTTTTAATTATTTCATTAATAATTTAATATTTCTTATCTGCAAAATATTTTGCGTATTCTGCTGAAATAAAATAATACAAAAGACCGTTTCGTCTGTCTCAGCATGTAATAGGAGTTGATCCATAGAATCCTGTGTATCTTCGAAATTAGCTGCTACACTTGACGGAGTGATATATGAATTTTGTCCCAAAATTGAAAAAGTATTTTCTAGTTTATCTTGGTTAAAAAACTTATTTGTTATACAAAATTTATGTATTGTATGTATTTATGTATTTATTTATTTTGCTTACTTTCATCAGTTATTAAAAAACAGATTTTTGTTCTAAAAAAGACATTTATCATCCATGCATTTAACATCTTTCAAATAATTTATAAAAGTCTTTATAAATTTGTTTAAAATTATTTAATTGTAAAGCCGATCTAAAGCAAATATCCGATTACCCTATTCATGCAATCAAATATTGGGTCTACTTTTTTGATAAATTCTTTAGGAACTTTGTTTATAACGATCATATAAGTCGCCATGCCAACCATATTTTATTTTCTTTTCTATGAGTTTGCGCACACTACAGTCGGCAATGAGTTCAGGAGCAATATGCGACGCTGTGCAGGCTTGTAGAAGAAGAACAAAAGCCAGCCAGAAAATAGAAATAGTTTTACAATTTCAGCTTTTCGCCAGCGCAACAACAACAACAACAGCACATCGTCTTCATCTCCGAATCATCCCACGCCGCAGCAGAGTACTAACGCAGACCACGGTTGCCACAATTGGTAACTTTCTACCAAAATTGGTAACTTTTAAACTGTTTGATAACTTTATTTTCATTTTGGTAACTTTTGCAATCAAAAATTGATTTGAAGTACATAATAGACAAGAAAATTTGTTTTTTTATTTATAAATTTAAATTTATTTATAAAACCAAATTTTTGAAAAGATTGCCGCAACATTTTATTTTTACAACATAAACAATTATAAACATCAAATGTTGCGGCAATCTTTTCAAAAATTTGGTTTTATAAATAAATTTAAATTTATAAATAAAAAAACAAATTTTCTTGTCTATTATCCTTTCAAATTTGGTGTTTCTTTAATCTAGCGGTTTATACATGTTTTGTTTGTTGTGAAATGCATTGTTTTGTATATTTTCTTTTTTTGTCAATAGAAAAATGTGTAACTTTTGGTAACTTTTTATAAAAGATTTTGGTAGAAAAAATTTTAGGCCAGTGGCAACCATGACGCAGACTCGCTGCAGTGAGCGCAACCAAAGAGCGCAACACATAAAACTACGTTCTCGCTTGTAAAGCAACGCTCTCGCCACATACGTAATCTGTGCGAGCAGAGCGCGGGTTCCAATGTTAGAACCCGCCATACAAAATTTTTGCTTGTATGCATGCGCATTCTGTATGTTGATTTTCTTTGGTACGAGTTTGCGTTCACTCCCTGTCGGACCTGAGACAACTGGTTCCCAAAATTCATTGGTTTCAACTGGTTTTTTGTAAGTCAATTGGACAACTAGTTGTCAAAGTAGCTGTCAGCGGATGCAGAAGTCAGTCAGTTCGCGTCTAATCGTTCACGTTCATATGCGAGAAGAGCACATAAAAATGAGAAAAACGAAACGGAGGTGAGAGAAGCAAAAAAATACTGTTAAGGCTGATCTTGCGATTCTTCAGCTACAACAACAACTTAGAAATGTTTGCATTTTTCGAACTTTCTGTTTCTATGACACGAAGTTTGCTCGATTTGCACGTTTTGCCTTGAATGATTTCAGTTAGAATTTTGCGTAGTTGCGTAAAGCAACGAATTGCAGCAGCAGCTTAAAGGTATATATTAATAAATTTATTTATTTATTTATGAAATTATTCTTTAATTCATTTATTAATTGCAGGCGAAGTCCCCCAAACAGTCCCGGCAGAAGTGTGTCAACAAGTCGAAGTTCATCTTAGTTCATCTTTAAATGCACCAAAAACTTTTTTTATTCGCGATGATTTTTTGTTTTTATTTTTAAGTATTTTTAAAATAAAATAATGATTTCAAAAATGCATTGTTTTATTTAAACTAATCCAAAATAAACTAGTTGGAAAACTAGTCGCTTTACAACTGGTTTGAAAACTGTTTTACTTCGGGGACAATTGACTGTCGCCTAGGACACCGCCATGTTAAAAGGGTGAGTTTGCTCCAAGAAAACGAGTCGGTTCTGAGATCAGTTATGACTGACAAGCAACCAGTTGAAAAACTACTTTTGGACCAGTCCGATTTCCTACAGGGCTCCGACCTTTTTGCAAAACCGTCTAAACCTTCCGCAATTCGTTGTACCTCGCTTTTTGCCCACCATGCTATGCGGACTGTGTGCGTGCTGCCTCTTATCCGAATTCCAACTTGCGTTGCAGAGTGCGTGCTGCATACACGAACGTGACAAACGATTTAATAGGCTAGCTCCCGTTTAAGTTGTGGACCACCTAAGTCGTTTAATTTGTTTCAGACATCAAAGGGCATGAGACGATCACTGCACTAATCATCTCATTATTGAAAGAAAAACAACTCTGTTACGAAATTTCTGCAATTGCTTCTTATTACGATGCATTGCACAATTCGACCTGCAATCGCGGTGCTGTTTACGTGTATCTATCTGCGCGTTGAATGAAAGAATCTCAAACCCCGCGGCGATACGTATGGAAAAATATGGTTTAATGTATAATATTCTTAGATCTAATGAAGTGTGTTCTAATAAATCTGTTTAAGCACTTAACGGCATTATCAGAAGACGGATCCTTTGGCATTAGAAAACATTTATTTATTCTCAAGATAGAAGGCCCGCTTACTTACGTATGTATATTGTTATACAATTAAAGTCACTTCACGTGGCCATTGATAATAAGATTTCTTCCTAAGACTTCGTCTGAAAATTTCAAGAGATTGAGGCGAGGTTTATATAATTGAATAATTGTATAATTGAAAGGTTAATCGATTGTTGGCGGATTAAATTTGATTTAAATAAGTTTTTTAAGATGGACAGAACTCGCTCTTGAGCATGCTACGTATAACTGTGATAAATAGAGGCCCAACCATGCTCAACTTTGGCCTGGGCACAGATAACTCATCATATAGATGTCCAGCGGCCAAGGAAAAAATGTGTCAAAAAGTTCGACAAATTTGGCCTCCGATAAGAGCTTTTTGGCCTCTAATGTCACTCACACAATCACCGCTTCACACGCATTGTGCTCTGTTTTGAGATACAGAAATATGTGATTTTTAGTCAAAACGGCGCTTGTCTGTTATCACACCTTTTAAGCAACAACTTAGCGTTGGATGCGGTGGTCAAGTGCGTAAGCGCGAGTCTATTAGACGTTGGGTGCTCGGTTCAATTCTTGCTGGGGTTTGGATTTTTTTTTAATATATTCATTTTTTATACGTCTTGTGAAAAGAAGTGTATTGATATATGTATGTATTATCTAGTTTTTAAATGTATTGATTAGGGCATTGTTTTAATTGGGTTTTGGAGGCAATGAAAAAAAATAAATTACTTAAATGGTCTTATCCAACCTATTAATGCAACACTTCAACTGTCAGAAGATCTGTTCTTAAAAAATGATGACTGGTTTTACATATGTACAAATAAATTGAATCAGGATCCAATCGAAAACTTATTTAGTCATGTGCGGTACAAAAAACGCAACCCGTCAGTACTTGAATTTAACCAAATTATTGCTCGAATTATTTCGGTACAAATAATGTACAGTTCTAACTATGCAAATTGTGAACAGGACTCCGACAAATTATTAGGAGTTGATGTTGACTGGAATGCTGTTATCGAGGAAGAAACTGAATCTGCATTAATCAGTCATAATTCGTATGAATCTTCCAATACAAATCAGAATGTAGATGATGGTGATTTTGATTTTAACAATTCAAGTGTTAGTTGCGAAGAGATGAACAGGACATTTAATTACACTTAATTGCAAATCTCTTACCTTTTTTTTTAGATTGTTACATGTTTGTTTTATTTGCGAGTATTGTGACCTGTAATAAGCCAAATTTTTTTCACGCTTATGGCATTCGTTGCAAGACGGTAATATTTCGTCACAACCAAAATCTAAAAATGGGTCTGATTCTAGTGTGACTATATTGTCATCTTCCATTGGTTCTACACATTCACGACTACTTTCATAAGATAAAAGTAATGAAGGTAATGCATCATCAAATAGTTTCTTTTTTCCAATACATTTTTTTTCAAAATGTTTCTGGCATATGAGTGGTATTTTCAGATTGGAAATGTGGTCATATGACACTGAGCATTCCAGAATCCATTTTTCATATTTCTGAGTCCCTTTTTTAGGAAAACGGAAAAATACATAATTTTCGGAAGAATTTACACAAAATACTATATGCAGCACTTGCGTCTATTCGATGGCATCTTGAATAACACGATGTATACCACAAAATTATTAAAAAGAAAGGATCAACCACGTCAAAAATAGAGAAATAATTTTACTTAGACCGAGTCGTCAAGTAAAAATATTTGTAAACATTTTCAGTTGGGGTCAACCACGTCAAAAAACACTTGCAAAAAATTAAAAATTGGAATCAACCACGTCAAAATATTGAGAAATAATTTTACTCGGCGCGAGCCACGTAAAAATATTTGCAAAAATTTTACTCGGCGCGAGCCACGTAAAAATATTTGCAAAAATTTTAAGTTGGGATCGACCACGTCTAAATGTTTGCAAGTTTTAAAATCAATCAATCAAAGCGCAGCATATGCTGACAAACAACCATACAACACAGAGATTCGATTGATATTGACAGACACTTGCTTTTCGCAAAGAAGAATGAGCCGACCGGCACAATTTGGTTCCAAAACGAATTTAGTTGTTCAGCGAGCAATATGTACAGTTACGCCGACGCAAAGGCTAGACTTGCTGGCGCCGCAGCTATTGGCAATGCGTACCAGTGTTGATAAATGAGTTTTCCCAATTTGTACCAAGAGGCCAACAAAAATGTACTAAAGTAGACAAAAAAGTACAAAATCTTTTTATTAACAAATGCATTTTTGCAATTCAATAATTATTTTCAGTATTAATCCAGTTTTAAAGAATTTTAATCTTAAAATGCAAAAAATCCATTCATAAAATACTTATTTGCACATTGCTTAGTTTAAGAACTCATTCGTTTCTTTGAGATCATTTGGTATTTCAACTTCAAGTAAATCTTTCGAAATTTGTATGTTATAACCAGGGTTTGAAAAACTGCCAGCATATTAGCAAAAGCATTAAAAATATGCTGTCGCTGTGCTGCGGCAGCATTCCTTTTTGCGTAAGCGATTTTATGCTTTGCTTTGCTTCGATCGTTTGAACAGCAAAGCCACAGCACGGCAGCAATTCATGCTTCGTTTTGCTTTGCTGTTGCTGTCGCTGTGCACTTTTCTTGCAGCACAGTTGCAGCTTAGCATCTCATTTTTGTTCGATTGCTATAGGCCACAGATGGGCACGCTGCTACTCGAGAGTAGCAGCGACGCCTACTCGCGTATACGAATACAAAGCAGCGAAGTTCCGAGCGCAGCTTCAGTGTCGTGTCAGACTTCATGCAAGCAGGTTCATGCTCGTTTGCGGCTCGCATATTGCGAATATTTACGTTTTTGTGTACACTGAGTATTCACGCAAATCAGAAAATGTTTAAGGTTGAATTGGAGATACAATTTTTTTTCTTTCCCTTTTTTTTAGTTCCTGTTATACCTGTCCGTTATTTGTCCGTCCGGCTTTGATATTTTTACGCTAGCAATATTTTTCAAGTTAAAATATTAGAGCTAAAAAAATTTACGCCTTAATTTTGTGCAGTGTTTTTCACGCATACATTGCCAAAATGCGTGATTGTGTTAGTGCCCATCACTGCTATAGGCTATTGCTTCGCCTGCAACAAAATGAGAGTTCCAGCAGCAGCGACAGAACAAAGCAAATTTGCTTTTGCTGTTGCTGTTGCTGTCAATCATCATCATCATCAATTTCTGCTAGGAAACAAAATGTGAAAGTGCAAATAAATAAAAAATATTATTTCGCTCATATATTGGACTAGTAACAGAAGACACACTGTCTTTCAATGTTCTAAACTCGGCTAATATGAGAAATATAATCGATCCTAACAGCAAAACCAACAGCACAGCGGCAGCACAGTTTTTGGTTTTTATGATTGCTGTCTGCTTTGCTTTCGAGCAGCGCGCGTCGCACAGCACAGCGACAGCACAGTTTTGGGTTTGAGCTGCACGCGTCGCCACAGCACAGCGACAGCACAGCTTTGGGGATTTTGTGATTGCTTTTGCTTTGTCTTTGCAGCGGTCACTGGTCGCAGCAACAGCATAGTCGAAGCAAATGAAATGAAAATATGAAAGCATTTTCAAACGCTGGTTATAACAACAATTATTTTTTGAGTTTTAATTATTTGTATACAAAACTATTGAATGATTTGTGTGATTTGTTATGAGTTTTTCATTCCACTGTTGTCTTAAAGGCACTTTGAACCTTTTACGGCTTGGTTCTTTGCTAAAATGTTTAATAATTCTGTGGTCAAAAGCAATAACCGCCTAAGTCGAAAATTGCTGTTTCGAGCAATCTCGTTTTAAAGTTTTAGCGCGTAGTGTATTCCTTATGGGAATGCGAATAGGTTTTTATTAATAACTTATTTTATTTTAAAGTTACAAACTCCCCGATTTTACACAAACGTAGAGCACAGTCAAGGGAACGTGGTGGCATCCATAACTCAATTTCTTCTTAAGTCGACTTAAGCGGTTAGTGCTTTTGACCACAGAATTATTAGTAAGACCCCAACGAATGCATTTGAAAAACTAACGCATCAGAATCGCTGAGGCTCACATTGGCTGCTTTTGAATCGCTATTTTCTGGCAGTGCTAGTCGCCTATCGCTGCTTTCAATTTTGCACCTATGTACATATGTGCATGTAATTATTTGCATAAATTACCTTTTTACAAATTGTTTCATTCCAATGTGAGCGTCCAACGTCTTTTTCTTAGTGAAATTAAAAAATGTATGCAGATAACTTGGCGCATTGCAGGGAAAAAATCAGCACGCACAGATATGAATATGCACTAATGTTGAAACGCATAGAGGTTGAAAAGGACAACTAGATACTTAATGGTTATCCTTATCTTTAGTTTTTAAGACAATTCGTAACTATATACTTGAAATCGAGTTTTTCGAGAATAATGTTGCCATTTTACCAAAATGTACCAAATAAATCAATGTAGTACCAATGTACCTTTTAATTTCAAAATGTATGAAAAAAGTACAATTGTACCAACAATATCAACACTGATGCGTACCACATATTGTCGCCTTAGCAACGATGTGTATGTATCATACCAAAGAAAATAAAGACTTCATATTATTTGATCATACACAAGAATAATTTGTGCGCTGAAATATTTTTAGTGCCGATTCATTTATATCACAATTTTTCAACACATTATTAATTTCAGGTATAACCGATTAAAAAGGTTAATAAAAAAAAGCGTTAAATGTTAAGAAACATTTTGCTTCCTCGCCGAGCCTTGAACCCGAGGCAAAATTTACGACGAAAAAAGTTACAAATACCTGACGTGCTGTCTACCTGTTACACCAAATACAGCACATGATCGGCGTAGCTAAAATCATAAATGTATGTTGCAGAAAAGAATATCAGCAAGCAAGAAAAGAAATTCCAAATTAATTCCATCCGGCAAAAGTTCTGCATGAGCACATGCAGCTGTGTGCGTAAAAGAGCTTTGCGGAAAAAAGCTGTAATTCAGAGCTTGAAATTTTTGTGCCGTTTTCGTTGTATGAGAGTGGACATCTACCATATATGATGAGTTATCTGTGGCCTGGGTATGCAAAACATCGAATTCACAGCATCATATGGAGGCAAGGTTACCGTTGAGAATTTTGAAAAAGTCGCTCAAAAGGTCGTTTTAAAAAAAAGTCGCACAAAAGTCGCCTTTTTTTTAAATAAAAGTGGCACACTTTTTTACAAAACCAAAACACTAACAAAACAAAAAGGAATTAACAATTCAAACGATATAAATAGCTTAGAAATAATTCATAAAAAATGTGTTTATATACACTTTTGTGTATTAATTTAACATTTTATTTTTAGTAATGTGTTCGTATACACTTTAATATATTAATCATAAATTTTCTTTTTTTATAACTGCGTCTCTGTATTTTCACACAAGTTCATTACTTGGCATCCAGTACCGCACACGGACTGCTGAAAGGTAGAGTTAATACATGCACTGCCATTTTGTTTAAATTAAGCTACAATGGTTCATTAAAAACATTTTGTAAGCTTTCTACTGTATGCCAAAAGTGCTAAATGCTAAATAATCAATATCGCGAGGAATATAGTAAACTTTATTGATTTTTTTTAAGGGCAAATATGTGTAATTTTGCAGTGTATGACCACAGATAACTCATCATATAGATGTCCAGCGGCCAAGGAAAAAATGTGTCAAAAAGTTCGACAAATCTGGCCTCCGATAAGAGCTTTTTGGCCTCTAATGCCACTCACACAAACACCGCTTCACACGCATTGTGCTCTGTTTTGAGATACAGAAATATGTGATTTTTAGTTAAAACGGCGCTTGTCTGTTATTAAACCTTTTAAGCAGTCAATCGGGATTGAGCGCTGATGGTCAAATGCGTAAGCGGGAGTGTCTCGGACGACGGGTGCGCGGTTCGATCTTTACTTCAGCTGCCAAGACTTTTTTGAATGGATTTTTTTTTATACATATATTCCTTTTTTTATGACCCGTGAAAACAATATAATTATAAAATAGGTTCGATGCTGTTTCAACAATCTTTATTTTCGAACTGACTCCTTACAACTCTCATTTTATTCTCTAAGCAGTAGTTACATTAGTATTAGGAATTGGTTGAACTTAGTTGTTATACAAGTATGTACATGTTGTTATAATTGTTATAGTATTAATAGTAATAGTAATAGTTAGAAATAGTAGTAGTAGTACTTAATAAGGGTTGCCAGATTATAATATAACTCCTCCACCCTCAAGATATTTGTGGCTCTACAAATATTTACATTTTTGGTTTTTATTAATAATTTAAAGAACATATTTGAGTTGTTTGGTTGATATAGGTAACGGAAATCGTTAGAAAATTCTTACAATATTGGATCATAGTGAGATATGAATACTAATTAATAGATAGAACCGAAAAAAATACTATTCTCTTTGGTTAAACATTTTTAACCATTACAAAACTCTTCTTTTTTCTTTTTTTTTTATTTGCGCTGTAGCAAAAATAATAATAATAATAATTTTTCGTGAACTTTAACTTTTCCAATATTCGTATTTAGAATTTAGTGTATTTAAATATTTTGGTAATTGAATTGACGTTTTACTTGGGATTTGTAATATCTAGTATTTCTTCTATTCAGGGCCGTCGAGAGGATATCAGGGCCCGGTGGTAGTTACCTCCGGCCAGGCCCGGATTTACCATACAGGCATTGTAGGCAGTCGCCTAGAGCGGCAAGAATTGAGGGGCGGCAAGTTTTAGCGGAAACTTTGAAAATTTGTTCAATTCGTGGGGAATTGAATTTCCCGCCTGGTTTGTGCGCACGCGTACGAGAAAACAATCGATTTATACAAGCAACGAAAATAAACATGCAGAATGCGCAAGCAAAAAAAAAAAACAATCGATTTATACTACCAAAGAAAATAAACATACAGAATGCACAAGCACAAAAAAAAAACAACTATTCGTACCAACCTAATTCCACCATTCAAGACATTTTAATACGGGGGGAGGCGGTAATTTTAGCATCTAAATCCGTCCGGCCCCCCCCCCCCTTAACGGTTCTAATCAGATTATAAAAATTCATATTAAACTTTTCCCAAATTTTGAGATTTTGATTGAAATCCGGGCCCCGCTAGAAACTCCGGGCCCGGTGGGAATCCCACCTTTACCACCCCCCTCTCGTCGGGCCTGCTTCTATTAGATGTATCTTTTGTATAATTACCTTCTTTATTGAAACTGTTAAGTTCTTTGTACTTTGGTTTGCATTTAGGTATTTTCCTATTACAAACAACATTTTCTAATTGATTAAATTCATTCTTTCTATCTTTATTTAATTGTTTGATTTTAGCTATTTTATTTTGTTCGTATTCCGTACTGAGTTCTTGAATTTAATTTTTATCAAATTTTTTTATTATGAAATCAATGGGCCTTTTCTTCGTTATTGTGTGAATCGTGTTATTGTAGGTTATAAATATTTTAAATAGTTTCTCGTCTAATTCAAGCAGGACCGTGCGCAGGGGGGTTTGGGGGTTCTAACCCCCCCATCGAGAATTTTTCCACATAATTTTCCACTAGCAATAGTCCTTATTCTACGAAAGTCAAACCGACTTGATAATAAATATTTTGTCAATTTTTGTTTCGACATTCTCAACTTTCTCAATCTTGTGCACGTTTTTTTTAATTTTCCCGCCTTTTTTACCTCCTATTATCAGTGTCATTGTGAATGCAACCAGCGATACAACCAAAGAATATGAAATGTATAGAAGGCGCATCTGAGCTCAAAAATTCAAATTTTTGTTTGCGAGCTTCAGAGAGCGGGGGGAAGCCACAAAAGGGAATGAGCGGTGCCAGCAGGAGAGCAAGCGCTTCAGTTTACGCTCATTGACTGTGCGAACTGAAGCACACGCTACCAACAAACACACATGAAGTGAAAGCGCCGCTTGTCCTGTGTATTTTGAGGTGTTGGTGGTTGTTTTGGTCTCGCAATAATTTTGTGTGCAAATTTCTCACAGCAAAAAGAGATCAATTAGCCAGCGCAATGATCGTCGTTTCAACAACGCCTATGCTTTTTGTAGTTTTTGTGTGTATGCTTTTTTGTGTTGGCGATTGGGTTTGCTACACAATTCGTTTTGCATCGTTTGGAACTTCCTATTTTTTTAATTTACTATCACAGCATTCATCAGGGAATCTGAAGGAGCAAATAGGTTACCAAAGTCTGTAACCACTTAGCGCAGTTAAAACTTCATCTTTTCTTAATTTTTAGAAACAGATGCCACAATTAATTTTTGAAAGAATTTTGTAAGCCACATATCCTACAAAATATATTATTTAAACTACATAACTCCACGTTCATTTCTACTGGATTGTCGATGTTGTTATCTATAAAATAATTTGCGTAACCATTACTGCTGAAATAAAATAATACAAAAGACAGTTCGTCTGTCTCAGCATTTAATAGGATGTGATCCATAGAATCCTGTGTATCTTCGAAATAAGTTGTTTCACTTGACCGAGTAATACAGTGCAAGCTCGATTTTCGCGACTAATTAAAAACCAGACCTGTCGCGAAAACTGAATTTTCGCGATAAAAGAATCCAAAATTTTATTGAAAAATTTTATGTAATTTTTAAAATAAGAATTGTTTTTATTGATTTTAAACATTTTTAAAGAACTTGGAGATTTTGAGTTGCTTTTTAGGCAGTTTATTTTTTAAAATAACAGCTGAATCACGTAGTTCATATAGTGCTGTTGTCGGCTTAAAAATCCAAAAAGATAATATACCAAAGACGGGGATTTCCCTTTTTTGGTTATAAGCATTGTAATAAAATTAAAAAAACAAGTAAAAGTCGCGAAAATAAAACCCCTCTTTCGTAAACTGTCGCGATTATAGAACCTGCAATGTTAAAAATTAAGCCGTTGCGATAACCGGGCCGTCGCGATAATGGGTAGTCGCGAATACCGAGCTTGCACTGTACTTGAATTTTGTCCCAAAATTGCAAAAGTATTTTCTAGTTTATCTTGGTTAAAAAACTTATTTGTTATAAAAAATTTATGTGGGTTATTGCTTAATTTCATCAGTGATTAAAAAACAGATTTTAGTTCTAAAAAAAAAACTTTTATCATCCATACATTTAACATCTTTCAAATAATTTAAAAAAGTCTTTATAAATTTGTACGCCTCACTATTTAATTGTAAAGCCGATGTAAAGCAATTATTCGATTGCCCTATTCATGCAATCAAATATTAGGTCTAATTTTTTGATATATTCTTTAGGAACTTTATTGGGGCCAATCTATTCAATTTTTTTTTCCATTTCCTTATCCTGTTTTCGGTTGTTTTTGTTTATTTTTTTAATTGTTTGTTTTTTGCATTGTTTGTAGCGACCGTATGAGTCGTCATGCCAACCATATTTTATTTGCTGTTTGTTTTGCGGGATGATTCCCGTGACATCTGGGTAGACGAAGTCAAACTTTGGCGTCAACGCATCGCCGGAAAGAACGTTAAAAATTCGCTTGAAGCACTCGATGTGTGCAATGGAGATGCGTTTCCAAATGTTCAAATGCTTCGCATTTTGGCAGTTCTGCCTGTAACGACAGCGATGAATGAACGCTCCTTTTCAACATTGCGTCGCCTCAAGACTTACCTCAGGTCAACAATGTCTGAAGATCGGCTGAACGGATTAGCCTCGCTCAATATACATCGCGATGTCGAGGTCGATCCGCAAAGAGTTTTGGAGAAGTTTTTTTCTACACCTCGCAGAGTTAATTTATTATATAATAACTGAATATCAAGTCAAGACACAATAAAATGTCTTCATTTATAAGAAAAGTTTCTTATTATTTTTTATTAACTTCATAACCTAACATGATACACATATGTCAAAACCCCCCCATAAACGAATTCTGCGCACGGGCCTGAATTCAAGAGTTTTGTTTAATTCACTGATCGGCAAAGCTTACTCATACGAGCAGTACGCTCAGCACACGCATTCTTACGCTCTTTCAATCAGTCGTTGTTCAGACAGCAACGAAGCAACACGTGTGGTGACTGCGTTGATTTTTGTCTTGTATACGCTGCAAGAAATTTTATGCATGAAAAAAATAGATGTTTTTGTTGTTGTAGTTTTTGTGTGTATGCTTTTTTGTGTAGGCGATTGGTTTCTTATTCGCTTTTCGGTTTAATTTTATACAGTGTAGAAAAATTACTCTGCGCTCACTAACACCATCTCATTGTCAATTTTGCCGACCCCTGGACTAAAGCTTACTCATACGAGCAGTACGCTCAGCACACGCATTCTTACGCTCTTTCAATTATTCGTTGTTCAGACAGCAACGAAGCAACACGTGTGGTGGCTGCGTTGGTTTTTGTCTTGTGTACGCTGCAAGAAATTGTATGTATGAAAAAAATAGATGTTTTTGTTGTTGTAGTTTTTGTGTGTATGCTTTTTTGTGTTGGCGATTGGTTTCTTATTCGCTTTTCGGTTTAATTTTATACAGTGTAGAAAAATTACTCTGCGCTCACTAACACCATCTCATTGTCAATTTTGCCGACCCCTGGTTTAATTTATCAACTCCCATTAGGCGCATGTGTTCGTTTAATGTTCCGTGCAGTCTCTCAATATCAGAGTTACCAGTTTTTAAAAATGGTGTTGTTCTATGTGCTTTTATATTTTGTTCGTTTAGAAATAGTTCCACTGCACTATGCATAATACAACGCTCATTATCGAATACAAGTTTATACATTTTTCCTAAAAACTGTATCCTCTGCTTTAATGCATGTAATATAGAGATCCATGTTCTGTCGTTTAATTTGTGAAAAGTCGCATACTTTGAAAATTTGTCTATCGTTGTTAGGTACATATTATTCCTACAGGGGTACCATATGTATATGTGAACAATGTCGTTGAAATGTGTTGGACTTTCAGTAACCTGATACGGAATTTTAGTAGGGTGTCTATCATGCTTTGCTATTTTACATATCTCACAATTGTTTATAACTAAAGTGATCAAGTGAAACATCCTTGGAAAAAAAATGTATCCTTTAACAAAAAAAAAATTTCTTTAATACCTCTGTGGTTATTCCTTAAGTGTTCATTTTTAATTATTGTCAACATTTCATTCTTATCAGTAATATCAATCAGTTTTATATGAGACCTGTATACGGTTAAATTATTTTTCTTAAAGCGCTCAACGTACAAATCTTGAAATTTCAGAAATAATTCATCATCATCGCAAAAAATACACATGAATCCTTTGTCTATTAAGATTCTTTCCATATACACTTCTAAATTGGAATCTTTGGTTATAGTTATATGTGTTTGACACTTCCTATTTATTATCTTTGTAATAAAATGGTCGTGGTCACCATATTGTAAATAAATTTGATTTTTATAAGAATTTATACTTTTACGTGTGATAAAAATATAATTCAAATTATCTTCTATTGCGCTATGAATTGTAGCGTCTGTAGAACGAATGTCTAACTCTTCGCAATCGTTTTCACTACTGTTTTCATTGTTGAATATAGCCACATTTTCAGCATTTTGTTCTCTTTGTAAGTATCTGCTTAACGCATCTGCCACCGTATTATCCTTTCTTTTTATATGCGTAATTTCAAAATCTTATTCATTAAGTTGGATTTTCCACCTTTGGAGCTTCATATTCGGTTCTTTAATATTATGTAGCCAAATGAGTGGCTTATGATCCGTTTGGATAATAAACTTTCTACCATAGAGATACGTTCGAAAATGCTTTACAGACCAAACAACTGCATGCAATTCTTTCTCAATAGTGGAATATCGAATTTCATGATCGCATAAAGTTCGCGAAGCATAACAAAAAGGGTGGTTATTTTGACTTAAAACTGAGCCAATTGCGAATTGCGAAGCATCAGTTGTTAGAATAAATTTTTTTGTGAAATCCGGTGGTTGCAAAACAGGTTCACTTGTAATTAATTTCTTTAGGTAACGTCAAGTGCAATATCGTGTTTTAAAAATTTTATTATTGGATATGCTACTTTTGCGTAGTCTGGTATGAACCTTCTATTAAATCCGGTAATGCCCAAGGATTGTCTTATTTCTTTTTCATTGGTTGGGGGTTTCATACACTCAATTACTTTAATTTTCGAAGGATCAGGCTTAATTCCCTCTCGTGACACAATATGGCCTAAATATTTCGTACTTAACGCGACAAAGTGACATTTGTCAATTTGAAATTTTAAATTATATTCACGAAGTTTGCTGAAAATGTTTTGTATCGAATCGACATGTTCTTGGAAACTTCCTGAACAAATTAATATGTCGTCCAGATACACAACACAAGTTTTATTTATGAAATCCTTCAAAACCGCGTTAATTAACCTCTGAAATGTTGCAGGTGCTGTCTTCAAGCCGAATGGCATACGAGTAAATTCGTAATGTCCGTCCGCGGTTGAAAAAGCAGTTTTGGCTTGATCGTCAGGGTGGACTTCGATCTGATGGAAGCCTTTTGCCAAATCAATTGTGCTGAAATAAGAACATTTACCCAGCTAGTCAAAAATATCTTCCATATTAGGGATAGGAAATGTATCGTCCACCGTCTGTTCATTTAATTTACGGTAGTCAATGACTATCCTCCACTTAGGCTTCCCGCTACTATCAATTTTTTTTTGGGACAACCCACGGAGGTGAGTTGTATGGACTAGTACTTGGAACTATAATTTTTTGATCTAGCATTTCTTTTATTTGTCTATCCACTTCTTCGCGATGTATAACCGGATACCTATAAAGTATATATGGGTGAATCAGTACGTGCGATAATTTTGTGTTTTATAACGTTTGTGAAAGATAATTTATCCCCATCCTTGTAAAAAAGATCTTTGTTAGAGTTTAAAATTGTTTTTAGAGTTTTTTCATCTTTATTATTTAAGTGTTCCGCAAACAGATTTTGCAGAGGTTTGTTATTTTCTTCGCATGTGAAAATTTTTAACAAGTCGTGTTTTAAATAATTTTCAGCAGATAATTCTTCTTCTTCATTGAAGAATATTGGCAATGATGTATGTGCTGTTATTAATTTTTTATTGTTATAATCAAGTGTTATGACTAGGTTAAGCAAAATATTATTGCCAATAATTCCATCGAATTCTTTGTGAAACAAAAATTCAATAAATTCAACGTACGTGTTTGGCTTCTTAAACTCCTCAAATAAGGGTACACTGTATTTTGTGCTTGTTGATATATTGCGATTTAAAACTTTTAACGTAAAACTAGCCGTACTTACTATACACTTAGGATTACAAAGATTTGGGTTTATAATACTAAATTCAGCACCTGTATCTACAATAAACCTGAGCTTTTTTATTGGGGTATTTATGATTATATAGGGTAGTCCTCTAGGCCGTCTTCCTGAAAATGTGGGCCAGTTTGATTAACACTTATTTCCATTGGCTCGACGTCATCGTTACCATAGACATGGTTGCGACTACTTGCGTTATTGTGATTTGCTGAAATGTTATCAGCTCTGTAATAGTTATTGTTAGCCCTACTTCCCTGATTAGTGTTGTAAATGTTCCTCTAGTTTGCACCGAATAATTTTGCTGACGCGTATTGCAATCGCGCATTTGTTGTTGTTCATTTCTACGCTCAAATTTGTTATTTGATTGTCTTTGTTGTTGTGTGTTCCTGTCATAGGTTCAGTGGCGGCTTAAGGTGCTCGGGGGCCCGGGGCGGCGACGGCTGGGGGCCCCATAAAACGGTGCAGCATAAGTTTGCGTACAAAACTAATAAGGGGAATTTCCGGTTATGCTTTTGGCTTTTTTTTTTTGAAAATTTTACTTTTATTTTTAAACGACGAGACAAATTATTTTTAAACGTATATGTGCTTGAAATTTTATAGAAAGCAATAGAATCCCAGAGAAAAAAATTAAAAATGGATAAAACTTTCGTGAAATTAAGAAAACTTTTGGGGGAGCAAATTCGTCATTTCCAAATGCCATCTTAAATCTCGAAAAAAACAGAAAATCTTGCTTCGTTACTACGATCTGGCCATTTTTTAAGCTACCCGAGGAGGAGGATTCGATTGTCGACAAAAAATGAGCCAATCGCGTGCACCTAAAAATAAAAGTTTTTTCTAGACTAACTTTGGCCGCTGAACACGAAACTGAAAACCAAAAAATTTTTGAAGAAGCGTTTTCAAAAAATCTTCGAAAAACGATTTTTTTCCTGTTGTTTCAGTTATGAGCACATATCTCCTAAAAGAATTATCCGATTAACACGAGCTGTCCGTCGTTCAGAAGATAATACCTTAGTGGCTTTTTAGTGATATATAGAATGTCCAAATCAGATGAGATTTGGGGAAGTTACTGACGGTGAAAGTTGTAACAATGTGAATTTTTCGACCAATTTAAAAAATCATAAATTTTCGAATATTTTTTTAAAGAAAAAATAAATTATCTTCTCTGGTTTTAAAATCTAAAATTAAATATATACTATTTTAGCAAATATTAAGCCTAACATCAATAGAATTGAAAGAAAAATGATAAAGTTATGATGCAGTGAGTGAAAACACCAACTTTACATTTATTACACCGTGCGAAACAATTTTTTTTTTGCCGAGACCCATCCAAATTTTGATATAGACGCGAAACTAGAGATAATTTATAGTATTCTGGCATAGTCAGTATTAAATTCTCTGACCCAAAAGTCCTTTTTAAAGGACTTTAACATTTTAAGGAGATACACATTTCAATATTAAATATATGCGGTAGTTCAATGATGAAGATATGGGTATCAAATGAAAGAGGGAAATTGTCTCCATTTAACTAAATTTTCTATTTTGAACTTTCAGGACCAAAATATGTCAGGTATGGAAAACATACATGTTTTGGATTTCAGTCTGTAGATTCATACATCTAAATTTTATTCTATTTCAAGTTCTCAAGAAAGTTACCCCCTAGAAAACACTTTAATTTTTAGGTATATTTTTCGTGTCGAGTAGAAATCTTCAGAAATGTACAAAGAAATGCACAATATTTTATAAAACCCAGTAGCAGTGACTTTATAAAAAAAGTCCTGAAAAAACATATTTCCCCTACATAACAACATGTAAGAAGCCCATATTTAGCTTACTTACAAGGAGCATAGAATTGCCTTCGAAAACCGGATTTCCGGGACATGTGTTTTTATCCAACCAATAATTATAATAATAATTATAATAATAATTATAATAACTGTAAATTTGTTTGACTTCTACAAAGTTAAATGAGGTTAAGTAATTGTGTAATTTACACAAGTTTACAAGCAAACTCTAAGATTGCGATATTTAATTTTTAACTTAGAATTTTGTATTTGCATATTTTGCACAAAATTTTAAGTTAAAAATTGCAATCTTCGAGGGAACATTTTTTTTAAATTTGAAAACAATTGTTATTGTTCTTGCTTTTATTGAACTGAATTTGTTATTGCCATTTCAAAGTCAATTGTCGATACTGTGTCTCTTTCAATTGATAAAAGTGACAAACGACTTATGCCCCGTTCTGACTATGTCATATATGGTGTCATTTGTAGTCAGTTAAATGAGAACGGGTTGTCATATGGTGTCATTTGCGTTTGCCTGCATGTATGACTACGATTTGCCATACGAAATGACAATCAAATGAGAACGATAGAATTTGTGTCGAACGAACGATTTGACTACGTTTGACGACAAAACAAAAAATGTCAACATGCTGGCAAATCGTGTGTGTTTGCATTTGAAAATGTGAATGTTTCGCCCCGTAATCGCTTGCCGAAACTGCGTGCTTTTTTATTGATGTGTGGCGATAGACGTGCCACAAGGTAGTCGAAGTCGTCCACACACATCCGGACGAAGTTGCGGAACCACTGAGGGTCCTGCTAACGCATTCTTGCCCGCAGCGTTTCCTAAAATCCACTGGTGGATCTGTGGGCAAACCCAGGTCGAATCCACCAGCGCTTTTTCGCACTACGTCTTCTGTTTTTTTGGTTTTTTAATACGCTGATACAGGATATCAATCCAAAAGCCGCGGTGGCCACTATCACTCCTTTGCACAGTTTTCCTGTTTTCGAATAACATTTGTTCACTTTGAAAATATGACGTCAAATCGTATTTGACTATCGAAGTGAGAACGGCATATCAGTCGTTTGACACCGAAATTTGACTTCAATCGATGGCAAACCTTGTCATATGTATTTTTCGTCAGCTTTTGCCGTGCAATGAGAACGCATTTGACGACATATGACGAACATGACATATATGGCAGTGTTTGTCGTCAGTGAATATGACATAGTCAGAACGAGGCATTAGTCTTTCAACAACCATTGTGGAGCGCAAATAGTTTTTTACAAGTTTCAGTTCTGAATTTCAGTTTTGAAAAACTTGAAATTTTTATATAGTTACAAGCTTCTCTCGGGGGCCCCCCGCAGCCCGGGGCCCGGGGCAGTCCGCCCCTCCGCCCCCCCTCTTAAGCCGCTACTGCATAGGTTTGTAAGTTTTGATTTAAATATTGCATGTTGTTGTTACAAAAATGTTTGTTATTGTTACTGTATTTTAAATAACCATTAGTTTTAATTATTTCATAGGCCTCTCTTAAACTAGCGGGATTACGACTAACAATAATGCTTTTAACGGGTTCTGACAAACCGTGTTTAAATGAGTGTATTGCAATTCTCGCATTGCTACTAGCTTCAAATGTACGGTTGTTCCCCTTAAAATATAAGGCGTTATTCAACCGGCACAAATAAGTGTTTAATTTGTTATAAAAGTTTTCTATTGAGGAGTCATAACGACATGATCTAATTTTGTCAATAAGCTCGTCAGCCGAGTCTCTTTCACCATGATTTTCAATCAAAATTCTTTTTATTTCTGGCCACGTATTTAAATTTCCATTAATTAGTAAACTTTTTCTGGCATTACCAACAATTGTATCTTTTATAAGTCCCAACAGTAATTGTTTATAAATATCATCGAATGAATCAAGAATAGGAACCATTGAGTCAATGCGTTCCAAAAATTTATTAAACCATTCCTGTCCCCATCATACTGTGCAATACTACTTAGGTTAGATGAAATAATTTTAAATCTAGTATTAGTATCCACGTTTTCCATGGTTGTCTTTATCTGCTTTCAGTCCGTCCTCTTTTTAGTGGTATGTTTTCTAGTTTGCTATAATGTGAAGTTGTTGATGATGTTGCAGTAGTACAGTACAGTCGCTTGATCTTTATGTTGACTTGTTGTCGTTGGATGGTCAGGTGGTGAATTTGAATGGTGAATTGGGTGGTGAAGCTGTTGTGGGTGGTTAAATATTTGTTGTTGGTTGAGAGTACTTGCGTTGTAGTTGGT